>JBAMNC010001859.1:462500-866019 GCA_037902135.1 Cetoscarus ocellatus
TGTAAAAATACAAATATCCGTGGCCTAAAACCTTCTTGGGAACAAACAGTTTTAAGTACAAGTGAAACCCTTTAGATTTTATTTCTTAAAAAAAGAAGTCAACATGACCTTTTCAGGAGTTTCTTAACATGACATAAACGACCGTTAATCCAGAGTTCACTGTTATTCTGATGATCCTGTGGTGTAAAAAATCATCATTCAGACCAGACTTTGACAAAATTAAACTCTTTTAACTCTTCTTGTTTCTTTACTCTTTGTTTTTAGAAAAGGAAATATTAGTTTATTGAGGGGGAATATCTTTGTGTGCTTGTATCAGAATAAAATGATTAATTACGTAAAGTTTAAATCGTGGATATTAACAATAACTCTTCATAACTTTAAGACTGAATCATCAAACAAACCTTCAAATTCAGATGAGTTATAATATGATCAAACATTCTGCCCATCTACCTCTGTTTAAAGATATAATTAAAGCTAAAAATATCAGTGGACTCAAAGAAACATCCAAAAGAACAACTTTGTGGTTTCAAAGATTTGAAATTAAACCGGAAAATCCAAATAAAATGTACATAAGTGTGTTTTTATTTAGATGCACCGTGTCTTTTTCAATATTTTTCATTAATCATACCAGACATGTAAAGGTGTTACTCCTTCATAAATTAATGCTTATTCATGTCGAAAGAGTAAAAATCATAAAAAAGGTTTAATTTAGTTAAAGTTTGGTTTAACTAAACAATGCTGTACAACAGTAACATCAGCATGTAGATAAAAGCTGCATTTGTGTTTAATAAAAATAAAAATACTGATATTTAAACTTTCTTCGCTGCTTCATTTGATTATTTTAATTCGGTCCTGGTAAAACTATTACTTCTGAAGGATCTAAAATAAAACATAAGACTCTGTTTAATTAAAATCTTTCAATGAGCATCAGTCCTAAAACCTGTAACTTCTGCTTCATCTTTAAACATTACAGCTGATTTTTCCCCTCTATGATTCAGTATTTTCCTCTCTGTTCAAAAACACAAATATAAGTTTACCAAAAACTTTTGGAAACAAGATTTTTGTTTGCAAAAGCTATGAAGCTAACTTTAAAATTAAAGTAAAACATTTAAAAGTGTTTTTTTTTTTAACATGACAAATATATCCTTTTACACTCTGATTTTTTACCAATTAAATTCAATTTACTCTCCAGTTTAACTTTTTTAGTTAACCTTTCAAATGTGTAACCATTGGGTGAAAAACAGTTGTATTTTCGGAACTAAATCTGTTAAAATAAAATGTCTGTGGCCTAAGAACCCTCTTTATCCAAACTATTTTAAGTAAATAAAGTAAATCCTTCAAGCTTTAATGCTTATCAGTCACAAATAAAAGCAGAATATTGATTTTACAGGATTCATTATAAGGCTAAGAAAACACCATAAAGGCAGTGCTCATCGTTATGCAGGCGACACCGTCTTATTCTTCATTGTTTATTCAGATCAGATTTTTAATAATTGGACTCCCTTTTTCTTTTTGTCCTGTTATTCTTTGCTTTAATATGATTTTTTTATTAATTGATTTTATTAATTTGTTAAATGCTGTTTATGGGTAGAAATGTTTAAACAGATTTTCAGACCTGATGGAAGAAAAAGGAATCATTGGTAAAGAATAAAACTGAATTTAAAGGTTTGATTAATCATTCAATAATAGTTTTAAAGCCTTTAAAGACTCATCTTAATTTATGACACAGCAGTTAGATGAGAAACATTTTGAAGCATTTTAACAAACAAATAAATTCAAATAAAATAAAATAAAACATATTTGATCCTAAATTGTGATTTTTTTGTTAACAGAAAAAATCTTATTAATTCATAAACCCTGAACAAAAGCCTTATCAGATGTTTTATTTAAACACATGCACTGGCCACTTTATTAGGCACACCTTGCCTGTTCTGGCTGGCCTCAGATCTGCTTTAACTCTTCATGATGACTGTTTCACAGATAAGACCCCGGTGCAGCCCACCCTGTTCGTCCTCAACCCTCTGCAGCCCGAGGGGGTCCCCCTGGACAAGGTGAAGGAACAGGTGTGTCTCGCCGCAGGCTTCCGTCCAAAAGATGGTGAAATGGTCATGACAACAAAGAGCCATCAGGTCACAACGCCCACGAGTACCGCCGCCCTGTCTGTGGAGCAGAGCACTTACTACGCCACCGGACACGCCAACGACACCATCCTCACCTGTGAGCTGCACGGGTCCTCCTCCAGGGACGGTGAGACCCCCCCCTTCAGCCATAACACTGATCACATGATTCAGTACCTGCAGTCAGCTGGTCTACGCTTTACAACTACATCTTTATCAGAATCAGAATCAGAATCAGAATCAGAACCATCTTTATTGGCCAAGTATGTTTACGACATTCAAGGAATTTAGTTTCAGCAGGTGGTAGAGCTCACGGAAAAACAGCAGCAAATGTAAACATGAACATGTACATAATGGAAAAAAATAAATAAATAAATATATATATATATATATATATACATATGTATATACATACATATGTATATACACCTAATTTGAACAGAAGAAAAATATGTATGCACCTAGTAGAAATAGGATATGTTCACTTAGTAGAAAAAGAGAAATACATATATATATATACATATATATATATACACTCTGACCACTGCACAAAGCCTTCTCCAGCACATCCCAAAGATTCTCAATGGGGTTAAGGTCTGGACTCTGTGGGGGTCAATCCATGTGTGAAAATGATGCCTCATGTTCCCTGAACCACTCTTTCACAATTTGAGCCCCATGAATCCTGACATTGTCATCTTGGAATATGCCCGTGCCATTAGGGAAGAAAAAATCCACTGATGGAATAACCTGGTCATTCAGTATATTCAGGTAGTCAGCTGACCTCATTCCTTGGGCCATAATGTTGCTGAACCTAGACCTGACCAACTGCAGCAGCCCCAGATCATAGCACTGCCCCCACAGGCTTGGACAGTAGGCACTAGGCATGATGGGTGCATCACTTCACCGGCCTCTCTTCTTACCCTGATGTGCCCATCACTCTGGAACAGGGTAAATCTGGACTCATCAGACCACATGACCTTCTTCCAGTCCTCCAGAGTCCAATCTTTATGCTCCCTAGCAAACTGAAGCCTTTTTTTCCAGTTAGTCTTACTGATTAGTGGTTTTCTTAAGGCTGCACAGCTGTTCAGTCCCAATCCCTTGAGTTCCCTTCACATTGTGTGTGTGGAAATGCTCTTACTTTCACTATTAAACACACCCCTGAGTTCTGCTGTTGTTTTTCTTTGATTTGATTTGGTCAAACATTTAAGTGATCGCCGATCACCATCATTCAGGATTTTTTTTGACCACATTTCTTCCTTGAAGACGATCCTTCCAGTCTTTAATAACGTGTTGGACAGTTCTTAACACAAGTTTAGTAGTTTCTTCAATCTCCTTAGATGTTTTCTCTGCTTGATGCATGCCAATGATTTGACCCTTCTTCAAACAGACCAACATCTTTTCCACGACCACAGGATGTGTCTATGACATGGTTGTTTAAGAAATGAGAAGCTACTCATGTCATCAGCTGGAGTTAAATAAGTTGTTGCTGAAAGATGATCACACGTGCAGTAATTATCCAACAGGAGGCTCGTACCTGTTTGCTTAGTTAAATCCAGGTGGAGACTGTTTTTTTGCCCAGGCAGTGTAGAGAGACAAGACACGAGAGGTGGAAGGACAGCCTGAGGCTCTTCAGTTTATTAATTATTGTTTTGTTTCCCCTCCAGATGACCTCTGTGCTGACATTCAACCAGGTGAGTCACACCTGTCTGAGGTCTTAAATGTCTGTTTCTGTTCTCCCTGCTCCACGGCTGTAATCAGAGTTATATTCAAGTTTAACTCCTCGATGTTTGGTGCTGTGGAAACATTCCTCTGGTCTGATTTCACAGAAAAGTCCAGACTGAGCTTCCTGCTGCTGCTGATGAACGGAGTCCGAGTGGTGTTCACCAAGGCGGTGGCCTTCAGCACGCTGCTCACCATCAGAGCTGTCCTCGCCTGACACGGGCGACCAATCCAGTCCAAACACCGGCGTGCAGAGGGAGGCCTCCTGAAGAGAGTCTGAGAGAGAGTTTGAGACCTCGGGGTTAAAAAAGGTCGATGAAAGATCCTGTGAGGCTGCAGGACGACTTTCTGATTTATTTTTGTTCATTAAAAGCATGAGAGTTCAGTCTCATCATGAACAACTCGACTCAAACAAAGACCAACATGAAACGTCCTAAAGTCACATAAAAATATTCACCCACATCGCTGTGACTCTATTCTATGATAATTCATCTGAAATATGCAGAGATATGATATTAATTCAAGAAAATAAAAATCTGTCCCTCCTTTTAAAACCCACGCAATACAAGACTGAGCTCCACTTTATTTAATTAATGTAAATTAATTTAAATTCAGAAACTTAAATGTGAACAGAATAATGAATAAAATGATTTTCACATATGATGATACTTTTGACCAAACAAACATCATATCTGAAAACATCTGTTTTGGTTTAGTCTCTTGGTAATTTGGGGTTCCTCAGGGTTCAGTTCCTGGAGCATTTTTCTTTTTTTTAAAAGCATAACTTCAGTTTTATTATTATTTACTTCATTTTACATGTTGTGCAAATTATATTTAGATTGATCTCAGTGATTTATGTGTCCTGGTTGGTTATTGTTGGCTCTTAATCTTTGCTGCTGAAACAAAATAATTTTCTTCTTTGATTGTTTTCTTGTTACTTCTTTGTAACCCACGAGAGGACTCTTTAAAACATTAAAACAGGATTAAAACATTAAAATGATAAAACATAATCAGGACTTTAAAGAGAAAAACTTCAGTTCACTAAAGTTGTAAAAACAACCCTGATTTTATCTTCTTGGTAATTTGGAGTTCCTCAGGGCTCATCTCCGGGGTCACTCTTTTTTGTATTAAAGCTTCATTTAGTCCCCTGTGTGGGGACGGCAGGGACTCGAGGGTCGGGCAAAAACAAGACGTATAGACAACCCTCGATCGTGGTCAGTTCAGCCATCTCTGAGAGCACCATCGTCAGAGGAGGTCTGGGACTCAGGATCAGCTGATTTAATTCACTCAGAGTTTCAGAGCAGGGACGGACATCTTCCTGCTCTCCTGTCTTCAGCTGGACTTTTCTAGGAGTGGGTGGCCTCAGCAATTCTCACCTCCTGTTGATGAACTTTTTCAAAATTGGACGTTGAACAGTTAAGGATCCCCGATCAGGTTATATCATTTAATATTTATTATTTTTAATTCTTTTGTTGTTGTTTGTTTACTCTGTTTTCATTATTCCTTCCCTGATTTTTGCCCTTCTACATTTTAACTTTTTCTTTGATCTTTTTCCTATTTTTTGACCAAATTTTCAATTTTTCCACCTTAACCAATTTTTGCATTTTTACAATTTTTAAGAATGTTTAAAATTTTACAAATTTGTCCATGTTTACATTTCTTTTACATTCTTTTAATTTGTAATCATTTTTTATGATTCTATCGCAAATGTTTTTGAACACAATTTAGATTTTAAATCACTTTCATACTTTGACAAAATCTGACCAATTTTCAGTTTTTCATTTTTTAAACCAATTTTTTTTTAATGTTTTCAATTAGTTTCACATTATACACTTTGTTCATTACTACAGTTTTCCTATAATCCCCTTTTTATTTTTTTATTTTTTCATTTGATCATTTTTATCCTTCTTTTAATTTTGCATTTTCTCCATTTTTTCCCTTCCTTTTTCTTTATTTTGATTTTCTTCCGTCGAGTGTTCCCTTTTAATTGTTTTGTCCATTTTACATCTTATGGTGATTCTTTAATCATCTCATTTTCCACGTTTTTATCATTTTTCACATTTTTGACCTTTTCCCACTCACACTGATTTTCCCATTTTTTTTATAGTTTACTTTTTTCTGCTGTGCTGTCATTTTACCTCTCATCCATGTCTATCATTTTAATCAGTTTTTAACAGTTAAGTCCAGTTCTACCTTTTTATTTTTGCTTATCATTTATTTGTGACCTGCATGCTGAATTTGAATAAAGTGGTTAAACTGGATTTAAAGTTCTGAAGACGTCTCTTCATTAAAACTTCTTCAGAAAAGTCTTCTTCAGTCCAGCTTTAACAGACTCTGGCTGGACCGGTCTGGTACCTGAGTCCAGACCCTCTGGTTGGAGACCTGGTCCTGTGACTCGGCACAGGGGTAAGGGTCTGGGGTCTGGAGGTCCTTAAGTGAAAAGCTGTACGTGATGATGAAGAAGAAGTAGCCCTCAGCTGTGTCTCTCTAGTCTCTGGTCTTTCTTACAGGGAGTTCCTCAGGGTCCAAGTCCAGGAACACTTGTCTTTAGTATTTTAACCTCATTTAAGCTCTGTTATACTTCAGCTTTGTCAAACTTAAACTGTGTTATACTTCAGCTTTAGTAAACTTAAACTCTGTTATACTTAAGCTCTGTTAAACTTAGACTCTGTTATACTTCAGTTTTGTTAAACTTAAACTCTGTTATACTTAAGCTCTGTTAAACTTTAACTCTGTTAAACTTCAGCTCTGTTAAACTTTAACTCTGTTAAACTTCAGCTCTGTTATAATTTAACTCAGTTACACTTAAACTCTATTACACTTAAACTCTGTTATACTTCAGGTTTGTTAACCTTAAACTCTTTTATACTTCAGCTTGTCGAACTTAGACTCTGTTATATGTCAGGTTTGTTAACCTTAAACTCTGTTATACTTCAGCTTGTTAAACTTAAAGTCTGTTAAACTTCAGGTTTGTTAACCTTAAACTGTGTTAAACTTCAGCTCTGTTAAACTTAAACTCTGTTAAACTTCAGCTCTGTTATACTTTAACTCCGTTACACTTAAAGTCTGTTACACTTAAACTCTGTTATACTTCAGGTTTGTTAACCTTAAACTGTGTTAAACTTAGGCTCTGTTAAACTTTAACTCTGTTAAACTTCAGCTCTGTTAAACTTTAACTCAGTTACACTTAAACTCTATTACACTTAAACTCTGTTATACTTCAGGTTTGTTAACCTTAAACTCTTTTATACTTCAGCTTGTCGAACTTAAACTCTGTTATATGTCAGGTTTGTTAACCTTAAACTCTGTTATACTTCAGCTTGTTAAACTTAAAGTCTGTTAAACTTCAGGTTTGTTAACCTTAAACTGTGTTAAACTTCAGCTCTGTTAAACTTAAACTCTGTTAAACTTCAGCTCTGTTATACTTTAACTCCGTTACACTTAAACTCTGTTAAACTTCAGGTTTGTTAACCTTAAACTGTGTTAAACTTCAGCTCTGTTAAACTTAAACTCTGTTATACTTAAGCTCTGTTAAACTTTAACTCTGTTAAACTTCAGCTCTGTTAAACTTTAACTCTGTTAAACTTCAGCTCTGTTATACTTTAACTCCGTTACACTTAAACTCTGTTATACTTCAGGTTTGTTAACCTTAAACTGTGTTAAACTTCAGCTCTGTTAAACTTATCATATCATATAAACTTAACCTAACATACTGGATCTGCTGCGGTGGGTCAAAGTTAAAAAGCCTGCATAATAATGAATTAATGAAACAGGCTCATCAGGGCCACGTCCTGTCTCTGCAGGTTTGTCTGTTTTCAGTTTGAGCGGTTAAACCACATCGAGCAGAAACCGTCCCAGCAGCCAAACCCCAGACAGCCGATAACAATCAGACAGGAACCAAACCCCTCAGAGAGGCAGACTTTACCGTCTGCACCGTCTGCTCAGGGAGGTTTGGACCTTAAAAGACAAACTCACTAAAAGTTTGGAGGATTTTTGATTTAATCCCAAACAGGTGCTAAAATTAAACTCAAGGGGGCGATCAGCAGGTCGGCTGGTTTGGGTTATTTGGGTTTATTTGGGTTTATTTGGTTTTTCACATTAGGAGGACCCAAACCTGTCAGATGTTGTCAAAGGTGGACTCCTGCCTCTGGATCTGGATCTGAATCTGGAGCTGCAGATCCAGATCCACCTGTCATGGTAACCAGGGAAGTCCCGATCAGGCTTTCTTCACCTCTGCTTTAACAGCTCCTTCAGTGTTTTATCAAAGCAGGACAAAAAGATCTGAAGCAGCCATGATGTAAAGTATCATTCAATGACTCATTTATCACCTGTTTTTATTTTTGTGATTCAACAAAACTATTTACAGAAAAAAGTGAAAACAATTTAATAATTAAAAGGCAATAATGACATAAATATTAACTCAGTCACATGATGTATCTGTAATGATCAGATGTAATAATCCTTATGTTTTCACAGTTTTAAACCCAGCCCTGATTCTGTTAACATAAACTTTATGAAGCTCTGATTTTTAAATAATAAAAGTCTGTGTCTGATATTTCAATATTTAAACATTTACATCAAACCCTGAGACAGACGATATCAAGGGAACAAATGCTGCCATCTAGTGGAGCAAACTTATCTTAAACTGAGGGAGCTTAGACTGAACGGAGAGGGTCACTGATCTGAAACAGAGTTCTCTTTTGGCTCAGAATTACTTTAACCTGATCTGTTTGAACAGGAGATTCATCTCAGTGTTTGGATTTGAACAAAGTTAACCAGATTACAACA
Organism: Cetoscarus ocellatus; assembly: GCA_037902135.1. Taxonomy (NCBI): domain Eukaryota; kingdom Metazoa; phylum Chordata; class Actinopteri; order Labriformes; family Labridae; genus Cetoscarus; species Cetoscarus ocellatus. The sequence goes on from JBAMNC010001859.1 coordinate 471,125, forward strand.
AAGTTGTATATATACAACTATACATATGTATATATGTATATATACATATGTATATAGATACGTATATACATATGTATATATATATATATATATATATATATATATATATATATATATATATATATATATATATATATATATATATATATATATATATATATATATATATATATATATATATATATATATGTACTTATATATATATATATATATATATATATATATATATATATATATATATATATATATATATATATATATATATATATATATATATATGTACTTATATATATATATATATGTATATATATGTACTTATATATATATATATATATGTATATATATATATATATCTCAGCCAAAAAACAATTGAATAAATATCTATTTCTGTAATCTCTGATCTGACAGACCCTCTGAAGCTCTAAAGAGAGACTGTCTGTGGTGCTGCAGCTGGAGCCTCCTGGTTCAGGGTTTTGGGGTCACAGGTGAGTCTGACTCCAGAATCAGGTCACCTCGCTCTGCTTCCTGTCAACCACCCAGACTCTGATGATCTCCCTCCAGCAGAAACGAAGTCTTCTTCTCATCTGAGAGGAGACGGCAGCAGGAGAACATCCAGGAGGACCAAGCTCAGCCTGAGGGACCAGAACCTTGGACCAGAACCAGGGACCAGAGCCTGGGACCAGAGCCTGGGACCAGAGCCTGGGACCAGAGCCTGGGACCAGAGCCTGGGACCAGAGCCTGGGACCAGAGCCTGGGACCAGAGCCAGGGACCAGAGCCAGGGACCAGAGCCAGGACCTCCATCCTGGACTGCAGGTATGGGGACTCGGTCTTTAACTCTGAGGGGGGATGTTTGGATCTGAGAGGTCTTCGGGGGGTCCATGTCACACCTGAGCTTGGACCTTATGATTGGACTAAAGCCAGACTGTTCTGCTGTCAGAGGGTTCTTCCTCTGGATCACCTGGACCTGCAGGTGAACTCAGGTGAGGGTCCACACTGAGACCTCTTCAGAGCCTCAGCTCACAGACAAACCAGGTCCATCATCGTCAGTGGAACCTTCAGGATTATGGTTTGGATTAAAGAGGCTGAAACTCGGACAGAAGTGAAGATTTGATATTATTATTATTATTATTATTATTAGTTAAACTTTAATTTAACTTCAATTGAACTTTAATTAAACTGCAGTTAAGCTTTAATTAAACTTTAGCTAAACTTAAATTAGACTTTAATTGAACTTTAATACTTTACATTTTTTGATCTGCAGCAGAATATTTTGGAAAACAAAAAACCAAAAAAACATTTGTTATGTTTATGTCAATAGTTGTACTGATGCCTGCCAGAGGGAAGGTTGCTGGTTCGACTCCTCTCACCTCCTGACTGGAGTTTGTTCTCCCAGTGCATGTGTGGGTTTAATCCAGGTACTCTGGTTTCACCCCACGGACCACAAATAACCTCGTTCACTTATTTAGTGACACCAAAGGCCTTTGGACGTCTGCTGTGATTTATTTTCTTGCCAATAATTTGCACGTAGTTGTTTTTTTTAAACTCATAATCAGTGGGATACAAACCAGTGACGACGTGTCGCCAAGTGAAAAAACACTTTTTATTTTTCTGTTTGATTTTTTTTTGTCTGACCAATGACAGCACTCGTTGTTGGCACAGTCAGAACATTAATTAGATTAAATAATTAAGAATCAAAGATAAACCAAGGATGATTAATTCCTGTAAACAATGTCAAACATGCTGTGTGACAGCGTGAGACCATCACACTACAGTTTGTTTACATCTGCTTAATCCACCACCAAGCTGCTGTGATTAGGCACTATTTTGAGCCATGGCACAGCCTGCGTGTTCTTCCACCAGCCAGAGTTGCCAGGTCTGTTTATTATAAGCGACTCTGGGCTTCTTTTTCTGAAAGATGCTTGTTAATATTGACAGTTGCAAGTTGCATTTTTTTGGGCTTGTTGTGCCCCCAAACCCAGGAGGGATCTGATGCTCACTCTACTACCAAAATAAACTCAATTTAGAGTTACACAAACTATTCTGTCCCACTCTCAACACAAATGTAAATCTTACTATAAAAGAGGCAAAAATGATGTTTCCACCAAAAAGAAATCCTCATATCCAGAATTAAATGTATTTCTAATGTAGCTGTGACTGTTTTCACCATAGTAAAGCTGCAGAGGATCAACATAAAACCAAGATAAAGCCTGACTATGTCTGTTTGGTTACAAAAATCAAGGTTAGACAGACTGTTTAGTGATAATGTTGAATAAGTAGATTCAGAGCCAAATAAGAAAAAATGTCTCTGTGAAGTGTAATGTAGATGAAAATCAAAACACGCTGTATGCAGATTTCTCTTTTTTAGAAAAAGTAATATATCACATTAGAAATAAAAATATCTGGGGGTCACTTGTTCAGGGCTTGTTTTTATCGACCTGGTTGCTTATTTTAGAAGAAAAATCTGGCAACACTGGCTCCAGCAGCACCGACAGTTTGCTCCACAGGAGGAACCATCCGCCTCCAAACGGGATAACCTGAGGGTTTATCAGCGAGCATGGCGCCGTTTCCTCTGGATACCTGTGAACACCTGAGGAATACCTGAGAGCTGGAGGAGCAGGGGACACTCGTACCTGTTGATCAGGTGAGTAAATCAGGATGTTTGAGATGTTCAGGATCAGAGAGACCATCAGCTGCAGAGCCTCGATGACATTTATAATCCTACAGATTAAATGTTTGACAGACTCCAGGACAAACAGAGGAGCTGAGTGAAGGTTCATCTTCAGAGGAGGAATTCACTCTGACTGATTATTTAATCAAGACTGAAGCCACAGATACGTTTACTTCATGGTGTGTTCACTGTCGTGGGAAAACTGAGCTCTTTGTCTAAATGACTGAGCTATAGCAGGATGATCCTTAAACATTCAGACATGTGGCTGGTCTTTATTTGGGATGAAGGTTTATTTATTAAGTCAGACTGTAGTGTGATCCTTACGCTGCTGGTGGAAGGACACGTAGGCTGTGCTGTGTCTCAAAGTAGTTCCTAATCAGAGCGGAGGTGTGGTGGAAAAGGACGAGGATGTAAACAAACTGTAGAGCTGAGCTGAGACACCGTGGCACCTTCAGGCTCCTGTACCTTTACACAGGATCGAAGTTTAAGTTGAAGTCATCCATGATCTGACAGTGTCCTCGCTGAGGAAGACACTGAACACGAAAACTCTGAATTTATTCCTCTGATCTTTTAGGTCCTTCTGTTTATTTAAGGCCTCAGAGGACTTGAACATTTGATGCTTCAGTTTAAAAAAAAAAAAAAAAAAAACAGACCTGATGGGAAACCTGTGGCCTGGGACCCATATACAGCCCTCCTCTGTCCTCACTGTGGTCCCTGAAATGATTTTAAAAACCAGTCAATCATAAACACGAAGGACAAACAACAAAAGCTGCCAGAAATATGAAAAATAAAAAACTCCAAAACATTTTTATGATCAGTTAATGTTCAGTTCTTGAGGAAACAGATAAAAATGGATTTTGTTCATCTTAAAATTCTTTAAATCTGTCCCTGAACATGTTTGTCGGAAAGAGAATAGCTGCCTTGTATATCAGAGTAATAATAGAAATAAATAAAGATAAAATATAAGATGATGAGGTCTGACTGCAGGGCAGAAGTTTTCGTCCTGGAGTGTTTCACAGTGTGAATAATCAGGGAGGCAGTAAACTTTATTTCAGCACAGGAACCAAACTGACCGTCCAACCAGGTGAGACGAGTTATTCTTCACTATTTACTCTAAATCATCGTTCACAAAGTTCACCCATTATTTATTTTAAAGTCTTTGATGAACTGAAGACGAACGTTTGAGGTGACGGCTGCAGACTCTTTAGGTAAAGGACTAGAGTTTAACGATGACTGAAGAAACACTGAAACTGAAAAAAATAAATATATATAAATAATTTTTTTAACAGTATAACTCTTCAAAGAGGCTGAAATTTAGCTGCAGATCATCTGAAAAACTGACTGATCGTTCTGTTAAGATTCTTTTTATTCATTTGAGACTCGGATTTAGATAATCTGGTTCACTTTATTACATATTCAAAGGTATTTTAAGGCATTTAATCAAATTTATGACATTAAGACTGCAAAGTGTGTCAGTAAAGAACTAACATCAGATCAAATATATAATCTATACAATATAATATATAGATTAAGTTATACTTTGTTAAAGTTGAAACGTATTTAATAAACAGAATTTGGCAGGAAAGTTGAGTGAAAAGTCAAATACAGAGCGTTACAGATAAGTTAATATAAAGAGGACTGGAGTGGTCCTGCAGCAGCAGTTTTTGTCCTGCAGTGTTTCACAGTGTGAATAATCAGAAACTTTATTTCAGCACAGGAACCAAACTGAGCGTCCAGCCCGGTGAGACAAACTGAAATTATTACAGTTTTTATTTTATGATCCCATTTTACCAAGACTTTAATATAAAATAAATATTTTAAAGGTTTTAGTGAGTTATACACTGAGCTTCAAAAACATGAAAAATGAGAAATGGAGGATTTCAGATTTATAACTTTATTAAAATCAATTAATAAGCAAATTTAATCAACAGTTCAGTGGATTCTGCTCAAGATAATACATAAGATGGTTTAAAAGCCTTCAGATGTTGATTATGTTTAAATTCAAATGTATTATTTATTTGGTGATTTTTTTAATTTCAAAAATGAATTCATGAAACTAAAAATTGGCTCTGCTGTTAATCTGATGCTGATAACAGGAGATAATGAGTGAGCCTTCATGCTGTTGAGCTGCCGTACAAACTCTTAAAATAAACCCTAAAATGATTTGAAGTGCTGAGGTGTGTGTTCAGGTTTTTGTCTGAGTCCGTGTTGTTGTGCGTTTGGGACTGGAACCAGACTGACGTTTGGTGACGGCACGAAGCTCCTCGTCTCCTCCAGTCAGTAAATATTTAACTGTATTTATGTAATCACATCAAACGTAGTTTCATTTGATTTAACACAAAATGATCGGATGTTGAGAAAAAGAGCATTATATTATTTTTAATCCACTGAAACTGCAAATCAGACCTTCAGTAAAAGTCTGAGCTGAAAATGCTGAATAGTTTCAAAAAGTCTGAGATGTTTGAGTTTAGTTATAGTGCAGACCTTTAAATACTAAGTCTGTTCAAAGGTTTTAAAAGAGATATTTGAGTTTATTCATATATATATATATTTATATAGTGCTGGAGTGTTTTATGAGTGTTCAGGTTTTTGTATTAGTTCTTGTTGTTGTGTGTTGGGAACTGCAAACAGACTGATTTTTGGTGACGGCATGAAGCTCCTCATCTCCTCAAGTCAGTCTTTATGATTTTACTTTTAATCACATGAAATGTTTTTTATTGTTCAATTTTAATGACGTGGCAACACTTTTTTATTCACATAAACTATGAATCGGACCTTTAGTTAAGGTGTTCGTCTGTCTGCTCTTAATATCTTGAGTAAGTTTTAAAAAATGATTCAAGTGGGGATTTGAGTTTATTCAGGTTTGTGTGTTCAGGTTTTTGTGTTCAGGTTTTTGTGGTCAGGTTTTTGTGTTCAGGTTTGTGTGTTCAGGTTTGTGTGCTCAGGTTTGTGTGTTCAGGTTTGTGTGCTCAGGTTTGTGTTCAGGTTTTTGTGTTCAGGTTTTTGTGTTCAGGTTTTTGTGCTCAGGTTTGTGTTCAGGTTTTTGTGCTCAGGTTTTTGTGTTCAGGTTTTTGTGCTCAGGTTTTTGTGTTCAGGTTTTTGTGTTCAGGTTTTTGTGCTCAGGTTTGTGTTCAGGTTTTTGTGCTCAGGTTTTTGTGCTCAGGTTTGTGTGTTCAGGTTTTTGTGCTCAGGTTTGTGTTCAGGTTTTTGTGCTCAGGTTTTTGTGTTCAGGTTTTTGTGCTCAGGTTTTTGTGCTCAGGTTTGTGTGTTCAGGTTTGTGTGTTCAGGTTTTTGTGCTCAGGTTTTTGTGCTCAGGTTTTTGTGTTCAGGTTTTGTGCTCAGGTTTTTGTGCTCAGGTTTTTGTGCTCAGGTTTGTGTGTTCAGGTTTGTGTGTTCAGGTTTTGTGCTCAGGTTTTGTGCTCAGGTTTTGTGCTCAGGTTTTTGTGTTCAGGTTTTTGTGCTCAGGTTTTTGTGCTCAGGTTTTTGTGCTCAGGTTTGTGTGTTCAGGTTTGTGTGTTCAGGTTTGTGTGTTCAGGTTTTGTGCTCAGGTTTTGTGCTCAGGTTTTTGTGTTCAGGTTTTTGTGCTCAGGTTTTTGTGTTCAGGTTTGTGTGTTCAGGTTTTTGTGCTCAGGTTTTTGTGCTCAGGTTTTTGTCGTGCGGTGTGTGTCTGTGTGACTGCACAGGGAGGATACAAGACTGTTTTTGGGAGAGGAACAAAACTGACTGTACAAACCAGTGAGTGAGCATATACCTGTGTTTATTCTTGAAAGTGTCGGAAACATCAATCAATCAATCATTTAATGAATCTTCATTTGTTTAGCACTAAATCATAAGAGATGTTTTCTCGGGAGGCTTTACAACGCAGTAGATATTTATCTTTATTCTATTTTATTTCTAACTTTAATTGTGTTTATTTAGTTTCTTTAGAGATGTAGAGAGCTACAGAGAGAAGCAGAGGGACTAAAAGAGGGTCCTCATGTCTATATGGATGTAAAAGTGTTTTGTGAACTAACTACAGTAAAACTTAAGGCTGTAAGAAACAAAAAAGATCTGATCTGCTGACGTGAGTACAGATTCATCAGTGAAGTTCCATGTGCTCAGCCCTCTCCTCATGAGAAGTTAGAAAAAACAAAAGTCCTGAAGTTCTTCTAAATTTTTTCTGACTGATTGAAGCCCTCAGGCCTTTTTTCTCTCTTTTATCTCTAAATGTATTTAAGTCAAATTAAATATTTTAGTGTTGTAGTTTAATACATTTGCTCAGATATCCGTTTGTTCAGAGCAGCTGCTGTTGGATCAGTTTTTGTGTTGGTGAGGTGACTGTGTGAACACTGGCTCATAGGCTGAACTGGTTTGGATCAGGCTGCAGACTGGATGTCCAGAAACGTGAGTTTGAACCAGATCTTCATTATTTAGTTTTGTTTTTAACATAAGTACAGATTTTAGGGACTGCAGAGGGCAGAGAGCTGACTCTGAGATATTTACTGAAATATTGATTAACATGCAGAGAAAATAACATAAATGAATAATAATGAACCATCACATCTTTTTAAACAATCTCAGGAAATGTTTGCACGCTCCATCGACAGATAATTATAACCAACTGTAATTAATGTAGGCCTGTTGCCTTGAGTCCAGTTTATTGAATATTCCATAAGCTTCTTTGAAAGGAGACATTTCAGTGAAGAGCAGGAGAGTTTTCACGCTGAATTTGCAGATATTGACTATAACCTTCAGCTTTACAGGCCTTACTTTGCTTTAATAGGATTTTAATCTGGACTCGTCAGCTGAAAGCAGCCTCTCTTTGGTGGGGCCTAATGTTGCTGTGATAAGACATATTTCTAAATTCATATATTTGGTTATTTTGGAGTTGTTTCAGTGCAGTGGATCAGGCTGCAGACTGAACATCCAGAATCATTTTTACTCAAAGTAGAGCAGCTTTCAGGGTTATGGTAGATATTTGAAGTTCATAGTTCAGCTGGAGAGCCTGCTTCAGACCTGTGAGACCACACGGGTTCAGCTTTTACAGTTACTGTTGAACATCAGGAAACGTTGGATGTGATGTCGTCTGTGTGCTGCTGTTTTCGTACTGAGGCCAAACACTGTGTGACTTGGCTCTGGAGATCGAAGAATAATTTTTGGAGAGGGCGTCAGATTGATCGTTGAGGACAGTAAGTCTGATTAAATATTGTTTCATCAGTCAGTTTGTCAGTTTTATCTAAAAAAAAAACAAAAAAACATGGAGGAGACTTAAACTTAAGTCTTCATTTGACCACAGCAGGACAGACACCTTCAGCATGTAAACTAAAGTCACTTTTTTAAAAGTACTTAACATCTCAAACACAATTGACCAGTTAGAAATGTGTTAAAATCAAAATTTTAACTTCATCCACAATTGTCAGCAGTGTGGACACTGTGCAGGAGTCTGCCTGATGTATTTGGTTTATATGAGTGGGAAATACAGAATACTGGTCGGCCTGGACTGGTGATTTTGTCGTAGAATCTAGCCGTTGGAGAAACAATTGTTTTTTCTCACTTATCTCTGCAGTAAATGTTGAACATCAGTAAAAGTTTGACTGTTTGCTGACGATGTGATGATGTCTGTGTCCTCTTGGTTTTTCGTGCTGAGACCAAACACTGTGTGACTCAGACGAGAACCCAGAAAATCATTTTTGGCAGGGGAACCAGACTGATCATTGAGGACCGTGAGTTCGATTCAGTATTTTTACAATGTTGGTGAGAAATCTGTCTTTAACATCCTGATCAGGCTCTTCAGAGCTGGTCCAGTATTTGTCCATGGAGGGACAGAAGATTATCTTATGTTTTAATTCACAGCTCAGTGAACTGTTTTCTGATCCTTAATGTGCTTCAAATAAACTCTGACTCTCTTTCTGATAATGGATTTAGAGAGCATGCACGAGTTTCTGTGCAGTTTTTGTTTCTGAGAGTAAAAATACCCTCCATCCCATGAATGGTCCTTTGTTGCTGTGGTATGAAATAAATAGAAAATTATCTTGATAGTTATTATGAAACAAAAGGAAGAGGTCTGAGTGTTTACAGCTGATGTGATGATGTTTGTTTCTGCTGGTCAGTCATGCTCTGCAGTTTGGACAAAGTGCAGGATTCCTTGTTTCTCATGAGGACTGTGGCTTTGGCTGATCTCGTGAATTAATGTTGGACATTTAAAACGTTCGACTCTGCAGGCGGTGTGATCACGTTTGTCTCTGTCAGTGTCCTCTCCATGTGCGGTTCTTTTTGTGAAGAGGACAAACACTGTGTGACTGGGACGGCAGGCAAACTGGTTTTTGGAGGGGGCGTCAGATTGATGGTGGAGGACAGTAAGTTTATTAATTTAACTTTATTATTTATTTAAAGAGAAACTCAGTTACAGTTACAAACACTGGACTCTAGACAAACTCAATATTCATCCATGGCAGGACAAACAGCTTCAGCCTGTAAATACAGATCATTTATTAAATATTAAACAATTCAGCAAAAGGTTGACTCATTTTTAAAGTGCATGAAACAAACTTTTACCTTGAAGCTCATATGTTTTTATGTAAAAGACATGGTGTGATTTTCGCTCTTTTCTCCAGTTTTTGCGTGACATTAATGAAAGTTTGACTCTTTGCAGACGATGTGATTGTGTTTGTTTGTACCTGGACCTGTGAGCCGTTCTCTCATATGAGAACAAACACTGTGAACGTGGGACAGACTTTGACGAACTGACTTTGAGATTGTTTGTCACACAGATCATTGAGGATGGTTGATTCAGTTATTATTCTCATGTCATCATTATGAAAGCCATGTGCTGGGGTTTGCTGCAGTATTTGTCTTTTTATATTTACCTGTAAAATAACAAAAATAAAACCTCTGACTCCTGTTTTTGTTGTGTCATACAGGCAGAGATAATGTGGAATTTTCTCCATTTTATTGCATTTATTACATTTTATTTAAAAGCGCCTTTCAAGACACTCAAGGACACTGTACAGGATAAAACAACAACAACAAAATCAACAAAACAATACAACTATAAAATAAGCAAAACACAAGATAAGTGGATGTGATTGGTAAATTCATGTTAAATCGAGTATGCAGTTCTGAGTAGGTGGGTTTTTAGTCTGGATTTGAAGAGGGAAAGAGAGTTCTGATTTCAGAGGTCCGTAGTCATCTGTCAGTAGATTATTTTGTATAACTCAGTTTTCCCTCAATTCTGTGGACCTAAAATAATAAACTGCCTAATTTTGGGTGATAAGGACTTGTATTTATCTGGCAGTGGTCTAACATGTAGATAGATATGTTAATTTTACTAAATGTGTTTCCAAGTTTAAACTTCTAGTGTTATTGTGAAGCATTATGAAGTTTGACCATTTGCAGACGATGTGATTTCATTTATTTCTGTCAGTTTTCAATATTCTAAGTTCTGTTAACAGCAGGGTCTCTCTGCAGTGTTTGGCTCCTATTTCCAGAAATGTACTTTTATTTTGGTCATGTATGACTCCGATTTTGTTGTTTTGGTATCAGACAGGTGGGGATGTTTCATGGTTAGAGCTGTTATGGAGCATTTGTTGAGTTTCCACTGTTTGCAGATGATGTGATTGTGTTTGTTTTTGGTGCTGAAGTTTTTGTGAAGAGGACAAACACTGTGTGACTGATGCAGGAGGTCGGAAACTGTTATTTGGAGAGGGCACCAGATTGATTGTTGAGGACAGTAAGTTCAATATTTGTTTTTTTTCGAAACCCCTAATTCCTGAAACTATGACCATCATTCATCAGACTTTCTTTAATTTGTTGTTCCCAAAGTCAAAGTTAAGTTTGAAAGGGAAGCTTTTCCCTTTTGCCTGAACAATCCTCAAACTGATTTTCGTTTCTCTGAAAGTTTTTAAACACATTTTTCTTGTGTTCTTCCCTCTGAGTCAGCCAAGACAAAAGATCATTATTATCATTATAGCTGTTAATGTTGATATTAACATGATCTTTCTATCCATGGTTGATACATCTATAGTAACTATCTTTAGCTCCACATGGACATGAGATCCCTCCTGAAAATGAGGTGTCACATCTCAAGAGGTCTACCATTAATACATTTTTACTTAAAGGAGACAAATATGGTAGGGATGCACTTGTGGTCTGGGCACCCATGAGTTCGTCACTACCATAAATTCTTATTTTCAGTAAGACTTTTATTGATTATACTTCTATGACTTTTTCACCACAACCACACAGACTCCTCTAATAAATTTATTTGCAGCAGAAACAAATTTGACGACGACAGGTCTATGATTGGTCCATTGATCTGTCACTAGCTTTAGTTCTTCCTTTAGTCCACTTGTCTCCACTTACCTCCCTCCCTTTGCCCACACACCCAACACAGCATGGTGTGGATTTGCTGTTCATCATGAGACTGGGGTCCACATTCAAGATTTCCTGCTGCTTAACAGAAGGTTTTTTCTTGGCGCCATGATGGAGGGATTCATGATTGGCTATATGGATTCATGTTGGGTGTTGGATGTATATATTTGTATATATATGTATATGTGTATTTTTATATGTATATATGTATCTATGCATATATGTGTATCCATAATATGAAGAGCTTTGTGCTCTATTGTAAAGTGTCTTGAGATAACACTTGTTATGAATTGGCGCTATACAAATAAAGATTGAGATTGATTGAAAAGACAAGGAAAACGAGATTAACTAAAGCTGGAGTTATGAAACTGATCCTAGCTCGCCAGCTTTACCAGACTGCTCCAAAGTTTGCTCCCTTGAGGCCGACGGCCCTGAAGAGTCAATATAATGAACTCTGACCCCTGTGTTGTCTGCAGGTTTCTGTTGTTTCACACAAGAGTCCACGTTTTTGTTTAGTCTTTGGAAACAAAGTTAGTGACATGTCTAAAGTTCTGCTTCTCATCCTCTCACCTTTTCTTTTTTTAATCCTTGGTGAAAAATCTTGAGTCTTGTCTTCTGTTGTGCATCTGCTTTAACTGATGGCTGATTATTAATCTTATTGATTATTTCTGAGTTTGTGTGATTGTTGTTGAAACCGTCTGCTGCTGCCACACTTGGTCAGCTCTCTGATCTCAGTGGGACGAACCGAGATAAATGAAGTTTTATTTAATGAGTGATTTCTAACTTAGCTCAGCGTTTGTCCACAGCAGGACAGAAAACTTCATTCTTTTATATTTAAATAAATTCTACTGATGAAACACATGAAAAAGAAAGAAATGACTTATTTTGCGTATTCAATAATTATATATATATATTGTAGATTATTATATGTATTATATATTCAGTTTGGATTCTTTATGTCTTCTTTGTTTGATGAAGTGGCATCAAACTGGGAGATAAAGTTTAACTTTTCCATATTTAACTCAAAGTTTAAGTTTGTTGTGTCAAAGCAGCCTGAGTTTCTGCAGAGACTGTGGGACATCAGTAAACGTTCGACAGTCTGCAGACAGTCGTGTCTGTTTCTGGACTGAAGTGTTGGGAGAGTTAAAGTTTTATTTTTAGCAGAGCTGTTCAAAGTTTGAGTTTCCAGTGTGATAACCCAAATCTTTAAAACAGTCAACTGTACCTGTTGAACATTAAAGTTTGATGATGTGATTGTGTTTGGACATGTCGATGTCTTCATGCTGCTGTTTTTGTCAAGAGGACAAACACTGTGTGACTCAGTCTGGAGTTGGCAAAGTCACTTTTGGAGAGGGCACCAGATTGATCGTTGAGGAGAGTAAGTCTGATCATTTTTTCATACCATATCATATAATAATATCTGATTTAACCACAAACAGGGGACATCTCTATCAGCTCAGTGTTTGTCCACAGCAGGACAAACAACTTCACCGGCACTTTAAAAATATTTTTTTTTCTAAATTAAATACACATGAGCCAAGTTGATAATAAGAACAATGTGAAAGTTAACCTGCAGTGTTTAATTCTTATTTAAATAAGTTCTTCACTGATGATCCAGGACTTCTGTTGTTGTTGTTGTTGTTGTTGTTGTTGTGATATTGAACTGGTTCACTTATGGTGTGATTTTCTCGTTTTATCTCAGCCATTATTGTTAAACGTTAGTAAGAGTTGGACTGTTTGCAGACGATGTGATCGTGTCTCTTTCTGTCGGACTCTGTGCTGAACTTTTTGTAAAGAGGACAAACACTGTGTGACTCAGTTTGGAAATCAGAAGTTGATTTTTGGAGAGGGCACCAGGCTGATCGTTGAGAAGAGAAAGTTTGATTAGATATTACCTCAGTAATTTAACAATGTGAATTTTATTGTAAATACAAGGAGAGGACTTTACATTTTAAAAAGTTTTCACCGTCTGGCTGTGGCATTATCTAAGAGCGATGAGCAGGAGGCTGCACTTCCTGTAAAGGGGACAAACACTGTGACTGCAAATTACAGAATGGTTTTTGGACAGGGCACCAGATTGATTGTTGAGGACAGAAAGTTTGAAAATTTATTTTCATGCGATCTTAATGTTTAATTTAATGACCTACAAACAAGGGAATTCTGAATTAGATTAATATCCGTCCATAGCAGGATGAAAACTTTCAGTTTGTGCATTAAAAATGATTTAAATATATGTATATACATATTTATATTGCACCCTCACAAAGAATTAACTGATTTTTAGGGTGAATAAAACAACATTTTATTCTTTTGGTCATAATGTGGACTCTGCAGGAGTTTACCTGCAGTATCTGGTACTTCATTTAAGTAAAAGGCCGTTGTTGGCTGTCTTGAGCTTCTTTAGTTGCTGTTCTTGTACCTTATGGGTAAATAATGGGATTTTCCTCAATGATCTCTACAGTTCTTGTTGAACATCAGTAAAAGTTTGACTGTTTGCAAACGATGTTATTACATCTGTTCTGATGGTTTATAAAACTCAACAGTTTGGACGTTGTGCTGGAATTTACCTGCAGTATTTGATTTTTCTAAAAGGCCTTTCTCTCATTGTTGGCCACTGAGGACCCTTCATTTCGTCTTTGTGGTATCAGACTGGGAGAGATTTTCTTTACTGATCTCCATGATCTGTTGTCAAGGATGAATTAAAGTTTGACTGTCTGCAGACGATGTGATGGTGTCTGTTTCTGCCTGGCTCTACGTTCAGAGTTTGAGTTTGGAGTTGATGAAATCCTGAACCTCTTCTGTTTTTGCTGAACATCAGCCAAAGTTTGACTGTTTGCAGACGATGTGATGGAGTTTGTTCATGTCAGTTTCTTCCTGCTGATCTTTTTGTAAAGAGGACAAACACTGTGTGACTCAGTCTGGAAACTACAGAATGATTTTTGGAGAGGGCACCAGGTTGATCGTTGAGGAGAGTAAGTTTATTTAAATATTTCTTATTATAACCATATCAATTTTATTGAAATTTAAGGAGGTGCTTCTAATTGAACCCTTAATTTGTCCCCAGAGAAACAAACACCTTTGACCTTTATATGTGAATAACGTCCTTGGAAGTCCTTCACATCTTAAAAACATTATTTAACTTTCTGTCAGTGTTTATTTTATAGATTGAGTAACATTCAGGGGTTTGTCTGCTGTATTGGGTTTTAATCCCAAGTGTTGGTCGTCTTTGTTTTTGTCGTTTTGTTGTTTTTTTTTAATCATACAGGCTGAAAATCAGTTCTTCTGCTAATCTCTTCAGCTTTTGTTGAACATGAGTAAAAGATGATATGAGGACCTTTGTCTGTGTTTGTTAGTCGTTTTGGCAGTGTGCAGGATTTTTATGTTATTTTTGGTACAAAATACCTTCAATCCATGTGCTGAACTTTTTGTAAAGAGAACAAACACTGTGGGACTCAGTCATCAAGTTACAGACTGATTTTTGGAGAGGGCACCAGGCTGATCATTGAGGAGAGTAAGTTTGATTAAATATGATTTCGGTGTTTTAACAATGGGATTTTTCATGTTGTGCAAAGACTTTGACTGTAAATTTAGATTTTCTCTCTTTTAATAGAACTTAACATCTTTACAATCAAATTTTAATCTTCTGTTTGTAACTTTTGTGTGATCTGAGGATGTGCAGGGTTTGTCTGCTGTACATGTTTTTTATTTAAAGAAAAATACGCGTTGGTCCTCAAGGATATCTCTTTTGGTGTTGAGACGCGAGATATTCTTCAAATCTCTGAAGTTTTTGTAACATCACTAAAAGTTTGCCTTTTGCAGGCGATGTGATGACTTTTGTTTGAGGTGGTTAATAAAATTCAGCAGTTTGGCAATTGTGCAGCAAATATACGTATTTGCTTTTAAATACCAGGATTTTCTCACATTATTAGTTCCTGAAACTCTTATTTGAGTTGTTCTTGGTGTCGAAGAGGTAAAGACATGTTGGGATTGTCCTCTGATTCTGGAGAAGTTGTGAACACAGTGGTGAAAGTTTGACTGTTGCGGAGGGTGGGATTGGGATGGAGAAATGGAAAATATCTTTTGAGAGGGCATCAGATTGACTGTTGAGGATACTAAGTTTATCTAAATACTATTTCTATATTTTGATGATATTAATTTTGTCAATGCAACAAACAGGGCACTTCTTTACAGCTTAATATTTACCAGGCAGAGCAAAAACTTTGTCCTGTTTAACAAATCCTTTTTTTGTTTAAATATAATAAACCCTGTCAAATAATTTAGACATTTCTTTTGTGAATGAAACAGAATTTAAACTCTCTGTTCATAAGATTTGTTCATTTGGACAGTCTGCAGGAGTATGTCTGGTATATTTGGTTCTTTTTAAATGAAAATACCCCGTATTAGTTCTTCAGACTCGTGTTTTCATAGTTGTGGTAGTTCATAGTTTATCTCGACCATTATTGCAGAACATTGGTAAAGTTCAAACATTTGCAGATGATGAGATCACATTTGTTCCTGTCTGCAGAAGTTTTTGTAAAGAGAACAAACACTGTGGGACTGGGACGCAGCAATATAAAATATTTTTTGGGAAGGGCGTCAGATTGACTGTTGAGAGAGGTAAGTTATTTAAATCTTATTTTTACATAATAATATCATTTTTTTAAAAACGAAAAAACAGGAGACTTCTAACACCCTTCATATTTATCCATGGCAGGATGAACTAATTCAGCTGGCACCATGATTTTTCAAGTTTAATTAACAGTATTTTTATTCTCTGTTCATAAAACTTGTTATTCAGACATTGAGCAGGAGTTTGTCTGCAGTGTTTTGTTCTCTATCAAAGAAAATACCCAACACCGGTCTACTAGGACTTGTGTTTTTGTTTGTTCAGGTACCAGATATATTTAACAGGTTGGAAAATACTTCAATATTAGATTTTTATCTCAAGGGATTTATTTATAGCTGGTTCAATACGCCTCTTATTTTTGTAGTTGTGGTTAAAACAGTGGAGATATTTGATTTTCTGTGTGAAATTCATGAAGTTTTGACTGTTTGCAGACGATGTGATCATGTTTGCTTCTAGTGCTTCACTTTTTGTAAAGAGAACAAACACTGTGTGACTGGAACAGGAGGCTGGAAGCTGATTTTTGGAGAGGGTGTCAGATTGATGGTTGAGGACAGTAAGTTTGATTTTATGATTTGACATCCCTACTTTTGAACTACAGACTTCTGTGTCCAAAACAGGACAGAAAACATTGGCCTGTAGTTTTAAATCACTTCCTCTTCAATTTTTAACACTAAAGTCAACAATTAACTTATTTTAAACAGGCTTAAAAGATCATTTTAACTTGCTGTTGGAGATATTTGGTCATTCAGACAACGTGCAGAAGCTGTCCTGCAACATCTGTTTTATGTCACTTGTGAAGTACCGAGTATCATCCAGCTCTGGTGATTTTGTTGTCTTGGTTTCAAACATGCAGATTCTTGACAAACCTCAATAGTTTTTGTTGAGCATCAGTCAAAGTTCATCTGTTCTCAGCTGAGGTGGTGACGTTCGTGTTTGTCAGTGTTTGATATTCAGAGGATTTGACCATGTGCAGAAAAACATCTTATCTTGAAATTGTCCGTCCCTGGTTTTCTCTTGTCATATCAAACAGAGAATTGGAGGTTTTCCCAGCTGATCTGCTGGTGAAAGTTTGTCTGTTTGCAGACGTTGTGATCACATTTGTCTCTGTTTCCTTGGACTGAACGTTTTGTAAAGAGAAGGAACACTGTGTGACTAGAGGAACTGACAAACTGACTTTTGGAGAGGGCACCAGACTGATCGTTCAGGACAGTGAGTCCCATTATTGTTTTTCAATCAAAGAACAGAATTCAGAATAATAACCCTAATGTTTGTTCTAAATCACTCTGTTAGTAATAAAACACTGAAGCAAACCCTTTTCTTATTTTGAATCTACATTAAACAATATTTTTATTTTGCACATCTCTGAGCCAAATATGCAAGAATATCCCTGCATTCATGGTTATTAAGACCAAAACACATAACAAACTATTTATGTATTCTGTATGTTTAAAAATTGGTCAAAACTTCCTCTACAGATTTTTCTTGCAGTTGAGACATTAGCAAAGGTTTTCCTGCAAGTTTTTTTTTTCATTAAAAACAATGAATTTCCCAATTCTGGTGTTTGACTTCTATTTCTTGCGGTGGGATCAACCAGGTGATTTAAAGTGTTTGTTTTTTAATTTCTGTTTATTCATGATAAGGTGCACAAGTTTTCCTGCAGTATTTGGCTCTTATTATTATTATTATGATAAATAACCAACAGTATCTGCTGGGAGTCTTCTTCGCTCCACAGAGAGTATGTTTTTTCTGGTGTTTGTTTGTCCGTCTGTGAGCAAAGTAACTCAGAGGGTTCTCGACAGATGAAATGTACACTAAACATTGTTCATGACAGAGGAAGAAGTCTTCAGATTCTGGAGATGCAGATCCAGGTTTAGTTTAAGGATAAGTTTACTCTGAGATGATTTTCCATATTTGGATGATCGTTTGGCTGACAGTGTCAGAGATGCTTTGGCCGAGGTTTGTGCTCCAGGAGCTGCTCTGGTTTTTGTTGACGTGGTAACAAACAGGTGATTTAATCTGATTGTCTCCATGGAGCTCTGCAGGTTTTCTGGATTCTCGTCTTTTGATTGAAAAGTTTGCACACATCAGACTCTGTAGAGGCTCGCCTGCACTTTTAGTTGATTAAGTCTAATGAAGTTGTGGGAGTTTGGACTTCTGTTTTGTTTCAGTCATATCAAAAAGGTGGACTGATGGTGTAACTTTTACAAGAATTATTTGTAATGTGACGTTTTGATCATCATGGCGACTTCAGTCTCTCCAGCTGATGGGAACTTTGCTGAAAGTCTAGCTGATCACAGACGATGTGATTTTGTTTGTGTGCTGAACTTTTTGTAAAGAGAACAAACACTGTGTGACTGGATCAGGAGGAAACTGGAGGCTGATTTTTGGGGAGGGCGTCAGATTGATGGTAGAGAAAAGTAAGTTTATTCATAACGTTCATGTTTTTATTGTTATAATGCAGTTTTATTAAAAGTACAGAGAGCTGAAGTCCAGATCACCTTAAAAAGAAAACACCCAAGCAAACAATGAACTGATTTAAAATGTGAGTAAAACAACATTTTTAATTTACTTTTCCTCATGTTCATGATTTTTGAGAACTAGACATCTCTAAATCCTTGGTAAGACTTTAAAATGAAATATTCTTGATCAGTGATAAACCTGGAATGAACCAGAGTAAACATGGAGCTGTACAAAGACTGGCCCTTAATTATTTTTCTGGAGACACAGTTGATAAATGTTGGGTATTTTCATGAAAACATTAAAAATCTTTCAGTATATTTACAGTTAGTTTGAGGAACATGATGAAGGTTGTTTAATCACCGAGTTAACGTCTCAGATGTTGAGATATTCTAATGACTGCAGCCTGCTGAGTTTTTGTGATGGTGTTTCATGATGTGTGAATTCTGGTGTGACCAGACTGATTTTTGGACGTGGAGTCAAATTAATGATCGAACCTCGTGAGTAATGATTCACAGTTTAACATCAGTCCATGAAAATCATCTTAAATCACATGTTTCAGCTGAAGGTTGAGAATTTACAGGACATGCCTGTTCAGTATGAATGATCGATATACTGAGGGATTAAAAATATTATTTATAGAAGAGGCATTAAACATATAGGATTTTTATAAATATAACTGAGGGCTGGGTAACCCTGGTTATGAGGAGGGTCACATAAATACAGATTTAACTGCTGTTAGCCAAATTATTTAAAATGGAACAAGACTTTATACAAGTAAAATAAATGTAGAAAACCTTTAAATTATATAGATTCAAACTTGGGGGGTTATGTGTAAATTAATGCTGAATAAAGAGCTAAAGGCTGTTTCAGTTTATTTTATCCCCCTATAGCAGCCTTCTAGTCCGTCCAAAATATGTGATAAAAATGTATGAAGACAAATACATTCTGACAAAATCTGCCCAGACAGCATAAAATCACAATATGTCCAAGAAAAGAGAAGGATGAAGAGCGGAAAGTTTTCAGTTTGATGCCCGCAGGTTTTTGTGATGGTGTTTAACGTTGTGTGAATAATAATGCAGGGAGGCTCATCTTTGGACGGGGAACCAGATTAACCATTGAACCTCGTGAGTAATGATCCAGTCCATTAATGTCATCAGTTATTTAACTCATAAACAAATTTGTTGCCCTACTTGGTGACAGAATTTACAGATCATGAC
Source organism: Cetoscarus ocellatus (assembly GCA_037902135.1). Classification (NCBI taxonomy): domain Eukaryota; kingdom Metazoa; phylum Chordata; class Actinopteri; order Labriformes; family Labridae; genus Cetoscarus; species Cetoscarus ocellatus. The sequence goes on from JBAMNC010001859.1 coordinate 490,447, forward strand.
GTCTAAATATGATGTGAGAATATGTATGCACATCATAATCTAATCCATGGCGACCAAACTTTTATGTGAACATATTATCAAATAAAACCGACGAATTTCTGCCCTTTTTTTTACAACAATCAAACAAACTGGTGGGATTTTATTACAGTTTTAGGTAAAAACAACACACACATTAAACACATTAAAGCAGAGGATTTATATAAAACTGGAATATTTAAAAAAAGATAAAAAAACATAAAAATGTCTCTTTCATGGGAATGCAAAAAAAAAAAAAAAATGTCAGTACTACTTTGAAATCAATCAATTGAACTTTATTTTTAAAGCATTTCTTCCAAATTTAATACCAGTAAACTGTACTTTACAGGAGAGCAGAAAAAGAGGTTGATTATAAAATTAAAATGTAATAATAACAATTACCACAATAATAATGGGAAGGATGTCAAGAGGGATTGAGAGACCAATACGCACCACTAAGGCTAAAAAATGAACAGTAATTTTTGGAAGATGGTCAGAAATAATAAGAAGCAAGAAAAAAAAAATAGAATCAAGACCTAACTGTCAAGAAATAATAAAGATGTGTAAAACATTAACTAAAATAAATTAAAAATATGTGTAAAAAGATCACTATATGTTACCAGTAACCAGTAATACCAGTAAATAAGACGGTCTATAATTCAAACATTGAACAAAAAAGTAAATTAACAATAAAAAGGTTAAAATTATTCTCAAATGAATAAATCGTCTTTAAAAAGTACTAGAAAATAACACAAAGCATGCCATAAGTTTTTTTTTATACATTTTAACTTAATATTTATTGAAAAATAGTCTGTAAGCTTTCCTACATTTAATCTTATTTATTTTGCTTTCATTTTTTAAATAACCTGTTAAATAACTGTGAGCAGAGTAAACCAGAGTATCATCTGCATATCGAGTTAGTCAGTGAGGTTTTTGTCCTGAAGCTTCAGACTGTGTGACAAACTCAGGAGGAAACAGGATTATATTTGGATCAGGAACCAGACTCCATGTTGAAAACAGTAAGTTCATTTATTTTAGTGATTAGTGACTTTTGAAACCTTAAACTGGTGAACAGGCTCTTCTCCAGAGTCAACATTCAGCTTAAGGGTTTATTGATCCAGACTGCAGCTCGGCCTGGCTGATTTCACTGAGTCATGCCACAGGTGGACGGAAGTATCCTTAGAAAACTGATGATAAAATCCCCAAATCTGTTTAAAAAATTGTCTTTGTTTTTTTTCTTTGTATCTGTAGTTTTAAACTCTCAAAAAAATTTAGTTTTTTTTTTTTTTTTTAACTGAACAATTAATCAGCGTTGTACAAATAAATAAGGTCAAAATACAAATATGTTTTTAATCAGGGAGTTTGGTTGATCTGATCACACAAACATCAGACTGGGTTTATGTTGTGAGGCCTCATGTTGTGTGAATACTAATTTACAAAAGATCATCTTTGGAGGTGGAACCAGATTAATCATTGAACCCAGTGAGTAATAATATAAATTTATCACCATGATATTGAAATTCTTGGAGGGCAAAGTGCTTATGGAAATATTGAGCGTTTGCCTTAAAGGTTATTTTACTTTTTTATTTTTCCATTGTTGGTAAATTTGTAACTTTGATTTAACATTTAGTCTTACAGAAGTGCCATATTCAGAGAAACAATGTGAAATCCATTTTTTGTCAAGATTTTTGTCTTGTTTTTTCCTGTGCTCCCAGATCAGCTGTTTTGATCAGTGTCTGATTTTATCCAAAATGGCATTTTAGTGATTTTTCTTTGGTTCCGATGCTTAAGCGTTGGTTCAGACCTGTCTGTCTCAGCATCTATGTAGCCTCATCAACATGTATGGTTTATAAAATGAGCAGCTGAAAGTGATTTAAATGCTGTTTTTTGGTTTAATAAACAGAGAAGATCAGATTAAAACCCTAAAATAAATCATAGTATTATCTGCATGTTGAGTTAGTGGATGTTGGTGTTTGTGTAGTGAAGCCTCAGACTGTGTGAATACTGGTGGTTATAATAAGATCATCTTTGGCAGAGGGACCAAACTTCATGTTAATGACAGTAAGTTGGTTTGATTTCATTCTTAAGTTACGGTTTTGTTACCGACAAATCAAACAGAAGTCAATTTCATTCAATGATGTTGTTGGCTTTACAGGAGAAAAAGATTTTAAAAAGCTAATAATCAAAATTGTCCATGTCAGGAGGCCAGTCAAAAGTCAAAAGTGATGTGGCCGAGGATCTTTAATTCATTGGAGATTAAAACAAATCCCAAGGGTTTTGTGTTTTTAAAGAAGTTTGTGTTGCTGGTGTGGTGGATCAACTTTTTTATTAAGAGTCAGTCTCTCTTCAAAATGATCCCTTTAACATTTTTAAAAATTTCCAGAAAAATTAAAAGAAGCTAAAATGATGAAATGCAGTTATTTGGTTTAAGACACAGAGAAGATGACATTTAAACTCTAATATAAATCAAAGTATCATCTGTATATTGAGTTAATGGATGTTGGTGTTTTTGTAGTGAAGCCTCAGACTGTGTGAATACTGGTGGTGATTATAAGGTCATCTTTGGCAGAGGGACCAAACTTCATGTTAATGACAGTAAGTTGGCATAATTTTATTCTCTGCTTCCGGTTTTGTTGACGATGTATCAAAAAGAAGTAAATTTTATTCAATTATTGTTTTTTTATACCAAGAAAATATATTTTAAAAAGCTACAAATCAAATCTGTCCATGTCAGGAGGCCATCAAAAGTCAAAAATATAGATTGTCTGGTTTTGTCTGAGGAGTTTGGTTGATCTGATCACACAAACATCAGACTGGGTTTATGTTGTTGGGCCTCATGTTGTGTGAATACTGGTTTGAAGACACTCACCTTTGGAAGTGGAACCAGATTAATCATTGAACCCAGTGAGTAATACAGTGAATTATAAACTTAATTTTGAGCTGTGAGAGACATGTTAGTGTTGAGTTTTGCCTATTGGATGTGTTTTTGTTTTAAGTCTTTCATTTTAGTCAAAAACACCTTTAATGCGAGTTTTTTGTCACACAGTAGCACCAGATGCAAATTAATTTGTGTTAATTCAAGTTTTGACTGAATTAAATCAAAAACTGGAAAGCACTCAGAGAGCGCAAACGTCCACCAAGGTAGTTCACATATGTCTGTTACATCTCTAAGCAATAGTTCTATGATAAAGTTACCATCATAATATGATTCATGACCCTGAAAACCCACACCTAGCACTCACAATCATGCTGATATCTTTATTAGTTAGACAGTTATTGAGCAAAACCGGTTGTTCACTTTTAGCAGTTTTCTGGATCATCACCAAAATGTAATCATTTTCAATTTGGACCATTACCAGCATATCCTGAAAATTACAGCAAAATTAGTGCAGTGGTTTTTGAGTATTCTTGCCACCAAACAAACAAACAAACAAACAAACAATCGGACAAACAAACGAGGCCAAAAGCATAACCTCTTTGGTGGAGGTAATGAAATATTTCTTGCCCTGTTGTCCTGTGACTTCAGATCTTTAATTTGATCGTTTTGGGGAATTTAAAGGTTTTTGGTTGTTTAGTGAGTGGATTTAAGTTTTTCTTTAGTTCTGATGATCTGTTGTTGGTTCAGTCCAGTCTGTCTCATCCTCTATGTGATCTATTTAACATTTTTTAAATATCTGAGAGAACTGAAAAGCAACTGAAAGTAATTAAATTTCATCCTTTTGGTTAATCAAAGAGAGAATATCAGATCAAAACTCTAGTATAATCAGAGTATCATCTGCATGTTGAGTTAGTGGATGTTGGTGTTTGTGTAGTGAAGCCTCAGACTGTGTGACTGATGGTAGTAATTATAAGATCATCTTTGGCAGAGGGACCAAACTTCATGTTAATGACAGTAAGTTAGGTTTTTTTATTTTCTAGTTACAGTAAGGTTGCCGAGGCATCAAACAGATTCAATTTCATTGAATGATTTTGTTGTTGTTCACTAAAAATCTGATAAGTAACCCGAATTACTAAAAGTGTCCATGCCAGGAGGCCCATTAAAAGTCCAGAACAAGATTTTCATTATTTTTTCTGAGGAGTTTGGTTGATCTGATCACACAGACAACAGACTGGGTTTATGTTGTGGGGCCTCATGTTGTGTGAATACTGGTAAAAAGATCATCTTTGGAGGTGGAACCAGATTAATTGTTGAAACACGTGAGTCATACGAATTATTTGTTAAAAGTTGATTTTTTAACTTCTTTGAGAGAAACATTGTGAAGTGTTGAGTTTTGGCCATTAGATGAACTTTTAATTCTGTAAATCTGTCACTTTGATATAATACTCTTGACCTCTTATTAATCCAGTGGTCTTTAAACAGTTTTCAAGTTTAAGCCATTTTCTCAGATGAAGACAAGGATTTTTAATTTATTGGGAATTTAAGCAAATCTCAAGGGTTTTGTGTTTTTAAAGAAGTTTGTGTTGATGATGTGGTGGACCAACTTTTTTATTCAGAGCCTTTGATTTTGTCTTAAAGTGGATTTTGGTTTTCTTTAGTGCTGGTGATCTGTTGTTGGTTCAGTCCAGTCTGTCTACGTCAAAGTGATCTCTTTAACGTTTTAAAATTTCCCAGAAAAATTAAAAGAAGCTGAAAATGATGAAAATGCATTTATTTGGTTTAATAAACAGAGAAAATCAGATTAAAACTGGACTATAAATCAGAGTATCATCTGCATATTGAGTTAGTGGATGTTGGTGTTTGTGTAGTGAAGCCTCAGACTGTGTGACTACTGGTGGTGGTAATGATAAGATCATCTTTGGCAGAGGGACCAAACTTCATGTTAATGACAGTAAGTTGGTTATTTTCATTCTTAAGTTACAGTTTTTTGCTGGCGTATCAAAAAGGAGTAAATTTTATGCAATGACTTTGTTTTTATACCAGAAAATATATTTTTAAAAGCTAATAAAAGTGTCCATGTCAGGAGTGCCATCAAAAGTCCAAAATATAGATTGTCTGGTTTTCTCTGAGGAGTTTAGTTGATCTGATCACACAGACATCAGACTGGGTTTATGTTGTTGGGCCTCATGTTGTGTGAATACTGATTATAACAAGCTCATCTTTGGAGGTGGAACCAGATTAATCATTGAACCCAGTGAGTAATAAATGAATTTATATACTTAATTATAAGCTCTGAGAGAAATGTAAATGTTGAATTTGGACATTGGATCTTTTTTTTTTTTTAATGTGTTCAATTTTTAGTTAAAAGCGCCTCTTATGTGATTTTGGTCTCACAGAACCGCCATATACAAATTATTTGTGTTAATTCCAGTTTTGACTGAATTAAGTCTAAACCTAGAAAGCACTCGGACAGCGCAAACCTCAGCCAGGGTAGCTCATATATGTCTGTTACATCTCTAAGCAATAGTTCTATGATAAAGTTACCATCATTGTATGATTAATGAGCCTGAAAACCCACACCTAGCACTCACAATCATGCTAATATCATTATTAGTTAGACAGTTATTGAGCAAAACCGGTTGTTCACTTATGGCAGTTTTCTGGATCACCACCAAAATTTAATCATTTTCAATTTGGACTATTACCAGCATATCCTGAAAATTTCAGCAAAATCACTCCAGTGGTTTTTGAGTATTCTTGCCACCAAACAAACAATCGGACAAACATTCGGGACCAGAAACATAACCTCCTTGGTGGAGGTAATGAAAACCACCAAAATTTAATCATTTTTAAGTTGGACAATTACCAACATTTCCTGAAAATTACAGCAAAATCACTCCAGTGGTTTCTGTGTAATCTTGCTAACAAACAAAGTAACAAACAATTGGACACACATACGGGACCAAAAACATAACCTCCTTGGTGGAGGTAATTCAATATTTCTTGCACTGTTGTGCTGTGACTTCATATATTTAATTTGATTGTCATTTTGGTGAATTTAAAGGCTTTTTAGTGTTTTTGGAGGCACTTTATGGGGTCAGTTGTTGTGTTTAGTGAGTAGATTTAAGTTTTTCTTAAGTTCTGATGATCTGTTGTTGGTTCAGTCCGGTCTGTCTCATCCTGTATGAGATCTATTTAACATTTTTAAATATCTGAGAAAATGAAAATCAGCTTAAAGTAATTAAATTGCATCCTTTTGGTTAATCAAAGAGAGAATATCAGATAAAACTCTAGTATAAATCAGAGTATCATCTGCATATTGAGTTAGTGGATGTTGGTGTTGATGTAGTGGAGCCTCAGACTGTGTGACTGCTGGTGGTGGTAGTTACAAAATCATCTTTGGCAGAGGAACCAAACTTCATGTTAATGACAGTAAGTTGGTTTATTTTCATTCTTAATTCACAATTTTGTTGCCGATGTATAAAACAGAAGCCAAATTCTTTGAATGATTTTGTTTGTCTTCGCCAAAAACTGATAAGAAACCCAAATTACTAATTGTGACCATGTCAGGAGGCCTATTTAAAGTCTAAAATATAGATTGTCTGGTTTTCTCTGCGTTTGATTGATCTGATCACATGAACTTCAGACTGGGTTTATGTTGTGGGGCCTCATGTTGTGTGAATGCTGGTTATAACATCATGTTTGGACGTGGAACAAGATTAATTGTTGAACCTCGTGAGTAATAATTATAATTTATAGACATATTTTTGAGCATCATTGAGGGGAAAGTGCTTTTCCTAATGTTAAGTCTTTTTTGTTTTTTGGTAATTTATTAAAGTTAAATTGTACTTTAAATACAGTAGCCCCCTGTTCAAATCTTTTGTGTTAAATCCAGGTTTTGACTCAAGTGATTAAAGAATTAAGAATCTATCCATCGTTTTTTTTGTTAATTAAATAGATAATCTCAGATTAAAACTGGAATATAAATCAGAGATTTATCTGCATATTGAATGAGTGGATGTTGTGGGGCCTCATGTTGTGTGAATACTAATGTTTACAAGATTATCTTTGGAAGTGGAACAAGATTAATTGTTGAACCAAGTAAGTAATAATTATAATTAATGAACATAATTTTGAGCATCATTGAGAGAATAATGTTGAAGTGTTGAGTTTTAGCCATTAGATGTACTTTTTTATTCAGTAAATTTGTCACTTTGATGTAATATACTTGACCTCATATTCATCCAGTTGTGTTTACAGTTTTTGATCTGTTTAAGACATTCTTCTCTGATGTAGCCGAGGATCGTTTACATATTGGAAATTACAGCAAATCCCAAGGGTTTTGTGTTTCTTAAGACATTTGTGTTGCTGATGTTGTGGATCAGCTTTTTTTCAGAGTCTCTGATTTTGTCTAAAGTGGATTTTGGTGATTTTTCTTTAGTTCAGATGATCAGATGTTGGTTCAGTCCAGTCTGTCTCATCGTCAAAATCATCACTTTAACATTTTGAATATTTCAGAAAAATTAGAAGCAGCTAAAAATGATTTTAAAAATGCAATTATTTGTTTAAACAAACAGAGAAATCAGATTAAAACATCTAATATAAATCAGAGTATCATCTGTATATTGAGTTAGTGGATGTTGGTGTTTGTGTAGTGAAGCCTCAGACTGTGTGACTGATGCTGGTGGTAATAAGATCATCTTTGGCAGAGGGGCCAAACTTCATGTTAATGACAGTAAGTTGGTTTATTTTCATTCTTAAGTTACAGTTTTGTTGCCGGCGTATCAAACAGAAGTAAATCTTATTCAGTGATTTTGTTGGTCTACATCAAAAACTGATAAGAAACCCAAATTGCTAACAGTGTCCATGTCAGGAGGCCATAAAATGTCCAAAATATAGATTGTCTGGTTTTCTGTGAGAAGTTTGTCTGATCTGATCACACAAACATCAGACTGGGTTTATGTTGTGGGGCCTCATGTTACGTGAATACTGGTAACAAGCTTATCTTTGGAAGTGGAACCAGATTAACCGTTGAACCCAGTGAGTATATACTAATATAATATTCTATTATGATTTTGGGCATCATTGAGAAAATTGTCACATTGAAGTGTTGAGTTTTGGCCATTAGATGAACTTTTTTTGATAAGTAAATTTGTCACTTTGATTCAAAATACTTTGCCTCTTATTCATCAAGTTGTATTACGACCATTTTCAATGTGTTTATGACATTCTTCTCTGATGTCCTGAGGCTGCAGATCTTCAGCATATTTCCCTTTTTAAGTAAATTTGGAGGGTTTTGTGTTTTTAAAGAAGTTTGTGTCACTGTTGTGAACCAACGGTTTTATTCAGAGTGTCAAATTTTGTTGAAATGTCAATTTCAGTGATTTTTCTTTAGTTCTGATCATCTAATGTTGGTTCAGTCTAGTCCGACTGTTTTTACATTTTTCAAAGATTTTAAAAGTAGCTGAAAGTGATTAAAAACACAGTGTTTGTTTTATTAAACAGAGAATCTCAGATTTAAACTCTAATATAAATCAGATTATCATCTGCATATTGAGTGAGTGGATGTTTGTGTTTGTGTAGTGAAGCCTCAGACTGTGTGACTACTGGTAGTGTTGATAAGATCATCTTTGGCAGAGGGACCAAACTTCATGTTAATGACAGTAAGTTTTTTTAAAATTATTTTTCTGGTTACAGTTTAGTTGCCAATGTATTAAAACAGAAGTGAATTTTATTCAATGAATTTGTTAGTATGACCAGAAAAGTGATTTAAAAAACCCCAATAATCCAAAGTGACCGTGTCAGGAGGCCCATTAAAGTCCAAAATATAGATTGTCTGGTTTTCTCTGAGGAGTTTGGTTGATCTGATGACACAAACATCAGACTGGGTTTATGTTGTGGGGCCTCATGCTGTGTGAATACTAATGTTTACAAGATTATCTTTGGAAGTGGAACAAGATTAATTGTTGAACCAAGTAAGTAATAATTATAATTAATGAACATAATTTTGAGCATCATTGAGAGAATAATGTTGAAGTGTTGAGTTTTAGCCATTAGATGTACTTTTTTATTCAGTAAATTTGTCACTTTGATGTAATATACTTGACCTCATATTCATCCAGTTGTGTTGAACAGTTTTTGACCTGTTTAAGACATTCTTCTCTGATGTAGCCGAGGATCGTTTACGTATTGGAAATTACAGCAAATCCCAAGGGTTTTGTGTTTCTTAAGACATTTGTGTTGCTGATGTTGTGGATCAGCTTTTTTTCAGAGTCTCTGATTTTGTCTAAAGTAGATTTTGGTGATTTTTCTTTAGTTCAGATGATCAGATGTTGGTTCAGTCCAGTCTGTCTCATCGTCAAAATCATCACTTTAACATTTTGAATATTTCAGAAAAATTAGAAGCAGCTAAAAATGATTTTAAAAATGCAATTATTTGTTTAAACAAACAGAGAAAATCAGATTAAAACATCTAATATAAATCAGAGTATCATCTGTATATTGAGTTAGTGGATGTTGGTGTTTGTGTAGTGAAGCCTCAGACTGTGTGACTGGTGCTGGGGATTATAAGATCATCTTTGGCAGAGGGACCAAACTTCATGTTAATGACAGTAAGTTGGTTTATTTTCATTCTTAAGTTACAGGTTTTGTTGCCGGCGTATCAAACAGAAGTCAATTTTATTCAGTGATTTTGTTGGTCTACATCAAAAACTGATAAGAAACCCAAATTACAAACAGTGTCCATGTCAGGATGCCATCAAAAGTCCAAAATATAGATTGTCTGTTTTTTTTCTGAGGAGTTTGTTTGATCTGATCACACAAAAATCAGACTGGGTTTATGTTGTGGGGCCTCATGTTGTGTGAATGCTGGTAACAAGCTTATCTTTGGAAGTGGAACCAGATTAATCGTTGAACCCAGTGAGTAATAAAATTAATTGATGAACTTAATTTTAAGCTGTGAGAGAAATGCAAATGTTGAGTTTTGGCCATTGGTTTTTGTTTTGAGTCCTTCATTTTCAGCAAAAAGTGCCTTTCATGTGAGATTTAGTCTCACAGAAGAACCATATACAAATTGTTTGTGTTAATTCCAGTTTTGACCGAATAAAATCATAAACTAGAAAGCACTTGGAGAGCACAAACCTCCGCCAAGGTAGTTCACATATTGCTGTTACATCTATAATCAATAGTTCTATGATAAAGTTACCATCATAAGATGATTCCTGACCCTCAAAAAACCCACACCTAGCACTCAGAATCATGCTGATATTATTAGTAAGCTAGTTTTTGAGCAAAATGATTGGTCGCGAATTGAGGTTATCTGGATCAACACCAAAGTCTAATTATTTTTAATTTGGGCAATTACCAACATTCCCTGAAAATGTCAGCAAAATCATTCCAGTGTGTAATCTTGCTAACAAAGAAAGAAAGAAACAAACAAACAATCGGACAAACAAACGGGGCCAAAAACATAACCTCCTTGGTGGAGGTAATTAAATATTTCTTGCCCCTGTTGTCCTGTGACTTCAAATCTTTAATTTGATTGTCATTTTGGTGAATGTAAAGGCTTTTGTGTTTTCTGGAAACACTTTGTGAGGCCAGTTGTTGTGTTTAGTGAGTGGATTTAAGTGTTTCTTAAGTTCTGATGATCTGTTGTTGGTTCAGTCTGATCCGTCTCATCATCAGTGTGATCTATTTAACATTTTTTTTAAATGTCTGAGAGAGTTAAAAAGCAGCTGAATGTAATTAAAGTGCATCCTTTTGCTTAATCAAAGAGAGAATATAAGATTAAAACTGTAATATAATCAGAGTATCATCTGCATGTTGAGTTTGTGGATGTTGGTGTTTGTGTAGTGAAGCCTCAGACTGTGTGACTACTGCTGGTCGTGAGAAGATCATCTTTGGCAGAGGAACCAAACTTCATGTTAATGACAGTAAGTTAGTTTATTTTTGTTATAGTGTGAAATATTTGATTAAGGGAAACTTAATCAAATTTCTGATTTAATGTTTAATTTCAGTTGTTATTTAATTAAACCAAATATTTCTTCTCATACTCCTTCAACACATTAAAATAAATCTTAAAAGGACATTTTTATTATAAAAAGAGGCTCTTTCCTGTGACAGCAGTTTACTTTCTTACGTAGACATGCCAAACGAAGAGAATTTTGTATTTTGATATGAAGTTTGTCTTAATTTATCTGACTCAGTTTGTGTAATGAAGCATCCTGTTGTGTGACTTCTGGATATAAGATGATTTTTGGACGAGGAACCAAATTAACTGTTGAACACAGTGAGTAATAATTAAGGGGAAAGATTAATAATTTATTAGAGGTCGGTGTTGTTCACTGGTAGTATAGCAGTGGCCTCAGTATATTAAGGGTCTAAAATAATAATTAATCTTCATTTCTGTGTCGAGTAACCAGGCTGATTGATAAACCAAGAGAGTAAAACGTGGATCAGTGTTTATTTAAATAAAATTAAGTCCATGTTTGAGTTTCCATAAAAGCACAGATCTGATATTAAAGTGTCAAAGTTGTCCAGGATTCTTTAAGCTACATAAAATATTTAGAATATCAACTGTGACTAAACTCAAGGGCCATTAGTTTGGTTCAGTTAAAGACAGTATGTTTTTAAGGCTTCATGTTGCTCTTGTGTCATTTGAGATCATCTTAATGTAACTGGAGGACCAAATAAGTATTACAGAAATCACTAATGGATGATTTATCTGTAAAATATGGTTAAATATGAGAAATAAACTAAATAAGAGCGCAGTAGTAAATTATGAGCAGTTCTCCATGAATGAGACAAAAATGATCCATACTTCTCTGATCGCTACTAAAAAAAACCCTGAAAACAAAGTCAAGAGTCAAAGAAAATCCAAATATCTGCAGATTAGACTTTAAAACTGAGATTTGGTTTGACTGGTGGCTCTGAGTTTGTGTGCTGAGGCCTCATGTTGTGTGACTTCTGGAGTTAAGATGATCTTTGGACGAGGAACCAAATTAACTGTTGAACCAAGTGAGTGATGAAGACAAACGTTAATTAATGAGAATTTAAATAAATTATCTTCATGTTTGAATCGTTCATAACTGCACAGGACTTTAAAACACATGTTAGAGTTTAATGGGATTATTAAATTATATTCACAGTAAAGTGTTTTAAGTTCCTTTAAAGGACCTTTTTGTCCTGATTGATTTAAACTGAAGTTTGGCTTCACTGACGACACACTTTAAGATGTAATAATAAACCATTTTAGTAATAAAGCAAAGCACAAATAAATAACTAATTTAGCAAAATTAATTCAAGTACAATGAATAACCCTCTAATAGTTCCTTAACAACAAAAAACATGTTCTTAATGGACAGACAGAAGAAGATCCGGATTAACTGAGTTCCTCCAAACACCCTCTGATCCTGAGTTTAATGTCATCAGTCGAGGAAAAAATAAAAATAAAAGTTTAAATCAAATTTTCTTCAATAGTTCAGTTTGACTGGTCACACTCAGTTTGTGTGCTGAGGCCTCATGTTGTGTGTCTGACGGGTTTAGGATCATCTTTGGACAGGGAGCCAAATTAACTGTTGAACCAAGTGAGTAAAACTAAAAACTGTATATATGCATTTTATATACTATTATTTATAATTAATATTTTCATAAATGCACAGGCCTTATGAACAAATGCCAGAGTTTTCCAGGATCATAGAAGCAACATAAAAGTTCAGTTTAGTTTAATGCAAAGTAAGATAAAGTGATATTTAAGGTCTTTAAGGATCTTTTCTGTCCTGACTGTAAAGTTCTTTTCTGAGTTTATTTTATTTTATTATAGTTTGTCTGCTGAAGCTTCACGTCCATCGTGTTGAATTTGACACCATCACAGGAACACTGCTGAATTAAGTGAATCATTATGCAGAGCACTGACAGCATGTTTAGGTAAATAAAGAATAAGATTTACTTAAATGAAATAAGTTTTTAATAAAACAGAAATAGAGACAGGTCTTTATTAAAGCTTTTTAACATGTCTATAAAAACCTCAAAATGCCCTCTGGTCCTGAGTTTAACGTCATCAGTCGAGGAAATGATAAAAATAAAGTTAAAATAAAAATTTGCTCATAAAGTTTAGTTTGATCAATCACTCTGTTTCTGTGCTGGGGCCTCATGTTGTGTGACTGACGGTGTAAGGATCATCTTTGGACGAGAAACCAAATTAACTGTTGAACCAAGTGAGTTAACATACAAAATAATCATTGTAATAATAACTCAATGAATAAACAGTCTGTTTTTAATTAAAATAAACTTTACCAGGAAAGAGATGTGTTAAACACAGCAACAGTATTTCTGCTGCTCTGTGAATTAACATTTATTTTTAACTTTATATGACTTTTTGGATATTTGTTATAATATTTTTAATTAAGTTTGGTTTAGATGGTCACATTCAGTTTGAATAATGAGGGTTCATGAGGAGTTTTTGATTGAGGTCTTGGATTAAAATCCAAATTATTAATTATAACAAAATTTGAACATGAACACCACTTTAAGATTTTAAGTTTATTAAAAATGAATAAATCCAGATGTGGTCCAGGGGGACTGATGTTGAAGCCTCTAAAAGAACATGAAATGATTCAAACAGAATAATTAATGACATTTAACTGAAGGAGTCTCTTAAAACTGTTTAAAAGGTTTTTGGATTAATGTAGGACACATAAAATATTTTACACAGACCTCTGACACACCTTTAAAATCTTATTAATCAGAGTTTGGTTCAGTCTGTTGGTTTGCGTCATGGTGTGTCATGTTGTGTGAATACTGGAGGAGCTGGTAAACTCGTCTTTGGAGAAGGAACCAGATTATCTGTTGAACCAGGTGAGTTAAAACACCATGAACAGATTCTTAAAAAACATAAAAACATTTACATTTGAAATCGAGACAAACTAATTCATAAAAGTACACAAAACTGTGTTGGTCAGAGTCCTTAAATCTTGTTTAATATGCTTTTCTTTAATTTATATTTACATTTTACGTCCAGTATACAAATTGGACAGTTTATTAGGAACACTCAGGGTGAAAAACAATTGAGACAGAGCTCCAAAGTAATTTTGTAATGTCACATCAACATGTTAAATAAAAGTTTTAAATGTAAATTCATATGAGGTATTTGAGACATATGAGATAATGTCTGATAATGGTAAAGTAGCACACATTGGAGTTTTGCTGAGCTCTGATTTGCTGTTATATTCATGACTAATGTTCAGCTGTAGGTCTGCTAAACAGATTTAACATTTATAAAGTGCTTTAAATAGATTTTAAGTTTTATTTTTAAGTTTTAATCACAGTTTGTTTCAGCCTGGTTTATGTTTGAGTGTTTCGTGTTGTGTGGATGCAGCAGGAAGAAATAAGCTCATCTTTGGGGAAGGAACAAGATTATTTATTCAGTCAAGTGAGTAAAATGACAATAAACAGATTATGAAATAAGATTATTGATTATGACAAAGTTTTTTTTTTTTTTTTAAAGATGTGTTCAATGAGAACAAATCTTAATAGTTCCTAAAAATACCTGAACCATTTCAGTCAAACTCTAGATGACTGATCGACCAGTGAAATCTTTAAAAACAGATTTAAAAGTATTTTAACGTCCCTGTCATGATGTTTCTGCAGCTCATCTACAGAGAGAAAACCAGATTATTTATTCAGATTATTTATTGGACCAGTGTGTATGAAAGAGCATACACAGAATCTTTAATGAATTCATTTTAATCTAACGTCAGTTTTTAATTTAATAAACTGATATTATGTTCATTTTTACAGTTAGTCCAATAAAACATGATGTAGTTTGATGCAGTCTGTTCTGAGTTTGAGTTATGGAGCTTTGCGTTGTGTGAATGTCAGAGAGCTCATTTTTGGAAGAGGAACCAGATTAACTGTTGAACCCAGTATATCAGATTATAATCTCAGTCATGCGTTTTATATATCAGCAAAGAACCAACAAGATAAAACTTCAGACATCTTCATGTCAAAAAAGTTTACTTGCTGTGAGAATATTTACAGTGTGAATGTCGCTACACTCTGAAACTCTGAGATTTAGAGGAAATATCTTCAAAAAGAAGGTTTAAATTTCTTATCAGAAAGAACTTAGTGTCATTTTCTCCTGGTGTGTACCTTTGTTTTTTACAATCCCATGATTATTTTAAAGTCTAAAGGTCTTCACACGCCATTTTTGTGCAAATAATTCACACATAATGTTGTTGGATTCATTGTGGAGTGAAAAAAGTTTCTTATTCTTTTGTACAGAGGTTTATTCCATTTCATTAAAATAGCCTCAGGTCACTTTCAAGTCACGTTGAGTCTGTTTTGACTTCTATGGCACAATTTTTAACAATATATACACAAAATACTGTACAAATACAGACAGCTTTTAATGTGAATAGATAAACGTTTATTCACATCACCCTCAGAGTAAAGCTAGCTTAATACTGACCTGATGTTACATTAAAACGTGGTCACCAGTACTTATTAAGTTATTGAAACATCTGGAGTTTAGGAGCCCAAAGTTCTTGTTGTGAGAATATTTACGGTGTGAATGACGGCACACGGAGACTCATCTTTGGAGAAGGAACCAAACTCCTCATTCAACCCAGTAAGAGAAATGTAGAGTATTGTCTGAATTTAAGGGAATAACTGAGATTAAATGAACATTTTTTCATAAAATGTACAAATTTCTAAGCGTATCTTCAATAAAAATGGGATAATACGGTGAAGTCGACCACACATGAATTAGAAAGAGTTACAAACTTTGATCTGATCAGAGCCGGACCACAGAAAGACCGAGACGGCCCGTTTCAGATGTGATTTCTTTACGTAAAACCATCTGCTGGATCACTTCTGGCCACCTTCAAACAGCTTTTGTTGGAGTCCTGTCCTCTTACCTGTTTCTTCTTTTTACTCTCCAGTATTTGCTCCTGTCGCAGATTTTGTTCTGGTCCACAAATGGCAAAACCCAGTCCAAGACTGAGGGCTTAGTGGTCTGGAAAATGGTAATATAATTAAAAAGGAGAGTGAGGGGTGTAGGTTTGATCCAGGCTTCGTTTTACTGAAGCTCCCGTATATGACTGTGTTTTTGTTTCTTTGATAGGAAATGTGAGTATTTAGGTGAAACTAAAGCTTGATTTGGACTGCTTAAATCCAGGATGGACCACTTTTAATGTTTGAGGTTGGCCCCAGAAAGCTCTCTCCTTTATTCAAAGTTATGGACAACCTCAGACAGACTGAAGAGTCAGAGAATACAACACGAACACCTCATTAGATGGTTATGTGTGGAAATCCCAGGAGATCAGCAGATTCTGAAGCACCATCAACCATGCCACGACAAAGTCTCTAACATCACTTTTCTTCTCCATCCTGATGCTCAGGTTGGACTTCAGCAGGTCCTCTGGACCGTGTCTACCTGCCTAAATACGACTGTCTGATTAGCTGTTTGCATTACTGAGCAGTGATTGGGTGAATCCATAAAGTGAGTGATTGGTGAGGTTTTAATCTCATAAAGCAGAAGTATGTTGGTGATCACAGAGTTTGTCTCAGCAGGAGATGTTGGTCTTGTTCCTTCACGCTGAGGTTTGTGTTTTCTGACATGTTTGAGTCACAGTGTGTCTGTGAGTGACGTGGATGTTCTTCTTCGTTTTCTGCTGTTCAGCCATCAAGCTTCTCTGACAGAAGGTCTTCAGGTCCTGAAGACCATGTCCATGATCCTCATTCATGGTCACTGATGAGGTTTTTCTTGTGTGTGTTTCAGAGGAGAAGGTCGAGCCGTCCTTCTACAAACTGGACAGTGATGACAGTACCCAGTCAGTGTGCCTCGCCACCGGCTTCACCAGCCACAATGCATTGAATGAAACTGGGATCAACTTATTCAATGGCACTGAGGCCTTCAGGACCAAAGGAGAGGCGGGATATAGCCAGGTGGTTCCATTATCAGGAGATAAAGAAAAAGAGGAATGTGAAGGAAGTAAGTGTGGAAGACTCATTTTTACTTTACGTCTTTTCGACATTTACACCATGAGCTCCAAGATTTAATGAGTTCATCCTGTGATGTGGTTGGACCTGAACATAGGTATAAATCCTGCTCTGTGGCCCACAGTACTGCTGCTCACCTGTGGCCTCTCTCAGGAATGTAAGAGTCTGATGGCCCCTGGATAAAAACTGTTTTAGTCTGTTAGTCCTGCTTTTCATGCTTCAGTATCTCCTGAAGACACTGTCCAGGGTGAGAGATGTCAGACAGGATTTCCTTTAGCTTTGCAAAGACAGCGAGAGGAAGTCATGTCATCCCTGAAGCTCTTTTTCAAGGCTGAAGGACCTCTCCTGGACCTTCATGCTAACGTCCGTCTGTCTGGTTGTTTCAGGGGAAAAGGAGGCTGTTTGTGGAGACCCTTTAAAACCAGATCCGGTGGTGAACCTGATGTCTCTGACCATGGTGGGTCTGCGGCTGATCTTCATTAAGACCATCATCTTCAACGTCCTGATGACCCTCAGGCTGTGGATCAGTCACTGTGAGTACAGACACGCTCTCTTCTTTAGGACAATCTTAACAAACAAACAAACAAACAAACAAAGAAGCAGAGTGTTTTTCTTGCTGCTGCAGGTTTTGTCAGTCATGGCAAAGTGTACTATAAATAAATAATAAAAAATAATTAATTGATTTAAGAAAGTAACAATTATCAATAAAATGAAGGGTATGGCTTCAGTCTGCTCGATTGTAAAGTGTCTTGAGATAACGTTTGGACTAATTTAATCAAAGAAACTTTAACATGGTGGTTTGACTCGGACGCAGCCACAATATTTCCAACATTGACCTCTTATTTGAGAATCTCCTCCTGATACAGTAACCTGATCCTGTTGGTCCTCTCGGCTGTGGCCAAAGTGTTTATATTATTGATTATTAGTGCAGCAGATAATTTCATATTTCAAGAAAATCGTTCACATGGTGATGCAAGCATGAAATTTGGCACAAATACTCTCTCAGGGCCACTCTTTAGAAAAATCATTTTAGACACTTGAAAATTCAAGATGGCAGCCATTTTTCAAGATGGTGGCCATCTTGAATTTTCAAGTGTCTAATGTCATTTTTCTTATTTCCATGCATGTGCATTGGAGGATGGAGGAGGGCTGCTCGGTGTTCACCAACTTTGAGAACTTGTCATTCAGAAACCGTTTGAGAAACAACAAATTCCCTCAAAACTTTTGATCAGCATGGCCTCCTCTGTCATCTGTCCACATTTCAAGCTGATACCATTTACGGCCTTGGAGGAGATAGTTTTTGTTTAAGGAACAATTTTTGGGCCAAATTTTATTTTGAAAGCCAGATTTCCTACTTCCTGTTTGAGATAGATCTGAGTGTCAGTGCGGGGTTTGTGGGGCTCAATGAGACAAAAGGCACCGTTGGTTTTATTTCTCTACGACATTCCTGCTGGCCGTGATCTGGAGTGTGTGCCAACTTTAGTGAGTTTTTGAGCGTGTTTTGGGGTCAAATTAAGGTTTAAAGATCTGGGGGTAAAATAATGAGAAAGAAACGGATCAGACACAATAAGGTCCTTGACTGAAGGGCAAAGAAATAAACCAGATTAGAGTTCCTTAAATGTTTGAGACATGTTAAAAACCCTGCAGGCTGCTCTCTGTGACCTGTTTGGGCTGTTTTTCTGTCTCTGAATGATAAGGACGTGTTTACTGTTAAATACTTAAGGTTTTTTTTGTGTTTTGTTTTATAGAAACGGTGCAGACTGCAGAAAAAGCTCAGGCTGACTGACCACACAAAGACCTCATGACCTCCACATGACGTCCTCTCTGTCCAAATGTATAAAAGTCAAACTTCTGTGTCTGTTAATATCACGACATATTCAGATGATTTAAACCCTTTTTAAGAAATGTAATCTCAGAAATGTTTGCAGTAAGATTGTTGCGTGGATTGTAATTTTCTTTTATTATTTTACTCTTCCTTTTAACTGATTGTTCTGCTTTTTGTTGAAAAAAACTATAAGATCAATATATGAAAACGCTTTGTTTGACATTTAAAAAAAATAAACTTAAAGTAAACAGAATGACTGTTATGTCTTTTTTATGCATTATCAACCAATAAATACTTATTTGTATAGCACCAGTTTATAACAAGGCACTGTACAAAAGAGCAGGCTGAAAGGTTGAAGGCATTCTCTTCCTTTTAATTTATCATCATTATTATTATTTTATAATAATCATGTTGATCCAGAGTCAACATTAATCCAGCATGAGTACAGCAGCAGGCTGACTGTTGAGCGAGGCTGGTAGAGAAAGCTTTTAATGCTGCTGTGAAGGCCAGAGGGTTGTTTTTTTAAAACATTATATTTGACATTATTTAGATCTAACAAACATGGGAAAAATATGCATACACACATTAGGAATAATAATGATGATGGACTAAAGTGTCAGGAGAATTAAAGTTTTATTTTTATCAGGACTGTTCAGAGTTTGAGTTTCCAGTGTGATAACCAAATCTCTGAAACAGAAAACTGTTACTGTTGAACTTCAGAGTTTGATGATGTGATGTTGTCTGTTTCTGAGTTTGAGTTTGGAGTTGATAAAATCCTGAACCTCTTCTGTTTGTGTTGAGCATCAGTCAAAGTTTGACTGTTTGTAGACGATGTGATGGTGTTTGTTCATGTCAGTTTCTTCCTGCTGATCTTTTTGTAAAGAGGACAAACACTGTGTGACTCAGTCTGGAAGTTCAAAGCTGATTTTTGGAGAGGGCACCAGATTGATCGTTGAGGAAAGTAAGTTTAATTAAATATTTCTTATTGTAACCATATCAGTTTTATTGAAAATATAAGGAGGTGTTTCTAATTGAACCCTTAATTTGTCCCCAGAGGAACAAACACCTTTGACTTTTATGTGTGAATAACGTCCTCAATCATCCGTCACATCTTAAAAACATTATTTAACTTTCTGTCGGTGTTTACTTTACAGTTTGAGTAACGTTCAGGGGTTTGTCTGCTGTATTGGGTTTTAATCCCAGGTGTTGGTCGTCTCTGTTTTTGTGTTTTAATCATACAGGCTGACAATCAGATCTTCTGCTAATCTCTTCAGCTTTTGTTGAACATGAGTAAAAGACGACGTGAGGACCTTTGTTTGTGTTTGTTCAGTTGTTTTGGCAGTGTGCAGGATTTTTGTTATTTTTGGTACAAAATACTTTGCTTCTATTGGTTTATTACATTAAATGGTTTATATAATGAGCAGAATTATTCTAAAAACTTTGTTCTTATTTCACTGAATTGACTCCATGATTGTCTGGGACTCTTATTATTGTAGTTTAGTATTAATCAGATGTGGTTTAATCGACTGACCTTTCCCGTTAATGTGGAATGTTCCTGAAGTTTGACAGTTTGCAGACGATGTGATTATATTTGTGTTGATCTCTGTGTGCTGTAGTTTTTGTAAAGAGAACAAACACTGTGTGACTGGGTCACAGCAATGGAAAATATTTTTTGGAGAGGGCGTCAGATTGACTGTTGAGGATTGTAAGTTATTTAAATAATATTTTGTACATACTGATATCAGTTTTATAAAAAATACAGAAGACTTCTTACAAGCTTCATATTTATCCATGGCAGGACAAATGACTCCATGAGTTTGTCTGCAGTATTTTGTTCTTTATCAAAGGAAATGCCCAACACTGGTTAGATATCAAATATATTTAACAGTTTGGAAAATACTTCAATATTAGATTTTTATCTCAAGGGATTTATTTATAGCTGGTTCAATACGCCTCTTATTTTTGTAGTTGTGGTTAAAACAGTGGAGATATTTGATTTTCTGTGTGAAATTCATGAAGTTTTGACTGTTTGCAGACGATGTGATCATGTTTGCTTCTAGTGCTTCACTTTTTGTAAAGAGAACAAACACTGTGAGACTGGAACAGGAGACTGGAAGCTGATTTTTGGAGAAGGCGTCAGATTGATGGTTGAGGACAATAAGTTTGATTTTATGATTTGATATCCCTACTTTTGAACTACAGACGAGTGACTTCTGTGTCCAAAACAGGACAGAAAACTTTGGCCTGTAGTTTTAAATCACTTCCTCTTCAATTTTTAACACTAAAGTCAACAATTAACTTATTTTAAACAGGCTTAAAAGATCATTTTAACTTGCTGTTGGAGATATTTGGTCATTCAGACAACGTGCAGAAGCTGTCCTGCAACATTTGTTTTTTATCACTTGTGAAGTACCGAGTATCGTCCAGCTCTGGTGATTTTGTTGTCTTGGTTTCAAACATGCAGATTCTTGACAAACCTCAATAGTTTTTGTTGAGCATCAGTCAAAGTTCATCTGTTCTCAGCTGAGGTGGTGACGTTCGTGTTTGTCGGTGTTTGATATTCAGAGGATTTGACCATGTGCAGAAAAACATCTTATCTTGAAATTGTCCGTCCCTGGTTTTCTCTTGTCATATCAAACAGAGAATTGGAGGTTTTCCCAGCTGATCTGCTGGTGAAAGTTTGTCTGTTTGCAGACGTTGTGATCACATTTGTCTCTGTTTCCTTGGACTGAACTTTTTGTAAAGAGAAGGAACACTGTGTGACTAGAGGAACTGACAAACTGACTTTTGGAGAGGGCACCAGACTGATCGTTCAGGACAGTGAGTCCCATTATTGTTTTTCAATCAAAGAACAGAATTCAGAATAATAACCCTAATGTTTGTTCTAAATCACTCTGTTAGTAATAAAACACTGAAGCAAACCATTTTCTTATTTTGAATCTGCATTAAACAATATTTTTATTTTGCACGTCTCTGAGCCAAATATGCAAGAATATCCCAGCATTCATGGTTATTAAGACCAAAACACATAACAAATTATTTATGTATTCTGTATGTTTAAAAATTGGTCAAAACTTCCTCTACAGATTTTTCTTGCAGTTGAGACATTAGCAAAGGTTTTCCTGCAAGATTTTTTTTAATTGAAAACAATGAATTTCCCAATTCTGGTGTTTGACTTCTATTTCTTGCGGTGGGATCAACCAGGTGATTTAAAGTGTTTGTTTTTTAATTTCTGTTTATTCATGATAAGGTGCACAAGTTTTCCTGCAGTATTTGGCTCTTATTATTATTATTATGATAAATAACCAACAGTATCTGCTGGGAGTCTTCTTCGCTCCACAGAGAGTATGTTTTTCTGGTGTTTGTTTGTCCGTCTGTGAGCAAAGTAACTCAGAGGGTTCTCGACAGATGAAATGTACACTAAACATTGTTCATGACAGAGGAAGAAGTCTTCAGATTCTGGAGATGCAGATCCAGGTTTAGTTTAAGGATAAGTTTACTCTGAGATGATTTTCCATATTTGGATGATCGTTTGGCTGACAGTGTCAGAGATGCTTTGGCCGAGGTTTGTGCTCCAGGAGCTGCTCTGGTTTTTGTTGACGTGGTAACAAACAGGTGATTTAATCTGATTGTCTCCATGGAGCTCTGCAGGTTTTCTGGATTCTCGTCTTTTGATTGAAAAGTTTGCACACATCAGACTCTGTAGAGGCTCGCCTGCACTTTTAGTTGATTAAATCTAATGAAGTTGTGGGAGTTTGGACTTCTGTTTTGTTTCAGTCATATCAAAAAGGTGGACTGATGGTGTAACTTTTACAAGAATTATTTGTAATGTGACGTTTTGATCATCATGGCGACTTCAGTCTCTCCAGCTGATGGGAACTTTGCTGAAAGTCTAGCTGATCACAGACGATGTGATTTTGTTTGTGCGCTGAACTTTTTGTAAAGAGAACAAACACTGTGTGACTGGATCAGGAGCAAACTGGAGGCTGATTTTTGGGGAGGGCGTCAGATTGATGGTAGAGAAAAGTAAGTTTATTCATAATGTTCATGTTTTTATTGTTATAATGCAGTTTTATTAAAAGTACAGAGAGCTGAAGTCCAGATCACCTTAAAAAGAAAACACCCAAGCAAACAATGAACTGATTTAAAATGTGAGTAAAACAACATTTTTAATTTACTTTTCCTCATGTTCATGATTTTTGAGAACTAGACATCTCTAAATCCTTGGTAAGACTTTAAAATGAAATGTTCTTGATCAGTGATAAACCTGGAATGAACCAGAGTAAACATGGAGCTGTACAAAGACTGGCCCTTAATTATTTTTCTGGAGACACAGTTGATAAATGTTGGTTATTTAATAAAAACATTAAAAATCTTTCAGTATATTTACAGTTAGTTTGAGGAACATGATGAAGGTTGTTTAATCACTGAGTTAACGTCTCAGATGTTGAGATATTCTAATGACTGCAGCCTGCTGAGTTTTTGTTATGGTGTTTCATGATGTGTGAATTCTGGTGTGACCAGACTGATTTTTGGACGTGGAGTCAAATTAATGATCGAACCTCATGAGTAATGATTCACAGTTTAACATCAGTCCATGAAAATCATCTTAAATCACATGTTTCAGCTGAAGGTTGAGAATTTACAGGACATGCCTGTTCAGTGTGAATGATCGATATACTGAGGCATTAAAAATATTATTTATAGAAGAGGCATTAAACATATAGGATTTTTATAAATATAACTGAGGGCTGGGTAACCCTGGTTATGAGGAGGGTCACATAAATACAGGTTTAACTGCAGTTAGCCAAATTATTTAAAACGGAACAAGACTTTATACAAGTAAAATAAATGTAGAAAACCTTTAAATTAAATAGATTTAAACTTGGGGGGTTACGTGTAAATTAATGCTGAATAAAGAGCTAAAGGCTGTTTCAGTTTATTTTACCCCCCTATAGCAGCCTTCTAGTCCGTCCAAAATATGTGATAAAAATGTATGAAGACAAATACATTCTGACAAAATCTGCTCAGACAGCATAAAATCACAATATGTCCAAGAAAACAGAAGGATGAAGAGCAGAAAGTTTTCAGTTTGATGCCCGCAGGTTTTTGTGATGGTGTTTAACGTTGTGTGAATAATAATGCAGGGAGGCTCATCTTTGGACGGGGAACCAGATTAACCATTGAACCTCGTGAGTAATGATCCAGTCCATTAATGTCATCAGTTATTTAACTCATAAACAAATTTGTTGCCCTACTTGGTGACAGAATTTACAGATCATGACGTCTAAATATGATGTGAGAATATGTATGCACATCATAATCTAATCCATGGCGACCAAACTTTTATGTGAACATATTATCAAATAAAACCGACGAATTTCTGCCCTTTTTTTTACAACAATCAAACAAACTGGTGGGATTTTATTACAGTTTTAGGTAAAAACAACACACACATTAAACACATTAAAGCAGAGGATTTATATAAAACTGAAATATTTCAAAAAACAAAAAAACATAAAAATGTCTCTTTCATGGGAATGCAAAAAAAAAAAATGGCAGTACTACTTTGAAATCAATCAATTGAACTTTATTTTTTAAAGCATTTCTTCCAAATTTAATATCAGTAAACTGTACTTTACAGGAGAGAAGAAAAAGAGGTTGATTATAAAATTAAAATGTAATCATAACAGTTACCACAATAATAATGGGAAGGATGTCAAGAGAGATTGAGAGACCAATACGCACCACTAAGGCTAAAAAATGAACAGTAATTTTTGGAAGATGGTCAGAAATAATAAGAAGCAAGAAAAAAAAAATGGAATCAAGACCTAACTGTCAAGAAATAATAAAGATGTGTAAAAGATTAACTAAAATAAATTAAAAATATGTGTAAAAAGATCACTATACGTTACCAGTAACCAGTAATACCAGTCAATAAGATGGTCTGTAATTCAAACATTGAACACAAAAGTAAATTAACAATAAAAAGGTTAAAAATTATTCTCAAATGAATAAATCGTCTTTAAAAAGTACTAGAAAATAACACAAAGCATGCCATAAGTTTTTTTTTATACATTTTAACTTAATATTTATTGAAAAATAGTCTGTAAGCTTTCCTACATTTAATCTTATTCATTTTGCTTTCATTTTTTAAATAACCTGTTAAATAACTGTGAGCAGAGTAAACCAGAGTATCATCTGCATATCGAGTTAGTCAGTGAGGTTTTTGTCTTGAAGCTTCAGACTGTGTGACAAACTCAGGAGGAAACAGGATTATATTTGGATCAGGAACCAGACTCCATGTTGAAAACAGTAAGTTCATTTATTTTAGTGATTAGTGACTTTTGAAACCTTAAACTGGTGAACAGGCTCTTCTCCAGAGTCCACATTCAGCTTAAGGGTTTATTGATCCAGACTGCAGCTCGGCCTGGCTGATTTCACTAAGTCATGTCACAAGAAAATCGATGATAAAATCCCCAAATCTGTTTAAAAAGTTGTCTTAGCTTTTTTCTTTGTATCTGTAGTGTTAAACTCACAAAAAAAATTAGTTTTTTTTTTTTTTTTTTAACTGAACAATTAATCAGCGTTGTACAAATAAATAAGGTCAAAATACAAATATGTTTTTAATCAGGGAGTTTAGTTGATCTGATCACACAAACATCAGACTGGGTTTATGTTGTGAGGCCTCATGTTGTGTGAATACTAATTTACAAAAGATCATCTTTGGAGGTGGAACCAGATTAATCATTGAACCCAGTGAGTAATAATATAAATTTATCACCATGATATTGAAATTCTTGGAGGGCAAAGTGCTTATGGAAATATTGAGCGTTTGCCTTAAAGGTTATTTTACTTTTTTATTTTTCCATTGTTGGTAAATTTGTAACTTTGATTTAACATTTAGTCTTACAGAAGTGCCATATTCAGAGAAACAATGTGAAATCCATTTTTTGTCAAGATTTTTGTCTTGTTTTTTCCTGTGCTCCCAGATCAGCTGTTTTGATCAGTGTCTGATTTTATCCAAAATGGCATTTTAGTGATTTTTCTTTGGTTCCGATGCTTAAGCGTTGGTTCAGACCTGTCTGTCTCAGCATCTATGTAGCCTCATCAACATGTATGGTTTATAAAATGAGCAGCTGAAAGTGATTTAAATGCTTTTTTTGGTTTAATAAACAGAGAAGATCAGATTAAAACCCTAAAATAAATCATAGTATTATCTGCATGTTGAGTTAGTGGATGTTGGTGTTTGTGTAGTGAAGCCTCAGACTGTGTGAATACTGGTGGTTATAATAAGATCATCTTTGGCAGAGGGACCAAACTTCATGTTAATGACAGTAAGTTGGTTTGATTTCATTCTTAAGTTACGGTTTTGTTACCGACAAATCAAACAGAAGTCAATTTCATTCAATGATGTTGTTGGCTTTACAGGAGAAAAAGATTTTAAAAAGCTAATAATCAAAATTGTCCATGTCAGGAGGCCAGTCAAAAGTCAAAAAAAAAAAAAAAAGTTTGCCATTAGATGCATTTTTCTTTCAAGAAATTTGTCACTTTGATTTTATATACTTGAGCTTATTTTCATTCAGTCATATTACAACAATTTTGAATATGGTTATGACATTTTTCTCTGTTGTCCTGTGGCTGAGGATCTTTAATTTATTTGTCATTTTAAGTAAATTTGAAGGCTTTTGTGTTTTTAAAGAAGTTTGTGTTGCTTTGGTGGATCAGCCGTTTTATTCCATGTTAGATTTTGTCTAAAAGTGGATTTTAGTGATTGTACATTATTTCGGATGATCGGATGTTGGTTCAGTCCAGTCTGTCTGTTTTTACATTTTTCAGAGAATTCAAAAGCAGCTGAAAGTGCTTAAAAACAAGATGTTTGTTTTATTAAACAGAGAAGATCAGAGTATCATCTACATATTGAGTTAGTGGATGTTGGTGTATGTGTAGTGGAGCCTCAGACTGTGTGAATACTGGTGGTGGTAAAAATAAGATCACCTTTGGCAGAGGGTCCAAACTTCATGTTAATGACAGTAAGTTGGTTTGATTTCATTCTTAAGTTATGGTTTTGTTTCCGATGTATCAAACAGAATTAAATTTTATTAAATAAAATTTTTCATAAACCAGAAAAAGGATTTTAAAAAGCTGCAAATCAAAGTGTCTATGTCAGGAGGCAAATAAAAAGTCCAAAATATAGATTGTCTGGTTTTCTCTGAAGAGTTTGATTGATCTGATCACACAGTTATCAGACTGGGTTTATGTTGTGGGGCCTCATGTTGTGTGAATACTGGTTATGACAAGATCATCTTTGGAGGTGGAACCAGATTAATTGTTGAACCCAGGGAGTAATAAAACGAATTTATCACCAGGACAAACAACCAATTGGACAAACATACAGGGCCAAAAACATAACCTCCTTGGTGGAGGTTATTTAATATTTCTTGCCCTGTTGTCCTGTGACTTCAGGACTTTAATTTGATTGTCATTTTGGTGAATTTAAAGTTTTTTTTTTTTTTTTTAGGCACTTTGTGAGGCCAGTTGTTGTGTTTAATGAATGGATTTAGATTTTTCTTCAGTGCTGATGATCTGTTGTTGGTTCAGTCCAGTCTGTCTCATCCTCTATGTGATCTATTTAACAATTTTTCAATATCTGAGAGAATTTAAAAGCAGCTGAAACTGCTTCTTTTTGGTTTATTGAACAGAGAATCTCAGATTAAAACTCTAATATAAATCAGAGTATCATCTGCATATTGAGTTAGTGGATGTTGGTGTTTGTGTAGTGAAACCTCAGACTGTGTGACTGATGGTGGTGTTAATAAGATCATCTTTGGCAGAGGGACCAAACTTCATGTTAATGACAGTAAGTTGGTTTATTTTCATTCTTAAGTTATGGTTTTGTTACTGATGAATCAAACAGAAGTAAATTTTATTCAGTGATTTTATTGGTCTTCACCAAAACTGATAAGAAACCCAAATTACTAAATGTGACCATATCAGGAAGCCTATTAAAGTCCAAAATATAGATAGTATGGTTTTCTCTGAAAGTTTGGTTGGTCCGATCACACAGACATCAGACTGGGTTTATGTTGTGGGGCCTCATGTTGTGTGAATACTAATGTTAACAAGTTCATCTTTGGAAGTGGAACCAGATTAATCGTTCAACTTCGTAAGTTATAATTTTTTTTAACGTAAATTTGAGCTTCATTGAAGGGACAGTGCATTTTTAAATGTTAAGTTTTTGCCATTTATTGATGTTCTTATTTGTTTTTTTGGCAATTTATTTCAGTTAAAATGTGCTTTTAATGTGATTTTTTTTTTCTCATAGAAGCACCATATTCAATTTATTTGCATTAAATCCAGTTTTTGACTGAAGTAAATTAAGAATCTATATTTCTGTTTGGATTATTAAACAAAAAAATCTCAGATTAAAAGTGTAATATAAATCAGAATATCATCTACATATTGAGTTGGTGGATATTGGTGTTGATGTAGTGAAGCCTCAGACTGTGTGACTGCTGGTGGTAGTTATAATAAGATCATCTTTGGCAGAGGGACCAAACTTCATGTTAATGACAGTAAGTTGATTAATTTTTATTTATTGGTTACAGTTTAGTTGCGGAGGCATCAAACATAAGTCGTTAACATTCAATGATATTGTTGTTCACTAAAAAACTGAGAAGACACCCAAACAATTAAAAGTGACCATGTCAGGCGCCATCAACAGTCCAAATTATAGATTGTTTAAACATCAGACTGGGTTTATGTTGTGGGGCCTCATGTTGTGTGAATGCTGCTGATGAGATCATCTTTGGAGGTGGAACCAGATTTATTGTTGAACCTCGTGAGTAATAATTATAAATTATAAACTTAATGTAGAGCATCATTGAGAGAATTTTTATGGCAAAGTGTTGAGTTTTTTGCCATAAGATGATCATTTTTATTCATTAAATCTGTCACTTTGATATATGTTTGTTATGTTTAACAAACATATATCAGTCATGTCTAAACAATTTTCAACCTGTTGAAGCCATTTGTCTCTGATGTGGACGAGAATCTTTAATTCATTGGAGATTTAAACAAATCCCAAGGGTTTGTGTTTTTAAAGAAGTTTGTGTTGCTGATGTGGCGGATCAACTTTTTTATTCAGTCTCTGATTTTGTCCAAAAGTGGATTTTTGTGATTTTTCTTTAGTCCTGATGATCTGGTGGTGGTTCAGTCCTGACAGTCTCATTGTCAAAATTCTCACTTTAACATTTTTAAATTTTTCAGAAAAATTAGAAACAGCTAGAAATGATGAAATGCAGTTATTTGGTTTAAGACACAGAGAAGATGAGATTAAAACTCTTAAATAAATCATAGTATCATCTGTATATTGAGTTAATGGATGTTGGTGTTTTTGTAGTGAAGCCTCAGACTGTGTGAATACTGGTGGTGATTATAAGATCATCTTTGGCAGAGGGACCAAACTTCATGTTAATGACAGTAAGTTGGTTTAATTCTATTCCCTGCTTCTGGTTTTGTTGCCGATGTATCAAAAAGAAGTAAATTTTATTCAATTATTGTTTTTTTATACCAAGAAAATATATTTTAAAAAGCTACAAATCAAATCTGTCCATGTCAGGAGGCCATCAAAAGTCAAAAATATAGATTGTCTGGTTTTGTCTGAGGAGTTTGGTTGATCTGATCACACAAACATCAGACTGGGTTTATGTTGTTGGGCCTCATGTTGTGTGAATACTGGTTTGAAGACACTCGCCTTTGGAAGTGGAACCACATTCATCATTGAACCCAGTGAGTAATACAGTGAATTCATAAACTTAATTTTGAGCTGTGAGAGACATGTTAGTGTTGAGTTTTGCCCATTGGATGTGTTTTTGTTTTAAGTCTTTCATTTTAGTCAAAAACACCTTTAATGCGAGTTTTTTGTCACACAGTAGCACCAGATGCAAATTAATTTGTGTTAATTCGAGTTTTGACTGAATTAAATCAAAAACTGGAAAGCACTCAGAGAGCACAAACCTCCACCAAGGTAGTTCACATATGTCTGTTACATCTCTAAGCAATAGTTCTATGATAAAGTTACCATCATAATATGATTCATGACCCTGAAAACCCACACCTAGCACTCACAATCATGCTGATATCTTTATTAGTTAGACAGTTATTGAGCAAAACCAGTTGTTCACTTATGGCAGTTTTCTGGATCACCCCCAAAATTTAATCATTTTCAATTTGGACTATTACCAGCATATCCTGAAAATTTCAGCAAAATTAGTCTAGTGGTTTTTGAGTATTCTTGCCACCAAACAAACAAACAATCGGACAAACATTCAAGGCCAAAAACATAACCTCTTTGGTGGAGGTAATGAAATATTTCTTGCCCTGTTGTCCTGTGACTTCAGATCTTTAATTTGATTGTTATTTGGATGAATTTTAAGTGTGTTTTTTTTGTTTCTTGAAAGCACTTTTTGAGGCCAGTTGCTGTGTTTAGTGAGTGGATTTAAGTTTTTCTTTAGTTCTGATGATCTGTCGTTGGTTCAGTCCAGTCTGTCTCATCCTCTATGTGATCTATTTAATTTTTTTTAAATATCTGAGAACTGAAAAGCAACTGAAAGTAATTAAATTTCATCCTTTTGGTTAATCAAAGAGAGAATATCAGATCAAAACTCCAGTATAATCAGAGTATCATCTGCATGTTGAGTTAGTGGATGTTGGTGTTTGTGTAGTGAAGCCTCAGACTGTGTGACTGATGGTAGTAATTATAAGATCATCTTTGGCAGAGGGACCAAACTTCATGTTAATGACAGTAAGTTGGGTTTCTTTATTTTCTAGTTACAGTAAGGTTGCCAAGGCATCAAACAGATTCAATTTCATTGAATGATTTTGTTGTTGTTCACTAAAAATCTGCTAAGTAACCCAAATTACTAAAAGTGTCCATGCCAGGA
This sequence comes from Cetoscarus ocellatus, assembly GCA_037902135.1. Taxonomy (NCBI): domain Eukaryota; kingdom Metazoa; phylum Chordata; class Actinopteri; order Labriformes; family Labridae; genus Cetoscarus; species Cetoscarus ocellatus. The sequence continues at coordinate 521,108 of JBAMNC010001859.1, forward strand.
GGCCCATTAAAAGTCCAGAACAAGATTTTCATTATTTTTTCTGAGGAGTTTGGTTGATCTGATCACACAGACATCAGACTGGGTTTATGTTGTGGGGCCTCATGTTGTGTGAATACTGGTAACAAGCTCATCTTTGGAGGTGGAACCAGATTAATTGTTGAACCACGTGAGTCATACGAATTATTTGTTAAAAGTTGATTTTTTAACTTCTTTGAGAGAAACATTGTGAAGTGTTGAGTTTTGGCCATTAGATGAACTTTTAATTCTGTAAATCTGTCACTTTGATATAATACTCTTGACCTCTTATTAATCCAGTGGTCTTAAACAGTTTTCAAGTTTAAGCCCTTTTCTCAGATGCAGACAAGGATTTTTATTTTATTGGGAATTTGAGAAAATCTCAAGGGTTTTGTGTTTTTAAAGAAGTTTGTGTTGATGATGTGGTGGATCAACTTTTTTTCAGAATCTCTGATTTTGTCTTAAAGTGGATTTTGGTTTTCTTTCGTTCAGATGATCAGATGTTGATTCAGTCTAGTCTGTCCCATTGTCAAAATCATCACTTTAACATTTTAAATATTTCAGAAAAATTAGAAGCAGCTAAAAATGATCAAAAAATGCAATTATTTGGTTAAACAAACAGAGAAAATTAGATTAAAACTGGACTATAAATCAGAGTATCATCTGCATATTGAGTTAGTGGATGTTGGTGTTTGTGTAGTGAAGCCTCAGACTGTGTGACTGGTGGTGGTGGTGATTATAAGATCATCTTTGGCAGAGGAACCAAACTTCATGTTAATGACAGTAAGTTGGTTTATTTTCATTGTTAAGTTACAGTTTTTTGCCAACACATCAAGAAGGGGTAAATTTTATGCATTGATTTTGTTCTATATCAGAAAATATATTTTAAAAAGCTAATAATCAAATCTGTCCATGTCAGGAGTGCCATCAAAAGTCCAAAATATAGATTGTATGATTTTCTCTGAGGAGTTTGATTGATATGATCACACAGACATCAGACTGGGTTTATGTTGTGGGGCCTCATGTTGTGTGAATACTGATTATAACAAGCTCATCTTTGGAGGTGGAACCAGATTAATTGTTGAACCCAGTGAGTAATAAAACGCATTTATAAACTTAATTTTGAGCTGTGAGAGAAATGTAAATGTTGAATTTGGACATTGGATGGGGTTTTTTTTTAATGTGTTCAATTTTTAGTTAAAAGCGCCTCTAATGTGAATTTTGGTCTCACAGAACCACCATATACAAATTATTTGTGTTAATTCTAGTTTTGACTGAATTAAGTCAAAATCTAGAAAGCACTCGGACAGCGCAAACCTCAGCCAGGGTAGCTCATATATGTCTGTCACATCTCTAAGCAATAGTTCTATGATAAAGTTACCATCATTGTATGATTTATGAGCCTGAAAACCCACACCTAGCACTCACAATCATGCTAATATCATTATTAGTTAGACAGTTATTGAGCAAAACCGGTTGTTCACTTATGGCAGTTTTCTGGATCACCACCAAAATTTAATCATTTTTAAGTTGGACAATTACCAACATTTCCTGAAAATTACAGCAAAATCAGTCCAGTGGTTTTTGCACAATCTTGCTAAAAAAACATAGAAACAAACAATTGGACACACATACAGGACCAAAAACATAACCTTCTTGGTGGAGGTAATTCAATATTTCTTGCACTCTTGCATCCTTTTGGTTAATCAAAGAGACAATATCAGATTAAAGCTCCAGTATAAATCAGAGTATCATCTGCATATTGAGTTAGTGGATGTTGGTGTTGATGTAGTGGAGCCACAGACTGTGTGACTGCTGGTGGTGGTAGTTACAAAATCATCTTTGGCAGAGGGACCAAACTTCATGTTAATGACAGTAAGTTGGTTGATTTTCATTCATAAGTTACAATTTTGTTGCCGATGTATAAAACAGAAGCCAAATTCTTTGAATGATTTTGTTTGTCTTCACCAAAAACTGATAAGAAACCCAAATTACTAATTGTGACCATGTCAGGAGGCCTATTTAAAGTCTAAAATATAGATTGTCTGTTTTCTCTGAGGAGTTCGGTTGATCTGATCACATGAACATAAAACTTGGTTTATGTTGTGGGGCCTCATGTTGTGTGAATGCTGGTTATAACATCATGTTTGGACGTGGAACAAGATTAATTGTTGAACCTCGTGAGTAATAATTATAATTTATAGACATAATTTTGAGCATCATTGAGGGGAAAGTGCTTTTCCTAATGTTAGGTTTTTGCCATTTATTGATTTTCTTTTTGTTTTTTTGGTAATTTATTGAAGTTAGATTGTACTTTAAATAGATTCTTTGTCTTACATAAGCCCCATGTTTTGTGTTAAATCCAGGTTTTGACTTAAGTGGTTAAAGAATTAAGAATCTATCCATCGTTTTTTTGTTAATTAAATAGAGAATCTCAGATTAAAACTGGAATATAAATCAGAGATTTATCTGCATATTAAGTGAGTGGCTGTTAGTGTTTGTGTAGTGAAGCCTTAGACTGTGAGACTGATGGTGGTTATAAGATCATCTTTGGCAGAGGGACCAAACTTCATGTTAATGACAGTAAGTTGGTTGATTTTCATTCTTAAGTTACAGTTTTGTTGCCGGCGTATCAAACATGAGTACATTTTATGCAGTGACTTTTTTTTTATATCAGACAAGAGATTTTAAAAAGCTAATAATCAAATCTGTCCATGTCAGGAGGCCATCAGAAGTCCAAATTATAGATTGCCTGGTTTTCTCTGAGGAGTTTGGTTGATCTGATCACACAAACATCAGACTGGGTTTATGTTGTTGGGCCTCATGTTGTGTGAATGCTGCTGACAAAATTATCTTTGGAAGATAACAATGAAAGTTTTCAGTTTGATGCCCGCAGGTTTTTGTGATGGTGTTTAACGTTGTGTGAATAATAATGCAGGAAGGCTCATCTTTGGACGGGGAACCAGATTAACCATTGAACCTCGTGAGTAATGATCCAGTCCATTAATGTCATCAGTTATTTAACTCATAAACAAATTTGTTGCCCTACTTGGTGACAGAATTTACAGATCATGACGTCTAAATATGATGTGAGAATATGTATGCACATCATAATCTAATCCATGGCGACCAAACTTTTATGTGAACATATTATCAAATAAAACCGACGAATTTCTGCCCTTTTTTTTACAACAATCAAACAAACTGGTGGGATTTTATTACAGTTTTAGGTAAAAACAACACACACATTAAACACATTAAAGCAGAGGATTTATAAAACTGAAATATTTCAAAAAACAAAAAAACAAAAAAACATAAAAACGTCTCTTTCATGGGAATGCAAAAAAAAAAATGTCAGTACTACTTTGAAATCAATCAATTGAACTTTATTTTTAAAGCATTTCTTCCAAATTTAATATCAGTAAACTGTACTTTACAGGAGAGAAGAAAAAGAGGTTGATTATAAAATTAAAATGTAATCATAACAGTTACCACAATAATAATGGGAAGGATGTCAAGAGAGATTGAGAGACCAATACGCACCACTAAGGCTAAAAAATGAACAGTAATTTTTGGAAGATGGTCAGAAATAATAAGAAGCAAGAAAAAAAAAAATGGAATCAAGACCTAACTGTCAAGAAATAATAAAGATGTGTAAAAGATTAACTAAAATAAATTAAAAATATGTTTACAAAGATCACTATATGTTACCAGTAACCAGTAATACCAGTAAATAAGACAAAAGTAAATTAACAATAAAAAGGTTAAAAATTATTCTCAAATGAATAAATCGTCTTTAAAAAGTACTAGAAAATAACACAAAGCATGCCATGATTTTTTTAATATATATTTTAACTTAATATTTACTGAAAAATAGTCTGTAAGCTTTCCTACATTTAATCTTATTTATTTTGCTTTCATTTTTTAAATAACCTGTTAAATAACTGTGAGCAGAGTAAACCAGAGTATCGTCTGCATATCGAGTTAGTCAGTGAGGTTTTTGTCCTGGAGCTTCAGACTGTGTGACAAACTCAGGAGGAAACAGGATTATATTTGGATCAAGAACCAGACTCCATGTTGAAAACAGTAAGTTCATTTATTTTAGTGATTAGTGACTTTTGAAACCTTAAACTGGTGAACAGGCTCTTCTCCAGAGTCCACATTCAGCTTAAGGATTTATTGATCCAGACTGCAGCTCGGCCCGGCTGATTTCACTGAGTCATGCCACAGGTGGACGGAAGTATCCTTAGAAAACTGATGATAAAATCCCCAAATCTGTTTAAAAAATTGTCTTCGTTTTTTTTCTTTGTATCTGTAGTTTTAAACTCTCAAAAAAATTTAGTTTTTTTTTTTTTTTTAACTGAACAATTAATCAGCGTTGTACAAATAAATAAGGTCAAAATACAAATATGTTTTTAATCAGGGAGTTTGGTTGATCTGATCACACAAACATCAGACTGGGTTTATGTTGTGAGGCCTCATGTTGTGTGAATACTAATTTACAAAAGATCATCTTTGGAGGTGGAACCAGATTAATCATTGAACCCAGTGAGTAATAATATAAATTTATCACCATGATATTGAAATTCTTGGAGGGCAAAGTGCTTATGGAAATATTGAGCGTTTGCCTTAAAGGTTATTTTACTTTTTTATTTTTCCATTGTTGGTAAATTTGTAACTTTGATTTAACATTTAGTCTTACAGAAGTGCCATATTCAGAGAAACAATGTGAAATCCATTTTTTGTCAAGATTTTTGTCTTGTTTTTTCCTGTGCTCCCGGATCAGCTGTTTTGATCAGTGACTGATTTTATCCAAAATGGCATTTTAGTGATTTTTCTTTGGTTCCGATGCTTAAGCGTTGGTTCAGACCTGTCTGTCTCAGCATCTATGTAGCCTCATCAACATGTATGGTTTATAAAATGAGCAGCTGAAAGTGATTTAAATGCTGTTTTTTGGTTTAATAAACAGAGAAGATCAGATTAAAACCCTAAAATAAATCATAGTATCATCTGCATGTTGAGTTAGTGGATGTTGGTGTTTGTGTAGTGAAGCCTCAGACTGTGTGAATACTGGTGGTTATAATAAGATCATCTTTGGCAGAGGGACCAAACTTCATGTTAATGACAGTAAGTTGGTTTGATTTCATTCTTAAGTTACGGTTTTGTTACCGACAAATCAAACAGAAGTCAATTTTGTTCAATGATGTTGTTGGCTTTACAGGAGAAAAAGATTTTAAAAAGCTAATAATCAAAATTGTCCATGTCAGGAGGCCAGTCAAAAGTCAAAAAAAAAAAAAAAGTTTTTGCCATTAGATGCATTTTTCTTTCAAGAAATTTGTCACTTTGATTTTATATACTTGAGCTTATTTTCATTCAGTCATATTACAACAATTTTGAATATGGTTATGACATTTTTCTCTGTTGTCCTGTGGCTGAGGATCTTTAATTTATTTGACATTTTAAGTAAATTTGAAGGCTTTTGTGTTTTTAAAGAAGTTTGTGTTGCTTTGGTGGATCAGCCGTTTTATTCCATGTTAGATTTTGTCTAAAAGTGGATTTTAGTGATTGTACATTATTTCGGATGATCAGATGTTGGTTCAGTCCAGTCTGTCTGTTTTTACATTTTTCAGAGAATTCAAAAGCAGCTGAAAGTGCTTAAAAACAAGATGTTTGTTTTATTAAACAGAGAAGATCAGAGTATCATCTACATATTGAGTTAGTGGATGTTGGTGTATGTGTAGTGGAGCCTCAGACTGTGTGAATACTGGTGGTGGTAAAAATAAGATCATCTTTGGCAGAGGGTCCAAACTTCATGTTAATGACAGTAAGTTGGTTTGATTTCATTCTTAAGTTACAGTTTTGTTTCCGATATATCAAACAGAAGTAAATTTTATTAAATCATTTCTTTTCTTAAACCAGAAAAAGAAAAACATACAGGGCAAAAAACATAACCTCCTTGGTGGAGGTTATTTAATATTTCTTGCCCTGTTGTCCTGTGACTTCAGGACTTTAATTTGATTGTCATTTTGGTGAATTTAAAGGTTTTTGGGTTTTTTTGAGGCACTTTGTGAGGCCAGTTGTTGTGTTTAATGAATGGATTTAAGTTTTTCTTCAGTGCTGATGATCTGTTGTTAGTTCAGTCCAGTCTGTCTCATCCTCTATGTGATCCATTTAACAATTTTTATATCTGAGAGAATTTAAAAGCAGCTGAAACTGCTTCTTTTTGGTTTATTGAACAGAGAATCTCAGATTAAAACTCTAATATAAATCAGAGTATCATCTGCATATTGAGTTAGTGGATGTTGGTGTTTGTGTAGTGAAGCCTCAGACTGTGTGACTGATGGTGGTAATAAGATCATCTTTGGCAGAGGAACCAAACTTCATGTTAATGACAGTAAGTTGGTTCATTTTCATTCTTAAGTTACAGTTTTGTTACTAAGGAATCAAACAGAAGTAAATTTTATTCAGTGATTTTGTTGGTCTTCACCAAAAACTGATAAGAAACCCAAATTACTAAATGTGACCATATCAGGAAGCCTATTAAAGTCCAAAATATAGATAGTATGGTTTTCTCTGAAAGTTTGGTTGGTCCGATCACACAGACATCAGACTGGGTTTATGTTGTGGGGCCTCATGTTGTGTGAATACTAATGTTAACAAGTTCATCTTTGGAAGTGAAACCAGATTAATCATTCAACATCGTAAGTAATAATTATAATTTATGAACATTATTTTGAGGTTCACGGGAGGGACAGTGCATTTTTTAATGGGTAAATGGGTTTAAATCCAGTTTTGGACTTAAGTAAATTAAGAATCTATATTTCTGTTTTCTCAGATTAAAATTGTAATATAAATCAGAATATCATCTACATATTGACTTAGTGGATGTTGCTGTTTGTGTAGTGAAGCCTCAGACAGTGTGAATACTGGTGGTGGTGGTAGTAATAATAAGATCATCTTTGGCAGAGGGACCAAACTTCATGTTAATGACAGTAAGTTGGTTTATTTTTATTTATTGGTTACAGTTTAGTTGCAGAGGCATCAAACATAAGTCATTAACATTCAATGATATTGTTGTTCACTAAAAAACTGAGCAGACACCCTAACAATTAAAAGTGACCATATCAGGCGCCATCAACAGTCCAAATTATAGATTGCCTGGTTTTCTCTGATGAGTTTGGTTGATCTAATCACACAAACATCACACTAGGTTTATGTTGTGGGGCCTCATGTTGTGTGAATGCTGCTGACAAGATCATCTTTGGAGGTGGAACCAGATTAATTGTTGAACCTCGTGAGTAATAATTATAATTTATAAACGTAATTTTGAGCATCATTGAGAGAATTTTTATGGCATAGTGTTGAGTTTTGGCCATAAGATGATCTTTTTAATAATTAAATCTGTCACTTTGATATAATACACTTGACCTCATATTCATCCAGTTATGTTTAAACAATTTTCAACCTGTTGAAGCCATTTGTCTCTGATGTGGCCGAGGATCTTTAATTCATTGGAGATTAAAACAAATCCCAAGGGTTTTGTGTTTTTAAAGAAGTTTGTGTTGCTGGTGTGGTGGATCAACTTTTTTATTAAGAGTCAGTCTCTCTTCAAAATGATCCCTTTAACATTTTTAAAAATTTCCAGAAAAATTAAAAGAAGCTAAAAATGATGAAATGCAGTTATTTGGTTTAAGACACAGAGAAGATGACATTTAAACTCTAATATAAATCAAAGTATCATCTGTATATTGAGTTAATGGATGTTGGTGTTTTTGTAGTGAAGCCTCAGACTGTGTGAATACTGGTGGTGATTATAAGGTCATCTTTGGCAGAGGGACCAAACTTCATGTTAATGACAGTAAGTTGGTTTATTTTTATTTATTGGTTACTGTTTAGTTCCCGAGGCATCAAACAGAAGTCAGTTTCATTCAGTAAGATTGTTGGTCTTCACCAGAAACTGACAAGAAACCGTAATAATTAAAAGTGACCATGTTAGGAGGCCAATCAAAAATCCAAAATATAGAACCCAATGAGTATATTATATTAATTTATAAAGTTGATTTTAAGCTTCTTTGAGAGAAACATTCATGTTGAAGTGTTGAGTTTTGGCCATTAGATGATTTTTTTGCAATTCAGTACATTACTTTGATATATCAAAAATTAGTGAAATACAACTGGATGAATATAAGGTTAAGTCTATTTTCTCTGATGTCCTATGGCCTAAGGTCCTAGATTTGATGATAATTTTTTGAAAATTTTAAGGTTTTTTTTTTTTAAAGAAGTTTGTGTTGTTGTGATGGATCAGCTGTTTTGTTTATAGTCTGGGATTTTGTCTAAAAATGCATTTAAGTCTTTTTTCTTTAGTTCTGATGATCTGTTGTTGGTTCAGTCCAGCCTGTCTCATCATTTATGTGATCTATTAACTTTTTAAGATTTGCAGAGAAATTAAAAGCAGCTAAAATTATGAAAATGCATCTGTTTGGTGTATTAAACAGAGAAGATCAGATTAAAACTCTAATATAAATCAGAGTATCATCTGTATATTGAGTGAGTGGATGTTGGTGTTTGTGTAGTGAAGCCTCAGACTGTGTGACTGATGCTGGTTATAATAATAAGATCATCTTTGGCAGAGGGACCAAACTTCATGTTAATCACAGTAAGTTGGTTTTTTATTTGATTCAGATTTTTTTTTATACCAGAAGAGAGATTTGAAAAAAGCTACAAGTCAAAAGTGTCCATGTCAGGAGACCTATTAAAAATCCAAAATATAGATTATCTGGTTTTCTCTGAGGAGTTTGGTTGATCTGATCACACAAACATCAGACTGTGTTTATGTTGTGGGGCCTCATGTTGTGTGAATACTGCTAACAAGATCATCTTTGGAAGTGGAACCAGATTAACTGTTCAACCCGGTGAGTAATTATCAAATACTTTGCCGTGATTTTGAGCTTCCTTGAGAGAAACATCTCTGTGTTGAGTTTTGGCCATTAGATGAACTTTTTTATTCAGTAAATGTGTCACTTTTATGTATTATACTTGACCTCATATTCATCCAGTTTTATTTAGACATTTTTCAATGTAGAGAAGTGGCAGAAGTGGATTTTATTGATATTTCTTTGGTTCTGATGATCTGTTGTTGGTTCAGTTCAGTCCGTCTCATCATCCATGTGATCTATTTATCAATTTTAAATTGTTAGAGAATATGAATTCAGCTGAAAGAGATGAAATGAATCTTTTTGGTTTATTAAAGAGAGATTATCAGATTAAAACTCTAATATAAATCAGAGTATCATCTGCATATTGAGTATGTGGATGTTGGTGTTTGTGTAGTGAAGCCTCAGACTGTGTGACTACTGCTGGTCGTGAGAAGATCATCTTTGGCAGAGGAACAAAACTTCATGTTAATGACAGTAAGTTGGTTTATTTTTGTTCCAGTGTGAAATATTTGATTAAGGGAAACTTAATCAAATTTCTGATTTAATGTTTAATTTCAGTTGTTATTTAATTAAACCAAATATTTTTCTCATACTCCTTCAACACATTAAAATAAATCTTAAAAGGACATTTTTATTATAAAAAGAGGCTCTTTCCTGTGACAGCAGTTTACTTTATTACATAGACATGCCAAACGAAGAGAATTTTGTATTTTGATATGAAGTTTGTCTTAATTTATCCTGTTCAGTTTGTGTAATGAAGCATCCTGTTGTGTGACTTCTGGATATAAGATGATTTTTGGACGAGGAACCAAATTAACTGTTGAACACAGTGAGTAATAATTAAGGGGAAAGATTAATAATTTATTAGAGGTCGGTGTTGTTCACTGGTAGTATAGCAGTGGCCTCAGTATATTAAGGGTCTAAAATAATAATTAATCTTCATTTCTGTGTCGAGTAACCAGGCTGATTGATAAACCAAGAGAGTAAAACGTGGATCAGTGTTTATTTAAACAAAATTAAGTCCATGTTTGAGTTTCCATAAAAGCACAGATCTGATATTAAAGTGTCAAAGTTGTCCAGGATTCTTTAAGCTACATAAAATATTTAGAATATCAACTGTGACTAAACTGAAGGACCATTAGTTTGGTTCAGTTAAAGACAGTTTGTTTTTAAGGCTTCATGTTGCTCTTGTGTCATTTGAGATCATCTTAATGTAACTGGAGGACCAAATAAGTATTACAGAAATCACTAATGGATGATTTATCTGTAAAATATGGTTAAATATGAGAAATAAACTAAATAAGAGCGCAGTAGTAAATTATGAGCAGTTGTCCATGAATGAGACAAAAATGATCCATACTTCTCTGATCGCTACTAAAAAAAACCCTGAAAACAAAGTCAAGAGTCAAAGAAAATCCAAATATCTGCAGATTAGACTTTAAAACTGAGATTTGGTTTGACTGGTGGCTCTGAGTTTGTGTGCTGAGGCCTCATGTTGTGTGACTTCTGGAGTTAAGATGATCTTTGGACGAGGAACCAAATTAACTGTTGAACCAAGTGAGTAATGAAGACAAACGTTAATTAATGAGAATTTAAATAAATTATCTTCATGTTTGAATCGTTCATAACTGCACAGGACTTTAAAACACATGTTAGAGTTTAATGGGATTATTAAATTATATTCACAGTAAAGTGTTTTAAGTTCCTTTAAAGGACCTTTTTGTCCTGATTGATTTAAACTGAAGTTTGGCTTCACTGACGACACACTTTAAGATGTAATAATAAACCATTTTAGTAATAAAGCAAAGCACAAATAAATAACTAATTTAGCAAAATTAATTCAAGTACAATGAATAACCCTCTAATAGTTCCTTAACAACAAAAAACATGTTCTTAATGGACAGACAGAAGAAGATCCGGATTAACTGAGTTCCTCCAAACACCCTCTGATCCTGAGTTTAATGTCATCAGTCGAGGAAAAAATAAAAATAAAAGTTTAAATCAAATTTTCTTCAATAGTTCAGTTTGACTGGTCACACTCAGTTTGTGTGCTGAGGCCTCATGTTGTGTGTCTGACGGGTTTAGGATCATCTTTGGACAGGGAGCCAAATTAACTGTTGAACCAAGTGAGTAAAACTAAAAACTGTATAAATGTATTTTATTTATTATTATTTATAATTAATATTTTCATAAATGCACAGGCCTTATGAACAAATGCCAGAGTTTTCCAGGATCATAGAAGCAACATAAAAGTTCAGTTTAGTTTAATGCAAAGTAAGATAAAGTGATATTTAAGGTCTTTAAGGATCTTTTCTGTCCTGACTGTAAAGTTCTTTTCTGAGTTTATTTTGTTTTAGTTTGTCTGCTGAAGCTTCACGTCCATCGTGTTGAATTTGACACCATCACAGGAACACTGCTGAATTAAGTGAATCATTATGCAGAGCACTGACAGCATGTTTAGGTAAATAAAGAATAAGATTTACTTAAATGAAATAAGTTTTTAATAAAACAGAAATAGAGACAGGTCTTTATTAAAGCTTTTTAACATGTCTATAAAAACCTCAAAATGCCCTCTGGTCCTGAGTTTAACGTCATCAGTCGAGGAAATGATAAAAATAAAGTTAAAATAAAAATTTGCTCATAAAGTTTAGTTTGATCAATCACTCTGTTTCTGTGCTGGGGCCTCATGTTGTGTGACTGACGGTGTAAGGATCATCTTTGGACGAGAAACCAAATTAACTGTTGAACCAAGTGAGTTAACATACAAAATAATCATTGTAATAATAACTCAATGAATAAACAGTCTGTTTTTAATTAAAATTAACTTTACCAGGAAAGAGATGTGTTGAACACTTCAGTATTTCTGCTGCTCTGTGAATTAACATTTATTTTTAACTTTATATGACTTTTTGGATATTTGTTATAATATTTTTAATTAAGTTTGGTTTAGATGGTCACATTCAGTTTGAATAATGAGGGTTCATGAGGAGTTTTTGATTGAGGTCTTGGATTAAAATCCAAATGATTAATTATAACAAAATTTGAACATGAACACCACTTTAAGATTTTAAGTTTATTAAAAATGAATAAATCCAGATGTCCAGGGGGACTGATGTTAAAGCCTCTAAAAGAACATGAAATGATTCAAACAGAATAATTAATGACATTTAACTGAAGGAGTCTCTTAAAACTGTTTACAAGGTTTTTGGATTAATGTAGGACACATAAAATATTTTACACAGACCTCTGACACACCTTTAAAATCTTATTAATCAGAGTTTGGTTCAGTCTGTTGGTTTGTGTCATGGTGTGTCATGTTGTGTGAATACTGGAGGAGCTGGTAAACTCGTCTTTGGAGAAGGAACCAGATTATCTGTTGAACCAGGTGAGTTAAAACACCATGAACAGATTCTTAAAAAACATAAAAACATTTACATTTGAAATCGAGACAAACTAATTCATAAAAGTACACAAAACTGTGTTGGTCAGAGTCCTTAAATCTTGTTTAATATGCTTTTCTTTAATTTATATTTACATTTTACGTCCAGTATACAAATTGGACAGTTTATTAGGAACACTCAGGGTGAAAAACAATTGAGACAGAGCTCCAAAGTAATTTTGTAATGTCACATCAACATGTTAAATAAAAGTTTTAAATGTAAATTCATATGAGGTATTTGAGACATATGAGATAATGTCTGATAATGGTAAAGTAGCACACATTGGAGTTTTGCTGAGCTCTGATTTGCTGTTATATTCATGACTAATGTTCAGCTGTAGGTCTGCTAAACAGATTTAACATTTATAAAGTGCTTTAAATAGATTTTAAGTTTTATTTTTAAGTTTTAATCACAGTTTGTTTCAGCCTGGTTTATGTTTAAGTGTTTCGTGTTGTGTGGATGCAGCAGGAAGAAATAAGCTCATCTTTGGGGAAGGAACCAGATTATTTATTCAGTCAAGTGAGTAAAATGACAATGAACAGATTATGAAATAAGATTATTGATTATGAAAAAGTTTTTTTGTTTTTTTAAAAAAAGATGTGTTCAATGAGAACAAATCTTAATAGTTCCTAAAAATACCTGAACCATTTCAGTCAAACTCTAGATGACTGATCGACCAGTGAATTCTTTAAAAACAGATTTAAAAGTATTTTAACGTCCCTGTCATGATGTTTCTGCAGCTCATCTACAGAGAGAAAACCAGATTATTTATTCAGATTATTTATTGGACCAGTGTGTATGAAAGAGCATACACAGAATCTTTAATGAATTCATTTTAATCTAACGTCAGTTTTTAATTTAATAAACTGATATTATGTTCATTTTTACAGTTAGTCCAATAAAACATGATGTAGTTTGATGCAGTCTGTTCTGAGTTTGAGTTATGGAGCTTTGCGTTGTGTGAATGTCAGAGAGCTCATTTTTGGAAGAGGAACCAGATTAACTGTTGAACCCAGTATATCAGATTATAATCTCAGTCATGCGTCTTAAAAATCAGCAGAGAAACAACAAGATAAAACTTCAGACATCTTCATGTCAAAAAAGTTTACTTGCTGTGAGAATATTTACAGTGTGAATGTCGCTACACTCTGAAACTCTGAGATTTAGAGGAAATATCTTCAAAAAGAAGGTTTAAATTTCTTATCAGAAAGAACTTAGTGTCATTTTCTCCTGGTGTGTACCTTTGTTTTTTCCAATCCCATGATTATTTTAAAGTCTAAAGGTCTTCACACGCCATTTTTGTGCAAATAATTCACACATAATGTTGTTGGATTCATTGTGGAGTGAAAAAAGTTTCTTATTCTTTTGTACAGAGGTTTATTCCATTTCATTAAAATAGCCTCAGGTCACTTTCAAGTCACGTTGAGTCTGTTTTGACTTCTATGGCACAATTTTTAACAATATATACACAACATACTGTACAAATACAGACAGCTTTTAATGTGAATAGATAAACGTTTATTCACATCACCCTCAGAGTAAAGCTAGCTTAATACTGACCTGATGTTACATTAAAACGTGGTCACCAGTACTTATTAAGTTATTGAAACATCTGGAGTTTAGGAGCCCAAAGTTCTTGTTGTGAGAATATTTACAGTGTGAATGACGGCACACGGAGACTCATCTTTGGAGAAGGAACCAAACTCCTCATTCAACCCAGTAAGACAAATGTAGAGTATTGTCTGAATTTAAGGGAATAACTGAGATTAAATGAACATTTTTTAATAAAAGGTACAAATTTCTTAGTGTAACTTCATTAAAAATGGGATAATACGGTGAAGTCAACAAAACATGAATTAGAAAGAGTTACAAACTTTGATCTGATCAGAGCCGGACCACAGAAAGACCGAGACGGCCCGTTTCAGATGTGATTTCTTTACGTAAAACCATCTGCTGGATCACTTCTGGCCACCTTCAAACAGCTTTTGTTGGAGTCCTGTCCTCTTACCTGTTTCTTCTTTTTACTCTCCAGTATTTGCTCCTGTCGCAGATTTTGTTCTGGTCCACAAATGGCAAAACCCAGTCCAAGACTGAGGGCTTAGTGGTCTGGAAAATGGTAATATAATTAAAAAGGAGAGTGAGGGGTGTAGATTTGATCCAGGCTTCGTTTTACTGAAGCTCCCGTATATGACTGTGTTTTTGTTTCTTTGATAGGAAATGTGAGTATTTAGGTGAAACTAAAGCTTGATTTGGACTGCTTAAATCCAGGATGGACCACTTTTAATGTTTGAGGTTGGCCCCAGAAAGCTCTCTCCTTTATTCAAAGTTATGGACAACCTCAGACAGACTGAAGAGTCAGAGAATACAACACGAACACCTCATTAGATGGTTATGTGTGGAAATCCCAGGAGATCAGCAGATTCTGAAGCACCATCAACCATGCCACGACAAAGTCTCTAACATCACTTTTCTTCTCCATCCTGATGCTCAGGTTGGACTTTAGCAGGTCCTCTGGACCGTGTCTACCTGCCTAAATACGACTGTCTGATTAGCTGTTTGCATTACTGAGCAGTGATTGGGTGAATCCATAAAGTGAGTGATTGGTGAGGTTTTAATCTCATAAAGCAGAAGTATGTTGGTGATCACAGAGTTTGTCTCAGCAGGAGATGTTGGTCTTGTTCCTTCACGCTGAGGTTTGTGTTTTCTGACATGTTTGAGTCACAGTGTGTCTGTGAGTGACGTGGATGTTCTTCTTCGTTTTCTGCTGTTCAGCCATCAAGCTTCTCTGACAGAAGGTCTTCAGGTCCTGAAGACCACGTTCATGATCCTCATTCATGGTCACTGATGAGGTTTTTCTTGTGTGTGTTTCAGAGGAGAAGGTCGAGCCGTCCTTCTACAAACTGGACAGTGATGACAGTACCCAGTCAGTGTGCCTCGCCACCGGCTTCACCAGCCACAATGCATTGAATGAAACTGGGATCAACTTATTCAATGGCACTGAGGCCTTCAGGAGCAAAGAAGAGGCAGGATATAGCCAGGTGGCTCCATTACCAGGAGATGAAGAAAAACGGCAATGTGAAGAAAGTAAGTGTGGAAGACTCATTTTATCTTTACGTCTTTTCGACATTTACACCATGAGCTCCAAGATTTAATGAGTTCATCCTGTGATGTGGTTGGACCTGAACATAGGTATAAATCCTGCTCTGTGGCCCACAGTACTGCTGCTCACCTGTGGCCTCTCTCAGGAATGTAAGAGTCTGATGGCCCCTGGATAAAAACTGTTTTAGTCTGTTAGTCCTGCTTTTCATGCTTCAGTATCTCCTGAAGACACTGTCCAGGGTGAGAGATGTCAGACAGGATTTCCTTTAGCTTTGCAAAGACAGCGAGAGGAAGTCATGTCATCCCTGAAGCTCTTTTTCAAGGCTGAAGGACCTCTCCTGGACCTTCATGCTAACGTCCGTCTGTCTGGTTGTTTCAGGGGAAAAGGAGGCTGTTTGTGGAGACCCTTTAAAACCAGATCCGGTGGTGAACCTGATGTCTCTGACCATGGTGGGTCTGCGGCTGATCTTCATTAAGACCATCATCTTCAACGTCCTGATGACCCTCAGGCTGTGGATCAGTCACTGTGAGTACAGACACGCTCTCTTCTTTAGGACAATCTTAACAAACAAACAAACAAACAAACAAAGAAGCAGAGTGTTTTTCTTGCTGCTGCAGGTTTTGTCAGTCATGGCAAAGTCTACTATAAATAAATAATAAAAAATAATTAATTGATTTAAGAAAGTAACAATTATCGATAAAATGAAGGGTATGGCTTCAGTCTGCTCGATTGTAAAGTGTCTTGAGATAACGTTTGGACTAATTTAATCAAAGAAACTTTAACATGGTGGTTTGACTCGGACGCAGCCACAATATTTCCAACATTGACCTCTTATTTGAGAATCTCCTCCTGATCCAGTAACCTGATCCTGTTGGTCGTCTCGGCTGTGGCCAAAGTGTTTATATTATTGATTATTAGTGCAGCAGATAATTTCATATTTCAAGAAAATCGTTCACATGGTGATGCAAGCATGAAATTTGGCACAAATACTCTCTCAGGGCCACTCTTTAGAAAAATCATTTTAGACACTTGAAAATTCAAGATGGCAGCCATTTTTCAAGATGGTGGCCATCTTGAATTTTCAAGTGTCTAATGTCATTTTTCTTATTTCCATGTATGTGCATTGGAGGATGGAGGAGGGCTGCTCTGGGTTCACTAACTTTGAGGACTTGTCATTCAGAAACCGTTTGAGAAACAACAAATTCCCTCAAAACTTTTGATCAGCATGGCCTCCTCTGTCATCTGTCCACATTTCAAGCTGATACCATTTACGGCCTTGGAGGAGATAGTTTTTGTTTAAGGAACAATTTTTGGGCCAAATTTTATTTTGAAAGCCAGATTTCCTACTTCCTGTTTGAGATAGATCTGAGTGTCAGTGCGGGGTTTGTGGGGCTCAATGGGACAAAAGGCACCGTTGGTTTTATTTCTCTACGACATTCCTGCTGGCCGTGATCTGGAGTGTGTGCCAACTTTAGTGAGTTTTTGAGCGTGTTTTGGGGTCAAATTAAGGTTTAAAGATCTGGGGGTAAAATAATGAGAAAGAAACGGATCAGACACAATAAGGTCCTTTACTGAAGGGCAAAGAAATAAACCAGATTAGAGTTCCTTAAATGTTTGAGACATGTTAAAAACCCTGCAGGCTGCTCTCTGTGACCTGTTTGGGCTGTTTTTCTGTCTCTGAATGATAAGGACGTGTTTACTGTTAAATACTTAAGGGTTTTTTTGTGTTTTGTTTTATAGAAACGGTGCAGACTGCAGAAAAAGCTCAGGCTGACTGACCACACAAAGACCTCATGACCTCCACATGACGTCCTCTCTGTCCAAATGTATAAAAGTCAAACTTCTGTGTCTGTTAATATCACGACATATTCAGATGATTTAAAACCTTTTAAGAAATGTAATCTCAGAAATGTTTGCAGTAAGATTGTTGCGTGGATTGTAATTTTCTTTTATTATTTTACTCTTCCTTTTAACTGATTGTTCTGCTTTTTGTTGAAAAAAACTATAAGATCAATATATGAAAACGCTTTGTTTGACATTTAAAAAAAATAAACTTAAAGTAAACAGAATGACTGTTATGTCTTTTTTATGCATTATCAACCAATAAATACTTATTTGTATAGCACCAGTTTATAACAAGGCACTGTACAAAAGAGCAGGCTGAAAGGTTGAAGGCATTCTCTTCCTTTTAATTTATCATCATTATTATTATTTTATAATAATCATGTTGATCCAGAGTCAACATTAATCCAGCATGAGTACAGCAGCAGGCTGACTGTTGAGCGAGGCTGGTAGAGAAAGCTTTTAATGCTGCTGTGAAGGCCAGAGGGTTGTTTTTTTAAAACATTATATTTGACATTATTTAGATCTAACAAACATGGGAAAAATATGCATACACACATTAGGAATAATAATGATGATGGACTAAAGTGTCAGGAGAATTAAAGTTTTATTTTTATCAGGACTGTTCAGAGTTTGAGTTTCCAGTGTGATAACCAAATCTCTGAAACAGAAAACTGTTACTGTTGAACTTCAGAGTTTGATGATGTGATGTTGTCTGTTTCTGAGTTTGAGTTTGGAGTTGATAAAATCCTGAACCTCTTCTGTTTGTGTTGAGCATCAGTCAAAGTTTGACTGTTTGTAGACGATGTGATGGTGTTTGTTCATGTCAGTTTCTTCCTGCTGATCTTTTTGTAAAGAGGACAAACACTGTGTGACTCAGTCTGGAAGTTCAAAGCTGATTTTTGGAGAGGGCACCAGATTGATCGTTGAGGAAAGTAAGGTTAATTAAATATTTCTTATTGTAACCATATCAGTTTTATTGAAAATATAAGGAGGTGTTTCTAATTGAACCCTTAATTTGTCCCCAGAGGAACAAACACCTTTGACCTTTATGTGTGAATAACGTCCTCAATCATCCGTCACATCTTAAAAACATTATTTAACTTTCTGTCGGTGTTTACTTTACAGTTTGAGTAACGTTCAGGGGTTTGTCTGCTGTATTGGGTTTTAATCCCAGGTGTTGGTCGTCTTTGTTTTTGTGTTTTAATCATACAGGCTGACAATCAGATCTTCTGCTAATCTCTTCAGCTTTTGTTGAACATGAGTAAAAGACGACGTGAGGACCTTTGTTTGTGTTTGTTCAGTTGTTTTGGCAGTGTGCAGGATTTTTGTTATTTTTGGTACAAAATACTTTGCTTCTGTTGGTTTATTAAATTAAATGGTTTATATAATGAGCAGAATTATTCTAAAAACTTTGTTCTTTTTTCAC
Organism: Cetoscarus ocellatus; assembly: GCA_037902135.1. NCBI lineage: Eukaryota > Metazoa > Chordata > Actinopteri > Labriformes > Labridae > Cetoscarus > Cetoscarus ocellatus. The sequence goes on from JBAMNC010001859.1 coordinate 539,870, forward strand.
TGAGTTGACTCCATGATTGTCTGGGACTCTTATTATTGTAGTTTAGTATTAATCAGATGTGGTTTAATCGACTGACCTTTCCCGTTAATGTGGAATGTTCCTGAAGTTTGACAGTTTGCAGACGATGTGATTATATTTGTGTTGATCTCTGTGTGCTGTAGTTTTTGTAAAGAGAACAAACACTGTGTGACTGGGTCACAGCAATGGAAAATATTTTTTGGGGAGGGCGTCAGATTGACTGTTGAGGATTGTAAGTTATTTAAATAATATTTTGTACATACTGATATCAGTTTTATAAAAAATACAGAAGACTTCTTACAAGCTTCATATTTATCCATGGCAGGACAAATGACTCCATGAGTTTGTCTGCAGTATTTTGTTCTTTATCAAAGGAAATGCCCAACACTGGTTAGATATCAAATATATTTAACAGTTTGGAAAATACTTCAATATTAGATTTTTATCTCAAGGGATTTATTTATAGCTGGTTCAATACGCCTCTTATTTTTGTAGTTGTGGTTAAAACAGTGGAGATATTTGATTTTCTGTGTGAAATTCATGAAGTTTTGACTGTTTGCAGACGATGTGATCATGTTTGCTTCTAGTGCTTCACTTTTTGTAAAGAGAACAAACACTGTGAGACTGGAACAGGAGGCTGGAAGCTGATTTTTGGAGAGGGCATCAGATTGATGGTTGAGGACAGTAAGTTTGATTACATGATTTGATATCCCTACTTTTGAACTACAGACGAGTGACTTCTGTGTCCAAAACAGGACAGAAAACTTTGGCCTGTAGTTTTAAATCACTTCCTCTTCAATTTTTAACACTAAAGTCAACAATTAACTTATTTTAAACAGGCTTAAAAGATCATTTTAACTTGCTGTTGGAGATATTTGGTCATTCAGACAATGTGCAGAAGCTGTCCTGCAACATTTGTTTTTTATCACTTGTAAAATACCGAGTATCATCCAGCTCTGGTGATTTTGTTGTCTTGGTTTCAAACATGCAGATTCTTGACAAACCTCAATAGTTTTTGTTGAGCATCAGTCAAAGTTCATCTGTTCTCAGCTGAGGTGGTGACGTTCGTGTTTGTCGGTGTTTGATATTCAGAGGATTTGACCATGTGCAGAAAAACATCTTATCTTGAAATTGTCCGTCCCTGGTTTTCTCTTGTCATATCAAACAGAGAATTGGAGGTTTTCCCAGCTGATCTGCTGGTGAAAGTTTGTCTGTTTGCAGACGTTGTGATCACATTTGTCTCTGTTTCCTTGGACTGAACGTTTTGTAAAGAGAAGGAACACTGTGTGACTAGAGGAACTGACAAACTGACTTTTGGAGAGGGCACCAGACTGATCGTTCAGGACAGTGAGTCCCATTATTGTTTTTCAATCAAAGAACAGAATTCAGAATAATAACCCTAATGTTTGTTCTAAATCACTCTGTTAGTAATAAAACACTGAAGCAAACCATTTTCTTATTTTGAATCTGCATTAAACAATATTTTTATTTTGCACGTCTCTGAGCCAAATATGCAAGAATATCCCTGCATTCATGGTTATTAAGACCAAAACACATAACAAACTGTTTATGTATTCTGTATGTTTAAAAATTGGTCAAAACTTCCTCTACAGATTTTTCTTGCAGTTGAGACATTAGCAAAGGTTTTCCTGCAAGTTTTTTTTTTAATTGAAAACAATGAATTTCCCAATTCTGGTGTTTGACTTCTATTTCTTGCGGTGGGATCAACCAGGTGATTTAAAGTGTTTGTTTTTTAATTTCTGTTTATTCATGATAAGGTGCACAAGTTTTCCTGCAGTATTTGGCTCTTATTATTATTATTATGATAAATAACCAACAGTATCTGCTGGGAGTCTTCTTCGCTCCACAGAGAGTATGTTTTTTCTGGTGTTTGTTTGTCCGTCTGTGAGCAAAGTAACTCAGAGGGTTCTCGACAGATGAAATGTACACTAAACATTGTTCATGACAGAGGAAGAAGTCTTCAGATTCTGGAGATGCAGATCCAGGTTTAGTTTAAGGATTAGTTTACTCTGAGATGATTTTCCATATTTGGATGATCGTTTGGCTGACAGTGTCAGAGATGCTTTGGCCGAGGTTTGTGCTCCAGGAGCTGCTCTGGTGTTTGTTGACGTGGTAACAAACAGGTGATTTAATCTGATTGTCTCCATGGAGCTCTGCAGGTTTTCTGGATTCTCGTCTTTTGATTGAAAAGTTTGCACACATCAGACTCTGTAGAGGCTCGCCTGCACTTTTAGTTGATTAAATCTAATGAAGTTGTGGGAGTTTGGACTTCTGTTTTGTTTCAGTCATATCAAAAAGGTGGACTGATGGTGTAACTTTTACAAGAATTATTTGTAATGTGACGTTTTGATCATCATGGCGACTTCAGTCTCTCCAGCTGATGGGAACTTTGCTGAAAGTCTAGCTGATCACAGACGATGTGATTTTGTTTGTGTGCTGAACTTTTTGTAAAGAGAACAAACACTGTGTGACTGGATCAGGAGGAAACTGGAGGCTGATTTTTGGGGAGGGCGTCAGATTGATGGTAGAGAAAAGTAAGTTTATTCATAATGTTCATGTTTTTATTGTTATAATGCAGTTTTATTAAAAGTACAGAGAGCTGAAGTCCGATCACCTTAAAAAGAAAACACCCAAGCTAACAATGAACTGATTTAAAATGTGAGTAAAACAACATTTTTAATTTACTTTTCCTCATGTTCATGATTTTTGAGAACTAGACATCTCTAAATACTTGTTAAGACTTTAAAATGAAATGTTCTTGATCAGTGATAAACCTGGAATGAACCAGAGTAAACATGGAGCTGTACAAAGACTGGCCCTTAATTATTTTTCTGGAGACACAGTTGATAAATGTTGGGTATTTTCATAAAAACATTAAAAATCTTTCAGTATATTTACAGTTAGTTTGAGGAACATGATGAAGGTTGTTTAATGACCAAGTTAACGTCTCAGATGTTGAGATATTCTAATGACTGCAGCCTGCTGAGTTTTTGTGATGGTGTTTCATGATGTGTGAATAATAATGCACGGAGGCTCATCTTTGGACGGGGAACCAGATTAACCATTGAACCTCGTGAGTAATGATCCAGTCAATTAATGTCATCAGTTATTAAACTCATCAATGAATTTGTTTAAGTACTTGGTAAGAGAATTTACTGGTCAAAATGTCTTAATCTGATGGGAGAATTTTTTTGCACGTCATAATCTAATCTGTGGTTACTGTTCTTTTTTGTTAATGGATTGTTAAATAAAACCAACCAATTTTTTAACAACAGTCAAAAAAATGGTGGGATTTTATTACAGTTTTAGGTAAAATACAACACACACATAAAAGTACCGGATTTATAAAACTGTAATAGTTTAAAAGGTAAAAAGAGTCATGAAAAGGTTTCTTTAATGGGAATGAAAAACTTACAATACTGCTTTTAAATCAATCAATCAAACTGTATTTACAAAGCATTCTTACAAATTTAATGTCAGTAACTTGTATTTTACAGTGGAGCAGAAAAAGAGATTGACTGTGACATTAAAATGTTATAATAACAATGACCACAATAATAATGTCAAGAGGGATTTAGAGACTTATGCACGCCAATAAGACTAAAAAAAAATGAACAGTAAATTTTAGATGATGGTAAAAAATAATTAGAAACAAGAAAGAAAATAAATAAATATTTAAAACCAAGAAAAATAATAAAAAAATGTCTAAAAAGTTAAATTACATAAAAACACGTCTTAAAAGAATTAAATAAAATAAAATAATAATGTGTAAAAAGATAACAATAGGATCATAAGAAATACTAATATATAAGACAAACTATCATTCATACATTGAACAAAAAGTAAATTAACAATCATATAAGGTCAAAACATGATACTCATATATAGATAAAAGCAAGCCATGTGGGTATTTTTAATTAATATTTATTCAACAGTAGTCTGTAGGCTTTCCTGCATTAAACCTTATTTATTTTGCTCTATTTTTTTTAAATAATCTGTTAAATAACTGTGAGCAGAGTAAACCAGAGTATCGTCTGCATATCGAGTTAGTCAGTGAGGTTTTTGTCCTGAAGCTTCAGACTGTGTGACATACTCAGGAGGAAACAGGATTATATTTGGAACAGGAACCAGACTCCATGTTGAAAACAGTAAGTTCATTTATTTTAGTGATTAGTGACTTTTGAAACCTTAAACTGGTGAACAGGCTCTTCTCCAGAGTCCACATTCAGCTTAAGGGTTTATTGATCCAGACTGCAGTTCGGCCCGGCTGATTTCACTAAGTCATGTCACAGGTGGACGGAGTTATCCTGAGATTATCGACAATAAATTCCCCAAATCTGTTATAAACGTTGTCTTAGCTTTTTTTTGTTTCTGTGGTATGAAACTCACAGAAATGCAATTTAAATTTTGTTTTCTCACCATAAAAACTGACCAGTTAGTCAAAGGTGTTCCAATAGAGAAACCTGTTTGAGGTCAAAATAAATATGTTTTAATCAGGGAGTTTGGCTAATCTAGTGTCTATGTCAGGAGGCCCATAAAAAGTCCAAAATATAGATTGTCTGGTTTTCTCTGAGGAGTTTGGTTGATCTGATCACACAGACATCAGACTGGGTTTATGTTGTGGGGCTTCATGGTGTGTAAATACTAATTTACAAAAGATCATCTTTGGAGGTGGAACCAGATTAGTCATTGAACCCAGTGAGTAATAATGATATATTTTTATTACGATAGTTTAGCTTTTTTGAGAGGAGGGTGAACGTTGAAGTGTCGAGTGTGTCCTGTGGCCTAGGATCTTAGATTTGATGATTTTGTGAAAATTCAAAGGTTTTGTGTTGTTAAAGAAGTTTGTGTTGCAGTGGCGGATCAGCTGATTTGATCAGAGTCACAGACTTTGTCTAGAAGTGGATCTTAGTGATTTTTCTTTGGTTCTGATGATCTGTTGTTTGTTCAGTCCACTCTGCCTCATCCTCTGTTTGATGTAATTAACTTTTTATTTTGTTAGGAAAGCTAAAAGCAGCTTTATGTGATGAAAATGTATCTATTTGGTTTATTAAACAGAGAATCTCAGATTTAAACTGTAATATTAATCAGAGTATCATCTGCATATTGAACTGCATACTGCATCGTTGAACCCAGTTAGTAATAATATAAATCTATAAAGTTGATTTTGAACAGCATTGAGTGGAAAGTGTGATTTTCAATGTTAAATTTTTGCCATGTATTGACTTTTCCTGTTTGTTTTTCTAGTCTTTTATTTCTGTTAAATGTTACCTTTTAATGTGAATTTTGGTCTCAGATAAACACTCTCAAAATTAGTTGTATTAAATCCAGGTTTTGACTGAAGTGAATCAAGAATTAAGAATCCAGTGCCCTGCTGTTCTGAAACAGGAGCCTGTGGTGGATCAGGTATTTTGTTCAGAGTTGTCATCTTGAGTAGAGTGAGTTAATTAAAGTGCTTTTTTTTTGTTTTGGTACTCAAGTGTTGGTTCAGTCCTTTTTATATATCTGAAAGAATAGGTTTATTTAACAGAGAAGATCAGATTGAAACTCTAATATAAATCGGAGTATCATCTGCATATTGAGTGAGTGGATGTTGGTGTTTGTGTAGTGAAGCCTCAGACTGTGTGACTGATGGTGGTGGTTATAATAAGATCATCTTTGGCAGAGGGACCAAACTTCATGTTAATGACAGTAAGTTGTTTTTTTTTCATTCTGAGGCTCTAGTTTTGTTGCCAACGTATCAAACAGAATTTAATTATTTCAATGAGTTTTTTTATTTAACCAGGAACAAGATTTTAAAAAGCTACTTATTTAAGTGTCCATGTTAGGAGGCCAATAAAAAGTCCAAAATATAGATTGTCTGGTTTTCTCTGAGGAGTTTGGTTGATCTGATCAGACAAACATCAGAATGGGTTTATGTTGTGGGGCCTCATGTTGTGTGAACACTGATTACAAGCTCATCTTTGGAAGTAGAACAAGACTCAACGTTAAACCCAGTGAGTCATAATAACAATTAATAAGTTTTTAACAGCATTGAGTGGAAAGTGCCATTTTAAATGTAAAGTTTTGGCCATTTATAAAAAAAATTTTCTGGTCTTTCATGTCTGTTAAATGTTACCTTTTAATGTGAATTTTGGTGTCATTTAGACATCACACTGAAATTAGTTGTGTTAAATCCAGTTTTTGACTGAAGTGAATCAAGAATTAAGAATCCAGTGTCCTATGTCCAGTGACAGGAGGCTGTGGTGAATCAGATATTTTGTTCAGAGTTGTCATTTTGAGTAAAGTGAGTTAATTAAAGTGTTTTTTTTTTTGTTTTGATACTCAAGTGTTGGTTCAGTCCTGCTGATATATCTGAGAGAACCTAACAGCATCTGAAAGTGATGAAAATACATCTATTAGGTTTATTAAACAGAGAATATCAGATATAAACTCTAATATAAAACAGAGTATCATCTGCATATCGAGTTAGTGGATGTTGGTGTTTGTGTAGTGAAGCCTCAGACTGTGTGACTGATGGTGGTGGTAATAATAAGATCATCTTTGGCAGAGGGACCAAACTTCACGTTAATGACCGTAAGTTGGTTTATTTCCACCCTTTGGTTCCAGTTTTGTTGCTGATGTATCAAACAGAAGTCAATTTTATTCAATGATTTTGTTGGTTTATCAGGGTAAACATTTAAAAACCAACATCTAATCTAATAAAAGTGTCTATGCCAGGAGGCCCATCAAAAGTCCAAAAATATAGATTGTCTGGTTTTCTCTGAGGAGTTTGGTTGATCTGATCACACAGACATCAGACTGGGTTTATGTTGTGGAGCCTCATGTTGTGTGAATACTGGATTACAAAAGGTCATCTTTGGAGGTGGAACCAGGTTAATTATTGAACCCAGTAAGTAATAATTATAATTTGTAAACTGGATCCTGAGCTTCATTGAGAGGAAAGTGCCATTTGAATGTTAAGTTTTGGCCATTTATTGATTTTTTTGGTTTGTTTTTCTGGCCTTTTATTTCTATTTAGTTGCAAAATTTTCATTAGTGTGAACTTTGGTCTCACACATGTGCCATATTCAAATTATTTGTTTAAATCCAGTTTTTGACTGAAGTGAATTAAGAATCTATTCAGCTGTTGTCCTGTAACAAGAGGCTGAGGTGGATCACCTAGTTTTGTCAGAGTTGTCATTTTAAGTAAAGTGAGTTGATTTAAGTGATTTTTTTTTATTTTGGTTTGATGCTCATGTGTTGGTTCAGTCCAGTCTGTCTCATCATCAATATGATCTCTCATGATCACATGGAGGATGTTTACACATTTGAAATACCTGAGAGAATCTAATGCAGCTGAAAGTGATAAAAATAATTTGGTTTATTAAACAGAGAAGATGAGATTAAAACTCTTAAATAAATCATAGTATCATCTGCATATTGAGTTAGTAGATGTTGGTGTTTGTGTAGTGAAGCCTAAGACTGTGTGACTACTGGTGGTGTTAATAAGATCATCTTTGGCAGAGGGACCAAACTTCATGTTAATGACAGTAAGTTGTTTTATTTTCATTCTTAAGTTACAGTTTTGTTGCTGATTTATCAAACAGAAGTCAATTTCATTCGATGATTTTGTTGTTCTTCACTAAAAAACTGATAAGAAACCCAAATAATAAAAGTGTCCATGCCAGGAGGCCAATCAAAAGTCCAAAAATATAGATTATCTGGTTGTCTCTGAGGAGTTTGGTTGATCTGATCACACAGACATCAGACTGGGTTTATGTTGTGGGGCCTCATGTTGTGTGATTATGGTTCAAACAAGCTCATCTTTGGAGGTGGAACCAGATTAATCGCTGAACCCAGTGAGTAATAAAATGAATTAATACATGATTTTGAGCTGAGAGAGATATCTAAGTGTTGAGTTTTGCCTATTGAATGTGTTTTTGTTTAAAGTCTTTCATTTTTAGTTAGAAGCACCTTTTATTTAAATTTTGGTCTCTCGGAAGCACCATATACAAATTATTGAATTAAATTTGATTGCCATTTTAGGTGAATTTAAATGTTTGCATGGCAGTTGTTGTGTTTAGTGAGTGGATTTAAGTTTTTTTCAGTGCTGGTGATCTGTTGTTGGTGCAGTCCAGTTCGTCTCATCCTCTATGTGATCTATTTAATATTTTTAAATATCTGAGAGAATCTAAGAGCAGCTGAAAGTAATAAAAATGCATGTTTTTTGTTCATTGAACAGAGAATATCAGATTAAAACTCTAATATCAATCAGAGTATCATCTGTATATTGAGTGAGTGGATGTTGGTGTTTGTGTAGTGAAGCCTCAGACTGTGTGACTACTGGATCTGATTATAATAAGATCATCTTTGGCAGAGGGACCAAACTTCATGTTAACGACAGTAAGTTGGTATATTTCCATCCTTTGGTTTCTGTTTTGTTGCCGATGTATCAAACAGAAGTCACCTTTATTCATGATTTTGTTGGTTTAACAGGGAAAAAGTTTTAAAAAGCAAAAATATAATTTACAAGTGTCCATGTCAGGAGGCCCATGAAAAGTAAAAAATATAGATTGTCTGGTTTTCTCTGAGGAGTTTGGTTGATCGGATCACACAAACATCAGACTGGGTTTATAGTCCAAGTAAGTTCATTATGTCTGTGTTGATAATATGCTTATACTTTCATATCTGACAGACAACAAGGTGTTTTAGTTCATACCTTTACATGTTTCTGACGAAGACGGAAGATCTCCGTCGAAACATGTAAAGGTATGAACTTTAACACCTTCTTGTCTGTTAAAAAAGAAAGTATAAGCAGACTGGGTTTAAGTTGTGGGGCCTCATGTTGTGGGATTACTGGTAATAAGATCATCTTTGGAAGTGGAACCAGATTCATCGTTGAACCCAGTGAATATGTATGAACTGAGTTTTGAGCTTTACTGAGGGGAGGTGCATTTTTTTTTATTTTAAGTGTTGGCCATTTATAGATTTTTTTGGTTTGTTTTTTGGTTTGAGAGCAGCTGAAAGTGATTAAAAACAACTTGATTGGTTTATTAAACAGAGAATATCAGATTAAAACTCTAGTATAAATCAGAGTATCATCTGCATATTGAGTTAATGGATGTTGGTGTTTGTGTAGTGAAGCCTCAAACTGTGTGACTGCTGGTGGTGGTAATAATAAGATCATCTTTGGCAGAGGGACCAAACTTCATGTTAATGACAGTAAGTTGGTTTATTTTTTCAGAGGTGAACTCTTTGATTAAGGGAAACTTCATCAAATTGCTGATTTAATGCTTAATCAAAATTTTCATTGAAGCATTCAAAAGTTTCTCTCTTACTTCTACATAACATAAAAATAATTTTAAATGGACATTTTTATCATATAAAGAGACACCTTCCTGTGACAGCAGATGACTCTATTACGCAGACATGACAAACAAACAGAATTTTGTATTTCAACATGAAGTTTGGCTTAATTGATCCTGTTCAGTTTGTGTAATGAAGCATCCTGTTGTGTGACTACTGGATATAAGATGATCTTTGGACGAGGAACCAAATTAACTGTTGAACACAGTGAGTAATAATTCAGGGTAAAGATTATTAATTAATTTATTAGAGGTCAATGTTGTTCACTGGTAGTATAGCAGTGGCCTCAGTATATAAGGTAATGGTCTAAAATAATAATAAATCTTCATTTCTGTGTTGAGTAGCCTGTCTGATTGATAAACCAAGAGAGTAAAGCGTGAATAGATGTTTATTTAATAAAATTAAGTTCATGTTTGAGTTTCATAAAAGCACAGACCTGATAATAAAGTGTCAAAGTTTTCCAAAATTCTTTAAGCTACAGAAAATATTTAGAGTATAAACTGTGTTTAAACTGAAGGTAAATTGAATAAATTATATTCATGTTTGAATCGTCCATAACTGCACAGGCCTTTAAAACAGATGTCAGAGTGTAATAGGTTTATGTCAGGCACATAAAATTTAATTATATTCACAGTAAAGTGTTTTAAGTTCCTTTAAAGGACCTTTTTGTCCTGATTGATTTAAACTGAAGTTTGGCTTCACTGACGAAACACTTTAAGATCATCTCTGTGTAATAATAAACCATTTCAATCATTAAGCAAAGCACAAATAAACCATTAATTTAGCAAAATTAATTCAAGTACAATGAATAGACTTCTAACGATGAGGTCCTTAATAACAAATAAAATATCTGGATTTGATAGACAAAAGAAGATCAGGATCAAACACCCTCTGATCCTGAGTTTAAGGTCATCAGTCCAGGAAAAAATAAAAATACAATTTTAAATAAATTTTCTTCAATAGTTCAGTTTGACTGGTCACAGTCTGTTTGTGTGCTGAGGCCTCATGTTGTGTGTCTGATGGGTTTAGGATCATCTTTGGACAGGGAGCCAAATTAACTGTTGAACCAAGTGAGTAAAAAATTCAGAATAACTTTATATTTTATAATTAATATTTTCATAAATGCACAGGCCTTATGAACAAATGCCAGAGTTTTCCAGGATCATAGCAGCGACATAGAAGTTCAGTTTAGTTTAATGCAAAGTAAGATAAAGTGATATTTAAAGTCTTTAAGGATCTTTTCTGTCCTGACTGTAAAGTTCTTTTCTGAGTTTATTTTATTTTATTATAGTTTGTCTGCTGAAGCTTCACGTTGTCTATGGTGTTGAATTTGACACCATCACAGGAACACTGCTGAATTAAGTGAGTCATAATGCAGAGCACTTACAGCATGTTTAGGTAAATAAAGAATAAGATTTACTTGAATGAAATACGTTTTTTTAATGAAACAGAAACAGACAGGTCTTTATTAAAGCTTTTTAACATGTCTATAAAAACCTCCAAATGCCCTCTGGTCCTGAGTTTAACGTCATCAGTTGAGGAAACAATAAAAATAAAATAAAATTAAAAATTTGTACTTAAAGTTTAGTTTGATCAGTCGCTCTCAGTTTGTGTGCTGAGGCCTCATGTTGAGTGAATGATGGTGTAAGGATCATCTTTGGAAGAGGAACCAAATTAACTGTTGAACCAAACGCGTTAAAACAGCATAAACAGAATTGAATCGTTATCCTGTTTAATGAACACGTTGACCGATTTTGATCAAACTCTAAAATTATTCTCTGTTGATAGTTTAATAGCTTTATTGGATGCTGGATTTGTGGATTTTCTGAAATACCAGAGCTGAACAGTTTCTCTTCCTGTATCAGTCTATTTTTATTTCTAACCAAAGGACAGACATAGAAAGATTTAGTTCATAATAAATGACACAGTGTTGGTCTAACATGACGTTCAGTGATGAGGGTTCATTTGTGCTTTCTGCTGACGTTAAGGCAGAATCAGAGTAAAGATCATGCGGCTGGTACATTTGGCTGATACATGGATTTGAATACTGAAATGATCATATCAATGTCAATCACCTTTTCATAATTTAATCTGCTCATATTGATGTCATGGAGATCACGCTGTGGATCTCTAAATGATCATAATATTAATAACATATTTACAGTGTAGTCCTACAAAAACATTTGACATAAATTAATTCCAGGGACTCATAAGATGGTCTAAACAGAGCTCCAGAGCATAATATTTTACAGGATTAAAACACAGTTTGGTTCAGTCTGTTGGTTTGTGTCATGATATTTCATGTTGTGTGAATACTGGAGGAGGAACTAAACTCATCTTTGGAGAAGGAACCAGATTATCTGTTGAACCAAGTGAGTTAATACCCCATAACACAGCAATGCTGTTAACGACTTTAGGAAAACTAATGAAAAGTGAAATATTAAAAAATATTTAAATATTTTAATCAAACTCCTAAAATGTTATTAAACAACAGAAAAAAATCAAAGTTTGTCTGATATCTGTTATTTTAAACTCATTTCAACAGATATTTAAACTGATATTGATATAAATATATTTTAAAATTAACTAAAATATCTGTACCAAAAAAATGACCTGCTCCGCTTAATGTGACTGAAACTGGTTTGAAATGATAAAACATGTAAAATGACAGATAAAAACCATTAAAATAACAAACAAGTGCTAAAAAAATTATTTAAACTACAAATGATAACAAAACAAATAAATAATAAAACATTGAAATTACAAGTCAATTATAAAATCAGTTAAATTAAAAATAAAGGATATATTCATTGAAATAAAAATTGAAACATTTAAATCACAAATAAATCATTAAAAAATAACAAATAAATCATAAAGTCACTTAAAGTGGTTGGCTGGTTTGTGTCATGAGGTTTCATGTTGTGTGAATTCTGGAGGAGTCACTAAACTCATCTTTGGAGAAGGAACCAGATTATCTGTTGAACCAAGTAAGTTACAACACCGCAATCAGGATCTAAATAGAACGACTGTATTCTTAAAATATTAACAAAGTAGTCCAGAGAACAATTGTTTAATATTTTAAAGCATAATAAAAAGATTTTAATTCAACCCTGAATAACTGTGTCCTAATGACAGCGATGGTGATGCATGATACTGGATGCTGATCATTTTCAAATCATTGAAGATGATGCAAATAAATAAACATATTTATTCTGTAAAGAACACAAACCTGTGTCATAAGAGGGTTTCTCTCATTCTCACAGCCTTTATGTGTTTGAAGCTTTTATAATTAATAGATATTTATATATTATGTCTAATATATATGAGATAATTAATGCTGATCTGAATGCCTGATTATCTGGATTTACATTAAATAGTTTTTTATGCCCTACATAATCTTTTTATTTCACATCATTTAATCAGGGTTTGGTTCAGTCTGTGGGTTTGTGTCATGATGTTTCATGTTGTGTGAATACTGGAGCAGGAACTAAACTCATCTTTGGAGAAGGAACCAGATTATCTGTTGAACCAAGTAAGTTAAAACACCATCAATATTCTTTAAACAAGTTTAAAACTAACAGGCAAATCCTTAGCCATCACGTCCAGGACAAACAACATTGTTGCGATACATAAAATAATCCAGATAAAGCCCTAACCTGACATAATCTGTTTAAATATATTTATTAACTGCATATTTATAGAAGAAGCCTAATTAAATAAGTTTCACATTTAATTAGAAAAACCAGGACACATATACAGTCTTGACGGTTTTGAACTCCTGAATGTCTTTTTATGTTTTATCATCAACAATTTTAATGTTGAATCCATATTTTACTTTGTGATGTTTGTCTTTAAAAATGAGAAACTCTCAAGAACAAGTCAAAATAATTTACTTTCCAGCTGAAAACGTACAGAGGCTCTTTTGCATGATTTAATTCTCTTTGGGTTGTTGGCACGAGCTCGTCTGCAGTTTTGGTCACCAAAGGTAAAATTATCATCCAGTAAAGAGTTCAAGTCATGTTTTTGTTTCCATGGTGAAATAACTGTTCTTAATATTATAAATTATTTATCAAAATCATCAGAAAGTCTGACTATTACGGAGCTCATGTCAGTATTTTCATGGTTTATTATAGTTGGATGATTCACAGACAACGTGACTCCATTTGTCTCCATCAGGTTTAATGATTTCAGTATTGAAGTTTGAAACTGTGACGGTCCATATCGTAGGTTATTACGGTATTATTGAGATCGTTATTCATAAAATCCACTTGTGCTGTTGGCGGACGATGTGATGAAGTCCATTTCTGTCCAATCAGATCAAAGTTTGAATATTCTGGAGCTGTGATATACAACGTTATCCATTAATTAATAATCTTTGTGACTTCACTGTGCAAAATGAATGATTTGCCTAAACGTGGACTAACTAAGTGGAGTGGGTTAGTTTGTGTTGTGGAGGATGTTGTTGTGTGACCTCTGGAGGTTACAACAAGATCATCTTTGGACGAGGGACCAGATTAACTGTTGAGTCCAGTGAGTCAGATTAAATTATTTTACTCAAACACCAAGTCTTGAACGTTAACACAAATAAATCAGAGAATCATCTGCATATTGAGTTATGTTGGTGAGGTGCAGTGTAGAATTACATTAAATTTTATAAGACAGTTTGCTTAAATAAGGGGAGTAATATCTTTCCTGAATGAAAACATAAATGTTTTGTTTCCATGGAGGTCAAAAAATGAAAGCATTCTTTTTGGATTATTTTGGTGTCAATCTTGAAATGAAACAAAAATTTAAAGTAACTTTTGTCAAGAACCTTGAATTGGTTAAAAAGATATGAAACATTTATGTGTTTAAAATTGCACAAAATTTCTTTTAATCATTAAAAGTATTTTAAGTTTTCCAAGAAATTTTCAAAATTTAACTTTATCAAACAATAAAAAGCAATCTTAATGTATTTTGATGATAAAATAAGTTTTTAATGTCAAAATTTTAAAGTTCTGGATGAAGTTAGAAGTAGTATGTTGCCCTGAGTTTGTGTTATGGAGCCTCGTGTTGTGTGAACACTCAAGGCTCAAATAAAATCATCTTTGGAAGAGGAGCCAGATTAACCGTTAAAGCCAGTAAGTCATAACTAAATACTAAATTTCTCTTTTGCACATAAGGCTTTTAAGAATAATAATAAAAAATGTTGTAGGAAAATATAATAGTAGTGAATCAAAAAGTTTACATTTTTTGAAAAAACAAAACAGTCACGTTTGATCTTGAGCATCCTGTAGTTTAAGAAACATTAAAAATATTTTAATTCAATAAAAAGATAATCTTGATATTATTTACAAGACTAATTAAAGTATTTTATTTAATTTTTTATCTGTTTTTGCTTGTAATAACTGAAGTTTCCAAACAAAGTAGGTCAGTGTATCATCTGCATATTAAGTTTTCTCACGGTAATGATAATGAGGGTAAGTGAAATAATTATTATTTGATGAGTTAAGTATTTTTCCCTTAAATTAAGTATATCAGAGTATCATCTGCTTATGAACATGGTTGTTGTTGCATCAGTGAATATATGTTTATATACGTCTATATTTACTATTTGCTCAAACACATGGCTCAGTGTTTGAGTTTAAAGACATTTTATTCTCGTGAATGTTTTGCAGTGAAAACAGTCGGCCTGTGTGTTTTTGGTAAATCAATGTTTGTATGAAATATGAAGTTCACTTTTAGCTCTGTGAAGAAATGTGCAGGAAATTGTCCAGAAATATTTCAAAACTAACTCAATCACAGGACAAACAGAATTCACTGTGTTTCATCAGTTTGTTTATTGTTAAAACAAGTTATAAAAGAAAAATTCTTTTAATGAACATGATGATTGATTTATGATTAATAATTTTCATTCTTAAATTAAATCAGTCATCTGCACATGAAGTGTTGCTGTAAAGCTTTTATGTTGTTGTTAAGAAAAGTTTACACCAAAAAATAAAACAAATAAATAAACAAACATTTTATGTCTGAAATATTAAGATGTTACAATGCACACATTATATTTTTGTATGTATAAAAAACATTAAAGTTTGAATAGAAATGTAAAATATTTTCAAACCAGCTGAACAACAAATGGCTTCTCAAAGTGTTTCAGTATTAATAAATTTCTTTTTTTATGGTTAAAACTGTAAATTTCTGAATGAGGTTTGGTGCAGATCATCAGCCTGAGTTTTTGTTAAGATGCTTCATGTTGTGTGAATTATGACAAGATGGTCTTTGGAGGAGGAACCAGATTAATCGTTGAACCCAGTAAGTCAGATTAAAACTATATTTACTCATGATGTCTTAAAAATAAGTGTAATCATATATAATATAATCATATTTTATGAGAGCTGATCACCTACAAACACATGAGTCTGAACTGAATCAAACCAAAATGTGGTTTATTAACTTGTCTGTTAGCAGAGTTGATCTGGATGCACTTTGGTGATTATTGAACTAAAAATGAGACTAAAAAAGCGAGCCCAAAGTAAACAACAGGCCAAATATGGCCAAGACACTCAAATTCAGTAAAATATATTAAAACTGTGAAACACAATAATTTAAAATGCAGAGATAATATTTGGTTAATGACAAGAGCCTTAAGCGAATAGAAAAATAATTTTAAACTCGACAATGCATAAGATGATATCTAATAATTAATTCAATTTTTCTGTTAAAATGTTGAATTTCTGGATGAATTTAGCTGCTCTGAGTTTGTGTTATTGAGCATCCTGTTGGGTGAATACTGGTGGTAGTTATGGAAAGACCATCTTTGGAAAAGGAACCAGATTAACTGTTGAACTCAGTAAGTCATTTTATAATCTTATTTGCATTAAATATCTTAAATATTACAAAACAAAGTAATTATAATATGTCCCATCGTTTGTGCCAACAAAGAAAACCTCCTAATTTTATTTTTGTACTTGCTGCAGTGTCAAAAAAAATTCCCCCAAACTGAAATAATTAAATAAAAATTCTTAAAGGTGTTCTTTAACTTTTGAACAATATGGAAATATTTCAGTTAATCCAAATAGATTTAAAAGCCTAAATAGAAACTAGAACTAAAACAATCTTCTAAACTCATGTGTTGGTTGACAAAATAAATGAGGGTAACTTTAATAATGAAAATGTTTTTAAAAAGTAAATCATGTTTTAGTGTCTCTACTGAGCCAAACAATCTTTATAATAAAAACATAACTTCACATAAAATAACAGAGTCATCCAGGTCGTAACAAAAACACAAAAGGTACCAAAGTATCTGTTAGTGTCATAAACTTAAACATTTTAAAATAGATTTAATATTTTAAAAGTAAAAATGTACGATGTGTCCTGAGAGTTTGAAAAAGCTGAAAGTTAAACAGAAATATTTTAAGTGTCAACTCAGTCAAACAATAAAAAGCATTTTCATATTATGACAAACAGGCACATTTTATGGTTAAAATGGTGAATTTGTGAATGAGGTTTGGTGCAGACTGTCAATCAGAGTTTGTGTTATGAAGCTTCATGATGTGTGAATCAAAACCAGAAGATGGTCTTTGGAGGAGGAACCAGATTAATCGTTGAACCCAGTGAGTCCGATTATGACCTTATTCATGCATGTATCCTAAAAATATCACAAAATTATTTAAAAAATGTGCCAACACAGGGTTTTGAAGATTAATGAATGATTAATGTAATGATATATCATCTCAGTAAATATTTTAATATCAATGATTTTACTGAAAAAAGTCAAAATAATTGTCTTTGTTTGGTTGACAAATATAATCAAAGTTGGTATTTTTAGATTATTTAATCGTTCAGGTCCTGATTCACTGGCTCATGTTGGCGGCCATTGTTCCTGTTAATTTGAAGTATTTCTGTGGTGAAGCATTAATGAGATTAAAAGGTTGGAAACACAGCAGGCTCAATAAAGTCTAGACAATTAAACAGTAACACAGTAAAATGCTTAAACATTTGAGATGTGAAACTGCAGAAATAAACCTTAAACTATTAAAAGTACTTAAAAGTGTTTAATACAGTATTTAAAAGAATGAACTTTATCTAACAACAAACAGAACTCTACTGTGTCAGGTTTTTCAGTAATTATGTTTTCTGAGTGAAGTTTGGTGCAGACTGTCGATCAGAGTTTCAGTTATGAAGCTTCATGATGTGTGGCTCAAAACCAGAAGATGGTCTTTGGAGGAGGAACCAGATTAATCCTTGAACCCAGTGAGTCTGATTATGACCTTATTCACACATGACATCTTAAAAATATCACAGAATTATAAAAACGTGCCAACAAAACAAAGTACATCTCATTTTAATGTGATGAGAGTTTAAAATCCACAACTTTATGGATTAGTTTATTAGTCATGAGCCTTAATATTTAAAATAATGTCTGATTTTTAATAATAACTCAATATGTCGGGAAATATTTTAAATAATAATGATTTGAATGAAAACATTTATGAAAAATGTTCTAAAATGTTTAATTGGCTGACAAGAGTAAGATAAGTGTGTCATTGATCAATAAACAACATTTTGATTTATTCTGACGATAAATTAGGTTTTTCTGTTAAAATGTTGAATTTCTGGATGAAGTTTGTGGCTCTGAGTTCTTGTTCTGGAGCTTCCTGTTGTGTGAATACTGGTGGTTATGGAAAGATCATCTTTGGAAGAGGAACCAGATTAATCGTTGAACCCAGTGAGTCCGATTATGACCTTATTCACACATGACGTCTCAAAAATATCACAAAATTATTTAACATGTGCCAACAACACAAAATACACCTCATTATAATGCTGAGCCTGCTGCAGGGTTTGAAATACCCAGAATTTTCATTTTTTATCATGAGCAGAATTATTTGAAAGATTTTCAGGGTAAATCGTTGATTTTTTTAATAATTTATCAATTTGTCAGTTCATAATGATTTGACTGAAAAATGTTTGAAAGTCATTTTTATATATGATTAACAAAAATTATTCTGTTAATGACTGTTCAAATTTTAAAGTTATTGACATTTTCTCAGTAAATCTGTGTATCGTCTGCATATTGACTGGAGTTGCAGAAATAAAGGAGTATTTCTTTGAAGGCACTGATGGTGTAATTCCTACACACCATGATTTTATCATAAAATGATTCGAAATACAGAAACTTAAATAAAATACTTTAAAATGTGTAAATATTTTAAAGTAAAACTGCATAATGATCTTTAATATACAAAAATAAGTTTGAAATATAAGTTAATAAAATATTTAACAAACTCAGCTTTATCAAACAGAAATACTTTTCAGAGTATTTTAACAATAAGACAAGTATTTCTGTTAAGACGTTGAAGAATATTTTATTTCTGGATGAAGTTTGTGGCTCTGAGTTTGTGTTCTGGAGCTTCATGCTGTGTGAATACTGGTGGTGGTTTTGGTAAAATCATCTTTGGAAGAGGTACCAGATTAACTGTTGAACTCAGTAAGTCATTTTAAAATCTTATTTGGATGAAATATCTTCAATATCACAGAACAAAGCAGATAAAATATGTCCCATCATTTGGGCCAACAAAGAAAAAAGTCCCAATTTTGTGTTGTGCCTGCTGCAGTGTCAAAAAATCCCCCAAACTGAAATAATTTAATGAGAATTCTTGAAGATTTTCTTGATCTATTTTAACAATATGGAAATATGATGGTGAATTCATATATATTTAAAAATCTAAATAAAAACTGGAATTAAAAGCCATCCTCTAAACTCATGGATTGGTTGACAAAATAAATGAGGGTAACTTAAATGATCATTTGTCTCTTTAAGGGAGATTTTTTAAATAAGTAAATGAGAGAATCACCTACATATGGAGTTATGTTGGTCAAGTAATAATGCTGGAGGAACTAAAATATAATCATGTTTTATGAGACCTGATCACCTATAAACACACGAGTCTGAACTAAATCAAACCAAAATGTGGTTTACTAACTTGTCTGTTAGCAGAAGTTGATCTGGATGCACTTTGGTGATTATTGAACTAAAAATGAGACTAAAAAAAAAAAAGAAACCAAAGTAAACACCAGGCCAAGTATGGTCAAGACACGTAAATACATTAAAATACTTTAAAACTGTAAAACACGATAATTTAAAATGCAGAGATAATATTTGATTAATGAAAAGAGTCTTAAGTGAATGAAATAATGATATAAACTCAGCCTCGCACCAGATGGTATCTTATGTATTTTAACAATTAATTCAGTTTTTAATTTCTGGATGAAGTTTGTGTTCTGAGTTTGTGTGCTGGAGCGTCCTGTTGTGTGAATGCTGGTGGTAACACTAAGATCATCTTTGGAGGAGGAACCAGATTAACTGTTGAACCCAGTAAGTCTGATTTTAAATTTATTTACAGGTGACGTCGTATCAATGAAACGATATTTATGAAGATGACAGGAAGTCAAATATGTGCCAGCAAAACAAAATACTAAGTTCTCCACAAGTTTCATGCTGCTACTGTTTTAAAACAGTTTTAATGAGCCTAAGGTCAAATGAATTCTTAATGTATATATATATATATATATATATATATATATATATATATATATATATATATATATATATATATATATATATATAACATTATAACACAAAAATGCTGTCAGAGGAGTTTTTGTAGATGAATGTCTTGGTCAGCAAAAGTGTTATTGTTATTATTATTATTATTATTATTATTATTATTAGGTAACTAAAGTCTTTATTTGTCTCTTTGGGTCTCACATTTAAGTATTTTTAAGATGAATAAATCAGTGAATCATCTGTATAACGAGTTATGTTGGTGAGGTGCTGCTAAATTAAAAATTGCTGCTAAAATAAAACTGACTAAATTCTTAACAGTTTAAACAAAGTCAGGAACAAGATCTGGTCCATCAGTATGTTGGTCAATAAGTACAGATAATTAATTTTGATTTAATTATTGATGGGTCATTTTTCAGATTAAGATAAGAGATTTAATGTTTGTCGTATTGTAGAATCTTAAATACAGTGAAATATAGTAAAATGTTTACATATTAAGATGTTAAATCATAAAAAATAAAAAACTTTATCAACCAGTTAACATCATCTTTGAGTATTTAAACATAAATAAAGTTTTAACAGCTGAAATGTTGAATTTCTGGATGTAGTTTGATGCAGCGTGTGGCTCTGAGTTTCTGTTATGAAGCTTCATGTTGTGTGAATAATATCAAGATCGTCTTTGGAAGAGGAACCAGATTAACTGTTGAACCCAGTAAGTCAGAATATGTTTAAATTATTATCCTGTCATGTCCAGAAAATATCAGTTAGTAATCTTTTATTTTCAATATTATGAGAACAAATCAAAATTATTTTGTTGTGGATAATTCTGCACCATCAGAAACATCCACAATCTTTTATGAATCCTAATGTTTGAAGGATTTCTTTAAATTCTACATTTTTATTATTTGTAACCATGTCAGTAAATCTATGAAATATTAATATTTTACATAAATTGATCATTTAAAGGCAGTTCACTTCCTGGGTTTGTTAAATGAGTAAATTAATGAATCATCTGCATAACAAGTTATGTTGGTGAGCACAATAGAAATATAAATATGTTTATTTGACTTGAGTGATATAAATCCCATGGTTCAGAGTCTCCACTGAATAAAAATATAATCTTATGCTGGTATTTAGATTAAGAAATAAATCCTTTAGTTTAGCTGTATTTGATGAATCAGGGTTTAGCTCAGAAGATATTATAAAGAGTAATCTGCAGGCTTAAAAAATTATAAAAAAAAAAAAAAACTTCAATAAAGTAAATTAATTTTAAACTCTGAAACATAAAATTATGAAAATGCAAAATAAATCTTAGATATTAAAATAGCATCTTATATTTTTCTTTTTTATTGTTAAAAATTTAAACTCAGTTGAAGATAAAATGCCATCTTTATGTATAAAAAAATAAATGTAGTTTTTATGGTCAAAAGTTGAATCTCTTGGTGAAGTTTGGTTCAGTTTGTGGCTCTGAGTTTGTGTGATGAGGCGTCCTGTTGTGTGAATACTGGGAATCGCAATAAGATCATTATTGGAGGAGGAAACAGATTAATCATTGAACCCAGTAAGTCTGATTATAAAGTTATTTACGCGTGACGTCGTATCAATGAGACAAATTTAATAAAGATGACAGGAGATCAAATATGTGCCATAATAAACAAAATACTTAGTACTCCATGAGTTTCATGCTGCTGCTTTTTAAAAACAGTTTTTATTATTTTAAATTTAACTTAAGTTAAATGAATTTTTAATATATGTATTTATATATTGACAAATCCATAATCTTGCTGTCAAAGGAGTTCCTGTCTTGGTCAACAAAAGTGTTATTATTGTTATTGTTATTATTATTATTATTATTATTATTATTATTATTATTATTATTATTAGGTAACTAAAGCTTTTATTTTTCTCTAGTACTTACACTTTTTAAGTTATACATTTGCATATGGAGTTATGTTGTTGAGGTGTTGCTTAATTTGCAGAAAAAGAAATAAAAGTGATTAAATTCTTAACACATTAAAAAAAAGTTGTAATCAAAATCAATTCTAGATCACCATAAAGGTTCAGAAGTACACATAATTAATCTTGATTTAACTTTTAATGGGTCTTTATTTAGATTAAAATAAAAGTTTCAGAGTTTATATTATTGTCAAGAACCTTAAATACATAAAAATACTGTAAAATGTTTTACTGAAGACTAAACTATAAAAATGATGAATTTCTGGGTGAAGTCTGGTTCAGTTTGTGGCTTTGAGTTTGTGAGCTGGAGCGTCCTGTTGTGTGAATGTGAATAAGATCGTCTTTGGAGGAGGAACCAGATTAATCATTCAACCCAGTAAGTCAGATTAAAAGTATATTTACTCATGATGTCTAAAAAATCAGTGTAATCATGTATGCTATAATCATATTTTATGAGAGATGATCGCTTATAAACACATAAGTGGTTTATTAACTTATCTGTAAGCAGAAGTTGATCTGGATGTACTTTGGTGATTATTGAATATGAGACTAAAAAGAGATGTTGAACTCAGTGAGTCTGATTTTATTTACATGACTTTGTCAGTCCTTACACTTTTAAAGACATTTCAAAATATTACTCAAACTTATATTTAAGATTTTTAATGATCGTTTAGATTTCATCTCATGTGGCTGATGATGATGATCATGATGGTGACTAAATGTCAGACGGAGGCAGTGGTCCAGTTTAATTGGTCGTGAGTTTATTTCTGGAGCTGCGTGTTGACTTAGGACTTAGGAGGGGACGTTTGACTGTTGAGCGAAAAAGTCTCTGAAAGTTTAATCACATGACATCTTAAAACTCAGTTAACCAAAACATCTACGATATCTAAGATTTTAGAAAACCAAACTAACAGAATTTTTTGTAATTATTTTGTATTATTTTTTAATTTAAAATTAAGTATTCACAACATTATAAGATAATTAAAATAAAAATAATTAAATTAAATAATTAAATAATAAATAATGTGTTACAATGGAAATTTGCCTGTAAATCACTTAAGTGTTCATGACTTTAAAAACAGTCCAGTTTAAGTGTTTTTAACTTTAAAAACAGGCAGTTCAGTTACTTAAAACAGTCAGTTAAGTATTTTAATGAAACCTAAGCCATAATGTTTCAGTTAAACAGTGATCTAGATGTTAAAGATCCCAAGCTGAAGAATAATAATTAAACCTATGTCTTTGCTTTCATTTGATCCATAAATTAATAAACCAGGAACACTTAATGAAATGTTTCTGACGTGGAAAAGAAACGAGATCTGTGATGAAGTTTAAATTCAACTTAAAAGTTTGAAAAACTTAGTTTTTAGTCTATTGACTGAACCAGTAAAATAGTTTTAAATGATCTTCTAAATGAAAAGTTAATAAAAGTCACTTAAATGATTTAGCCTCATGATGAAGTCTTTTTTAAAACCAAACTCACATGTTCTCCCTGTGCATGTGTGGGTTTATAGAGCACTCAGCTCCTCTGGTTTCTTTAAGACTCTTTAAGTCTTAAATGAGTTTCCATTGGTTCTGCTCATTAAGGTTATCAGAGACTCCGTGTCGTCCTCTGGTTTGAGTGCGTTCGTGGCTGGATCTCTGTCTCTATGTTTCAGCCCCGTGATTGGCTGGTGAACAGTGTCAGCTGGGGTGGGCTCTGACTCCCCCCATTTTAATCCTAAATATTAAATTAAAGTCTGTCTCTGAGTTTGTGTCCTAGAGTTTCTTGTTGTGTGACTCTAAATGATAAATTCATCTTTGGGGCTGAAAACTGATTAATT
Organism: Cetoscarus ocellatus; assembly: GCA_037902135.1. Taxonomy (NCBI): domain Eukaryota; kingdom Metazoa; phylum Chordata; class Actinopteri; order Labriformes; family Labridae; genus Cetoscarus; species Cetoscarus ocellatus. Next base: position 563,579 of record JBAMNC010001859.1, read on the forward strand.
ATTGAACAGAGTGAGTAAAATTTACAGATATAATTAATTAATGATTAATGAACAGGACAAAGACTCAGGGAACTGTCAATTATTACATTTATTTATCCAAATTAATATCCACCAGCACCTTTAAATAACTCTTTATCTCTTCAAGTTGGTACAAAACACTGAATGAAAGTTAAAATCAGTCTCATTTAGGTGAATATTGAGTTTATTATTGAGTGCTTTTAGAGACTTATTTAAAAGATTATGACGAACACTGAGGTCTTTAACATGTCAGATGAATTTCCATCTCTGTCTGTGTGCTCCCAAACATACTTAGAGAAAATTTAAGAATACAAACACTAATACAGACATTATAAATAATTAATATGATGTAATTCAGCAGTATTTACAGAAAGAGAAGTTTGAAGAAATCACTGAGTTAGTATAATATCAGTGAGTCCGAACATTAAAATTAATCCAGTATGAAAGTTTTATAATTATATTTATCTATATAAAAATCAACATTAACAAAGAAAAACTATTTTAAAACAATAATTACAACAGTGACATGAATGATAATTTAAAAAACAACTGAAATATCAAACAATAATCACCTTAAAGTCTCTAAAAACATATAAATATATACACATATTTGTTTCTAAATGGTGTTTCATTCATTACGTCAAACTCTGTGCGTCCAGTTATTGTTCTGGAGCTTCCTGTTGTGTGACTGGAAGTGTGAATCAGTATAAGATGTTTTTTGGAAGAGGAACCAGATTAATCATTGAACCAAGTGAGTGAAAGTTTCCTTTGGATGAATTCTGTCTGAAAAACAAACTGATTATGTAAATTATATTTCATTATATTTGTCTAAATGAATATCCATCAGCACACTTCAGTGAGCCCTTATCTACTTATCTGCACAAACAGCAACAAAACACTGAATGGAAATTAAAATCAGACTCTTTTAGATAAATATCAAGTTTATTGATGTGTTTTTAAGATTTATTTCAAATACGATTAAATAACACCAAGGTCTTTACGGTGTCAGAGGTGAAAGGTCAGCATGTTTGTGCCTGTCAGAATGGTCCGAACAGATTTGATGACACTTTCAGGCTTGTTGGTCGTTGATCAGATTTTGGCGACGGTCTTATTTCAGATCTGGATTTGTTCGCATTATGAGACCGTTTTTACACATTTGGGTTAAAAACTCAGTGAATCAGACAAAGATCTGAGCTCGTCTGATACAAACAGAAATAAAGACAATCAGGAGGACTACACGACTCCTTTAATGGGTTAAAAACAGAAACAGCAGCATTAATAAATCCATAAGTCATTTTAATGTCAGTGAGTCTGAGCATCAACTATGAGATATTAAATAAAAACAATTCAAGTTAAGAAAATAATCATTAACATGGAAAAACACAGAAACTACAGTGATAAACACAAACACTAAAATATCACTTTATGTCCTTCAAGTCTCCGGCTGAATTATCATTCAGTTTATGAATAAGTTAATTTTAATGTTTATTTTATTTTATTTAAATTTATTTTATTGAGTCTCCAGTTTCTGTGCTGGAGCTTCACACTGTGTGACTACTGGTGTGAACCAGAACAAGATCTTCTTTGGAAGAGGAACCAGATTACACGTTGATCCCAGTGAGTTTAATGATTAATGAGATGAATTAATTATTGTTTTAATTTCTTAACAGATCAGATTAAACAGAATCATTTGACACAACATCTGTTTGTACTGATATAAAGTTGATCTGAGTTTGGCCACAAAATATTTTAAAATACAAATATATTTATATGTAGATACTTTAAAACATTAATACATTTGAATATGAATATTTTAAAATGATTAACTAGTTAACAACTAGTAAAAAAATATATTTATGGTAAGTTTTTTTTCTCTGTAATGTCTTTGTTAAAAAACATACTACCATTGCAACAATTAAACTGATTAACTGACTTTTTATCAAATGTCATCCTTTTAACTTAAATTAACCATTAAAGTCAGGCAGAGTTAATGTGATGAGGCTTCATGTTGTGTGAATGATGGAGGATACAGACTGATCTTTGGAGGAGGAACCAGATTAATCATTGAACCCAGTGAGTCCCAATAATTATAAAAAAATATCTTTTATATTATTCTGGGCATTTCTGCGGTTTGATACATACACAAAGTATTTATAAATAAATCAGTGAGTTAAAATATCCAAAAGAATATCCTGGTAAATCAATATTTTCTCATAGTATCTTAATATTTGTAATTTTTTTAAACCAACTAGATTAAGTATTTTGGTTATAAAATCTTCTCAAGTTTGTTGTTGGTTGACAAAAGTAATGAAAGTATTGAAAAGATTATCTACTGAGTGTTGACATGTTTCTGTAAATCAGTGTATCATCTGCATATTGAGTTTTAATATTATTTAAATCTTTATTTGTTTAGGGACAGTATGAAGCAAGAAGCACTGCTGCCCTCGACAGCATTTATAGCCTGAGCTAATTTGCTATGCCCGTCCATATTTGGGCCTTTATAGACATAAAAATAACACTAAACAAACTGAACCATCACAGACGGAACAATAATTAACAAATATTAATGGTAAACTGCTGAATAAGTCCATTATAGAATTAGACATTAGTCGCAGTATTTGTTCCCGAGTATTTGCAGTTTTGTGCCTTTTCTTTGCATCGTCCTTGGAGGTCAAAGGTCTTCAGACAAAAAGCGTTTTATTTATAAAAATAGCAGATCAGCTGGTCACGATCTGGTGGAGTTTCTGTGCTGAGGCTTCATGATGTGTGAATAATGCAGGAAGTAGACTGATCTTTGGGAGTGGAAGCAGATTAATCATTGAACCCAGTGAGTATTATATTTAAGTACAAATATTTTAGATTAAAATAGATAAGCTTTTATTGTCATTGCACCTCAGGACAGCAACGTTTTTAAGCTCTGATTACAAAACAGTGAACAGTAAAAAATGTAGTATATGATACAAACATAAATAAATCTAAAGGGTTAAGAAAAGAGGAATTGTGAGAATGGTTAATTATTATTATAATTATTGGTTAATTAATAGTTTAATATGGGGTAAATCAAATTGGAGGAACTTAAAAAATGTAGGCATCATAGTAGACCATTTAAGCTGTTCACTTTGTGTACAAAGATAAAACTGTTAACATGCAGTATGAAAAAGGTTATTCAAGGACGTCTGTTAAAGTAAAATAATAGTCTAACAGATCCAGGTGGAGCCATTTAAATAATCTTTTAATGCTTTTATTATTAAAAACAAACACCAGGTTGTTGAGCCTGTTTTTTAGAAAGTATGTAAAGTTGTAGTCGCTCCTGACGGGAATAAAAAAGCCATCAAAGATTTTCTTGAAAGTATTTTTAGTTTCTTGTTTAACTGCATCATTTTTTGAGGCTTATTGAGTTTAATTCATTTAAGGTTTTATGTGTGAATACTGGATCAGAGTACAGACTGATATTTGACTGAAGTGAAACCTGATTAATCACTGAAATCAGTAAATACTGATATAAATAAAGAAATATAAGTTTAAGGCTCGCGATATGGAACAAAGAAGGAGAAATATTGTTCACCATGCTTGTTTTGTAAAGAGTTTATTTAGTAAAAAAAAGTTGGGATTTGTTTTAATATCCAACAACTTTGTGATGATTCCAAGATTTCAGTGACAATCTAAAATGTTTGAAAGCGATTTCCTAATTTAATTATTGGTTAATTGAAGTCTGCCTGTGGCAGTGATAAAAATGATAACTTAACTTTAAAACTCAATAAAGCTTCAACACTTTGACCTGATTAATGTGATGCTGCCAGGACACTCATAAATGAGATTCTTATTTTCAATGAGGACATCCTGGGTTAAAAATAAATAAATAAATAAATAAATATTTTTGAACTTTTTTTTAAACCTTTAAGATCAGACAGAGTAAATGCCATGAAGCTTCATGTGGTGTGACTGATGGATCAGGAGATAGACTGATCTTTGGGAGTGGAACCAGATTAATCATTGAAACCAGTGAGTAATTAAACATATTTTACAAACAGAAACAGGAAAGGTTTATCATATCTTGAAGAAATAACAAATATAAGTACTTTAGTCAGTTATGATTGTGTAGTGAAGCTTCAGACTGTGTAACATACGGCGCTGGTAACAACAAGATTATATTTGGAAGTGGAACTAAACTTCATGTTAATGACAGTAGGTTGATTTATTTTACTTTGTTTGACTTACCCAGAATCCATGTGGTTCATGTTTTAAAGCCATTGCTATAATCTATCATATATATTTTAATAAATGCTAAGCTTATTAGAGGTGTTTTGGGAGTATGGGTGTGGTAAAATTCAAAACCAGGATCTAAGAAATGATAAATATCATATTTATCTTCATTGGGGTTTGGATAATTTATTAAACTGAGCTCAGAGAAGGTTTTTGTAGAGTAGGTTCCTGGTGTGTAAATACTGTAAATCAGAATAAGATCCTGTTTGGAAGTGAAACCAGATTAATAGTTAAAGCCAGTAAGTACTAATATAACTCTACAATATAATAAATAAGGTTCATGCTGCAGAAACAGAGGAGAAAATGTTCCATGCCTATTAACCCCGAATGAAAGTTTCAGAAACATATCAGAGCTTGTTTTGTCTTACATAGAAGGGACACCCAGAGGTTTATTCAGTTTTTTGCATGTCTTAATGTTTGAAGAAGTCTTGAATTTTTACGTTGTACTAGTTTTTAATTAAACTCAGGTAGTGTTGACCACAGATGAAGATCACTTAATGATGATTTGACCTTTAACACTCATGAAAACTGCGGTTGGTACATAGAATAAAAGATTTAGTTATCATAGTAAACCAGAGTATCACCTGCGTATTGAGTTAGTCAGTGATGTTTGTGTAGTGAAGCTTCAGGCTGTGGGACTACTGGTTCTGCTGGTTATAAGATCATTTTTGGAAGTGGAAGTGGAACTAAACTTCAGGTTAATGACAGTAAGTTGATAAATTCTACTTTGTTGTGAAAGTTGGACCATGGGAAACTCTGAAACTTACCCAGAATCCATAAGTTCAGACTCTGTTTTAATGCCACTGCTTTAGTATATCATACATTTTTAAAATAAATGCGAAGCTTTCTTGAGGTGTTTGGGGAGCATGGGTTAGGTAAAATTCAAAGTCAGGAAGTAATGAACATAAAATGTCATATTTATCAAAATGTTGGTTTGACTTATCAAACAGTAAGTTGATTTATTTTACTTTGTTTGACTTTAGGAAACTCAGAAACTTACCCAGAGTCTATATGGTTGTTTTAAAGCCACCATTATAATCCATCATATATTTAATAAATGCTAAGCTTATTTGAGATGTTTGGCTTTGGTAACAGTCAAAGTCAGGATGTAAGAACATAAAAAATATTTATCAAAATGTTGGTTTTACTGATCAAATTGAGCTCAGAGCAGGTTTCTGTAGTGTAGGATCCTGTTGTGTGAATACTGGAAGTCAGTCTAGGATCTTGTTTGGAAGTGGAACCAGACTGAACGTTGAAGCCAGTAAGTAGGCTACTAATATAAATTTAAAATATCATTTATAATGTTTATAACACAGAAACAGAGAAGGACATTTTCCATCATACTGATTTACCCAACTTAAGATTTAGAAACATATCAGAGCTTGTTTTGTCTTAAACAGAAGGGACACCCAGAGATTTATTCATTTGTTTGAATGTCTTATGGTTTGAAGAAGTCTTGAATTTTTACCACATACTAGTTTTTAATTAAACTCAGTGTTGACCACAGATGAAGGTCTGTGGTCAACACTAATGATGATTAATGATTAATGATGATTTGACTTTTAAAGCTCATGGCAACCACAGCTGGTACAAATAATAAAAGATTTAGCTATTGGAGTAAATCAGAGTATCATCTGCATATCGATTTAGTCTGTCATTTCAGTGAAAGTCCAGTCGCAAATCCTCTGAATATATCAAACATTAATTTACATTGTCTGGGGTTTAAATGGAGGAAGCTGAGTTTGTGTAATGGGCCATCATGTTGTGTGAATACTGGGGATCGGATTAAGATCCTGTTTGGAGGTGGAACCAGATTAAACGTTGAAGCTCGTAAGTACTGCGATAAATCTAAAAACTCTAAAAAAGAAAATTTATAAATCAGGACAAAATGGAAAATGTACCATAATACTCACACATCTTACAGAGTCTTGAAAGACTAAATCAGTTGTTTGGTCTTGATCAGAGTGCAGGTTAAATCATTTACAAAGACTATCACTTATGGTTGGATGTCTAAGTTATCAAAGAATCATCTTTATTTGTTAAATTGAGCAAAATTTAGATTAAATCAGCATGTGCTAGCCCTCCATAAAAGTCAGCAAATGATAATTAAGCTCATGAGATCAACGTGTAAAACAAAATGCCAAATTTCATAGTAAAGTAGATCGGAGTGTTGTCTGCATATTGAGTTAGTCAGTGACGTTTGTGTAATGAAGCTTCAGATTGTGTGACATACGGCTCTGGTAACTACAAGATTATATTTGGAAGTGGAACTAAACTTCATGTTAATCACAGTAAGTTGATTGATTTTTATTCTGTGATAAAATTCTTGCTCATTATTCCTTGTTTTTAAACCTCAACCATTTTTTCATTATTATCAACTTTCTTGACTACTTGACGATAGTCATTAGGTCATTGTACTGACGATTAAAATCATACAGGTCATGAAATCAACATTCAGTTAATACATGCCAAAGATTTTTGAACAAAGTAACTCAGGGTATCATCTGCATATTGAGTTATTCAGTGATGTTTGTGTAGTGAAGATTCAGACTGTGTGACCGCTAGCTCTGGTAACTACAAGATTATATTTGGAAGTGGAACTAAACTTCATGTTAATCACAGTAAGTTTTTTTTTTAATTGAATATACTTTATTTTGTGATTGGAATCTGCCTTATTATTCCTTCTTTTTTAACCCTGCACTGGTTTTATTTAAAATATAAACATTTGCAAGGCCTTCTTAACGTGTTCATGAAGTGTATATTCAGTAAAAATTCAAGTCCTTCATATCAGAAATGTGAAACCATGTTTTTCTTTGGTACACTGGGTTTAGTGACATTGGTTAATACTGAGCTCAGAACAGGTTTTTGTAGTGTAGGATCCTGTTGTGTGAATGCTGAAAATAAGATCCTGTTTGGAAGTGGAACCAGATTAAACGTTGAAGCCAGTAAGTACTGATATAAATCAAAAATATAATTAATGAAGTTCATGAAATCAGAACAAAGTATAGAGACATATGCAAATGTAATGATTTACATGGAAACAAAAGCTTAAACAAACCAGCTCCTGTTTTGTCTTGAGTCAATGATTTACATTTATGGTTGTCTGTCTGAATATTGTAATAATTTTCTTAACTTTGTGCCTTCTTCCAATATTCTATAAAACCAGGTAGTCTAAACCATCAATATAGTTTATTTAAAAGTTTATTTCAATAATAGTAAACTCTTAAATCTCATGAAATTAACATTCAGTTTAAAAATGTCTTTTTTTTGATTAACAAAATATGTCAGAGTATTGACTGCATATTGAGTTGGTCAGTGATGTTTTTGTGCAGTGAAGCTTCAGACTGTGTGACTACTGGCTCTGGTAACTTCAAGATTATATTTGGAAGTGGAACTAAACTTCACGTTAATCACAGTAAGTTAATTTGTTATACTTTGTTATGAGACAAAGTATTTATTTTATTTTGTTCTGGATATCTGACTGTAAAATAGAAACACACTCACTGTCGTAAAGTTCTAATTTGAATATTGACATTTGCAAGGCCATTTCAAAGTTTAAAGAAGTTTTTTGTGTAAAATTCAATTCCAGGATGTTTGAACTGTAAAAAACACATTTATTAATCTATTTTAGGTTCTTTTGAACACATTGAGGTCAGAACAGATTTGTTTTAAATGGCTTCATGTTGTGTGACTAACAGTAATCAGTATAAAATCCTGTTTGGAGGTGGAACCAGATTACATGTCGAAGCCAGTAAGTACCGATATTACTCAAAAACATAAGATATGAGGTTCATAAAGTCAAGACAGGGTAAAAGAGAATTTTGACTGTACTAGTGAACAAAAATGTCATCGAGGCAATCAGTGAACAGAGCGCCGTTTATGAGATAATAAAAGAATTATATACAGATTGTTTTAAGTCTAATTATTTGAAGAACTTTCTTGATTTTGTTCCTAAACCAGTGTCCAAAAAAAGTTCAAATAGTGTAAACTACCAATAAAGGTAATTAAAATGTTAATTAAACTTTAATCACTCGTGAAATCAGCATTTTGATACAGGACATGAAAACTTTTCTGATGAAATATGTAAATACTGGGGATTGGTTTGAGATCCTGTTTGGAGGTCGAACCAGATTAAACACTGAATCTTGTAAGTGCTGCGATAAATCTAAAAACTCTAAACATGAAGTTTATAAATCAGGACAAAGTGGAAAATGTACCATTATACTCACACATCCTAAAGAGTCTTGATAGACTAAATCAGTTGTTTTGTCTTGATCAGAGTTCAGATTAAAACATTTACAAAGATTATCACTCATAGTTAGATGTTTAAGTAATCAAAGAATTGTCTTTGTTTGTTAAATTTAGCAAAGTTAAGATTATATCAGAAAGTGTTAGCCCTCCATAAATGTCAGCAAATGATAATTAAGCTCATGAGATCAACATGTGTAAGACAAAATGCCAAATTTTATAACAAAGTAAATCAGAGTATCATCTGCATATGGAGTTATTCAGTGATGTTTGTAAAGTGAGGCTTCAGATTGTGTGACATACAACTCTGCAAAAAATATTATATTTGGAAGTGGAACTAAACTTCATGTTAACGACAGTAAGTTGATTGATTTTAAACTGTAAAGAAATTCTTGCTGATTTTTCTTGTTTCTAATCCTCAACGACTTTTTTCATAAATATAAAAAATTCTCAACGACCTTAGGTTATTTCAATAGGTAATTAAATGACAATAAAAGTGAGTTAGTCAGTGATGTTTGTGTAGTGAATCCTTGACAGATCTTTCTTCCAAAATATAAACATTTGCGAAGCCTTGTTGGGGGGTTAGTGAAGTGTATATTCAGTAGAGTTGAAGTCCATCATATCAGAGAAGTCAAAAACCCGTTTTTCTTCTGTACACTAGGTTTAGTGAAGTTGGTTAACACTGAGCACAGAGTAGGTTTTTGTAGTGTAGGATCTTGTTGTGTGAATACTGGAAATCAGTACAAGATGCTGTTTGGAGGTGGAACCAGATTAAAAGTTGAAGCTCGTAAGTTTTAATATAAATCTAAAATATCATTCAGAAGGTTCATAACACAGAAAGAGAGGAGAAAATTTTCCATCATACTGATAAACCCAACTTAAGATTTAGAAACATATCAGTGCTTGTTTTGTCTTGAACAGAAGGGACACCCAGAGATTTTATTCATTTGTTTCGACGTCTTAATGTTTGAGAAGTCTTAAATTTTTTCACTTGTACAATTTTTAAACAGACTCAGGTAGTGTTGACCAGAGATGAAGATGATTTAGTGGTGATTTGACTTTTAAAGCTTATATAAACCACAGTTGGTACATGGAATAAAAGATTCAGTTATCTTAATAAATCAGTGTATACAAGTTAAACCCAAAGATCTACACATTTAGTTGATGGTCTAGATTTCAAAAGAACTGTCTTGATTTTGTGCCATTTCTCCATGTTTCAATTATTTCAATGAAAATCAGGCTTTAAAAGTTTATGAAATCAACATTCAGTCAATTAAATGTCAGATTTCTTAGATAAATAATTCAAAGCGTTGTCTGCATATTGAGTTAGTCAGTGATGTTTGTGTAGTGAAGTATCAGACTGTGTGACATATGCTTCTGGTAAGTTCAAGGTTATATTTGGAAGTGGAACTAAGCTTCATGTTAATAACAGTAAGTTGATTTATTTTATTTGTGATGAAAATCTGACTGTTGGAGGCTCAAGTGTTGGACAAATTTAGTTTATTTTCAAGTGGTGTGGTCAGAATGTTTAGACATTTTTTGTCACTATGTAGATATATGGGTTACGCAGAAGGTAGTGCATGTGCCTCACAGCAAGAAAGCTGCTGGTTCAATCCCCATGTGTCAGGACCTCTCTGTGTGGAGTTTGCATGTTCTCCCTGTTTATGCGTGGGTTCTCTCCGGGAACTCCAGGATCCTCCTACAGACCAAATACATGCTCATTAGATTGACTGGAGACTCTAATTTAGTCTTAGGTATGAGTGTGAATGGTTGCCTGTCTCTCTATCTGGCCCTGTGATTGACTTGTGATTGGTTCAGGGTGTACTACACCTCTCACCTAGTGTCAGCTGGGATAGGTTCCAGTCCCCATGGCCCCAAAAGGGATAACTGCTACAGATGACAGATGAATGTATGTATGGATGGTTGGATGGAAGGATGGATGTATCATTGATCCAAACAGTGGTTCAGTCTTGTTGTTATTGTAAAATTAAATTCTGATTAATTTCTTGAATGTAATGAATCATGTTTTTCTACCTGATGGTTGGGTCATGTAGAGATAGATGTGACATCATACCAGTAAATATAAAAGTTAAATAAATAAAATCCATTTTAGTTTTGGCTTTAGCAGAGCATCTTTATAAGGTACCTCAAGATTGGCATATTTGGTTGTTTCTGTAAATATTTGAAGAATTGTCTTAATTTCCTGACAAAGTACAACCTGCTGTTAGATCCTGAAAACTTCAATAACTTTGATTAAACATCCAGAAAAAGTTTCACTCTCAAATAAAGCTTACGGATGACATAACTGAAAAAGAGGCTTAATTTAAAAATTTTACTTTAACATTTTTAAAATGAAACAATTTTCATGAATTTATTTTTTTTTATTTACAAAGTAAATCGGAGTATTGTCTGCATATATTGAGTTAGTCAGTGATGTTTGTGTAGTGAAGCTTCAGACTGTGTGACTACTGGCTCCAGTAACTACAAGATTATATTTGGAAATGGAATTAAACTTCACGTTACTGACAGTAAGTTGCTTTATTTAATTTTGTGCTCTATATCTGACTGTAAATTAGAAACACACTCAGTGTCAAAGTTTAAAATTGTATGTTGACATTTGCTAGGCCTGCTTAAGGTTTAAAAAAGTGTTTGTTTAAAGGAAGACAAGTCCAGGTTATTTGACCTGTAAGAAACACATTTATTATTTTATTTTATTTTGTTTTTTTAGCACTTTGTGACCAGATCAGTGTGTTCAAAACAACCTTCAATATTATCAATCTGAAGAGTAGTTCACTCTTTCCTTTGAAAATCTGAGTCTTTAGAACAATGAATTTTTTTAACATGATGAATGGGACATTACGAGGTAAATGTGCCATCATATGAAAAATCTTAAAACAGAAAAGTAAGAAACAAAATCAGACCTTGTTTGGTCCTGAACATGGGGCAGTTTAGGGAAAAAAAATAAAGACTGACATATATAGTTGTGGTCTTGATTAATCAAGAATCATAATTAGTATTTTCCATATTTGAACCGGTCAACAGAAGCAGACAGTGTTGATAACTTTTGTAAAATTATATTGGTATAGTGTCATCTTTTAAAGTAAAGTTGTTAAAAAATATATTAAAGATAATGCAAATGATAAAAAGGCTGTTGAAGCTCAAATTGTCAACTTGTTAAAGTAAGTCAGGGTATCATCTGAATATGGGATAGGCTTCAGCCCACTGCGATCCCAAAAGGGATAACTGCTATAGATAATGGAAGGATGGATGGATGGATGGATGGATGGATGTATCATTGATCCAAACAGTGGTTCAGTCTTGTTGTTGTTATTGTAAAATCAAAGTCTGATTAAGTTCTTTAAAATAATGAATCATGTTTTCCACCTAAAGGTTGGGTCATGTAGATGTGACATCATACCAGTAAATATAAAAGTTAAATAATAATCATAATAAACATCTAATAATTCACTTGAAATTGTTTTGAACACACTGGGACCAGATCAGGTTTGTGTTAAAGGGCTTCATGTTGTGTGACTAACAGGAATCAGTTTAAGATCCTGTTTGGAGATGGAATCAGATTACACGTTGAAGCCAGTAAGTACTGATATTATTCAAAAACCTAATATATGAGTTTCATAAAATCAAGACAGAGTAGAAGATAATTTTTCATTGTACTAGTAAATAAAAATGTTTTAGAGATGATGAGTGAACAGAGCACCATTTATGAGATACATAGAGAATTATATATATATATTGCTTTAAGTCTAAATATTTAAATGATGTTGTTGATTTTGTGCCTACAGCAATAGTTTAGTAATCTCAGATATTGTGAACTCCCAATGAAGGTGATTAAATATTAATGAAACTCTATTCACTGATAAAATCAACTGTTTGATACACAAAATGTTAAGTTGTATTAACAATGTAAGTCAGATTATCATCTGCATATTGAGTTAGTCAGTGATGTTTGTGCAGTGAAGCTTCAGACTGTGTGACATACAGCTCCAGTAATTATATGGAATTAAACTTCACGTTAATGACAGTAAGCTGATTTATTTTATTTGGTGATGATAATCTAATTGCAGGAAATCAGAAACATTTTCAGAGTTGTTTTGTTTAAGCCTCTGTTATAACTCTTAACTGATTTTCAGTTGTCTTTTAAATTTGAACGTTTGCGAGGCCTCGTCAGGTGTTTGGAGGTATAAGGTCAGTAAAAGTTACAGCCTGTGATATTAAGATTGTGAATACAATAATAAAAAAGAAAGAAAAAAAAAAAAGAAGATTGTGAATACCCTGTTTAACTTCACTGGGTTTGGTGAACACTGAGCTCAGAGTAGACTTTTATAATGCAGGATCATTTGGATGAGCTGAAAACAGTAAGTGCCTATAACAGTAAGTCTGAAAAATATTGACAATGTTTAACATAATTAGAACAAAGTAAAAGAACCTGTGCCAATGTGCTGGTTAATCTGGAAAAAAAAACTTAAACAAAATCAATCTTGTTTTGTCTGAAGCATAAATATAGCTAAGGATTTACACATTTGGTTGTAAATCTAAATTCTGACAGAATTGTTTTGATTTTGTGAGATTTCACAATATTCTGATTAAATGAAGGTTTTGTTAATGAAGTAAATCAGAGTATTGTCTGCATATTGAGTGAGTCAGTGATGTTTGTGTAGTGAAGCTTCAGACTGTGATTCAAACCCGGACTAGCTGCAGCATATCTGGAGTTTTTGTGTTTGCTTAACACTAAACCAGACTTACACACAGGATGATCTTCATGTGAACCACCTCTGACCTTAAACTAACTATTTTAAGTTTTGCCAACTCAAGTTCAGACCAACTTAACTTAAAAAAAAAACGTAACGCGGATTGCTGAAAAAAAACTCCTTAAATGAAGTCCATAACACAACATAAACATTTTGTGTTGTTACTGTAAAATGTGTTTAATGCTGGTTTACATTTGTCATCATTGCGGTGAACAGTGTAGAAGAAAATGATATTATACAGCATGTATGTAAGCATCTGATACACAGAGATATTTTATATATGATACAGTTTATGGTATAACTGAGATGATCATGTAGGGAAAATAATTCTGTTGTATTAAATCAAATCAAATAACCCAGAGAGCCTCTCACATTAACAAATCCATATTCAGATCAACACCAAAATCTGATCACGTCTTCTTTGGTCCATGACGAACATTTCCTGAAAATTTAATCCAGATCTGGTCATAGTGGTTTGAGTTATTCTGCTGAATAATATGAGATTCATTTTTGTTCATTTAATCTTTTTACTTTTATTTATACTCAGAACGCTCTGATAACAAAAAGAAACAGTTTTAGCTGAAATAATCAAACATTTATAGTTTTTACTGTTATGAATTGCATTCATGGTAAAGGAATATTTATATTTTTAATGACTAGAGGAAGACAGAATAATATTAAAAGTAATCTCTTAGCCCCTGAAGTTGAATTAGTTGTTGTGCTCGTGGTTTATGTGATGGTGTTTGCTGTTGTGTGAAAAATGGAAACTACAAGCTGCTCTTTGGGTCGGGGGTCAGACTGAGTGTTGGAGCCCGTAAGTAATGATTGATTTTAAGTCATTTTAAAAACATTAACATTATTTAATGATTTAAAGGACCCATTGTTGGTACTTTATAGTTTGGTGGGTGAATCTCTGAGGGTTATGCTCGACATGGAAGGACAATTAATCACATTAATAATGTACCCAAGCAGTTATGTATGAATACATGCTGAGAGAAGTCACGTTTGACCTCTTCTTATTTACCAAACCTGCAAAATGATCCAACATATGGAACAGTTTCCTCCTTGATTGTGTGTAATACTATGGAATTAACCCCTTTTTACAAAAAATACCAGAATCAGAAATACTTTATGAATCCTGAAGGGGAATTCAGTTGTTTCAGTTTGTTTTTGTTCACAGTGCAGGTGCAGGAATATCAGATAAAGACATTAAAGTAAGAGAATAATAGAATTTTAATAAGAAAAAATGACAATGTGCAGAATCTTTTAATTTTAGGTAATTTAATAATTTAGGTAGTGCTCGTGCCTCACAAACAGGTTGCTGGTTCGATCCTCGTGTCAGTCAGGTTGCATGTTCTCCCTGTGCATGTGTGGCTTCTCTCCGGGCACTCCAGCTTCCTCCCACAGACCAAAAACAAGCTCACTGGGTTGATTGGTGACTCCAAATTGCCCTTTAGTGTGAGGGAGCATGAATGGTGGTCCGTCTCTCTATGTGGCCCTGTGATTGGCTGGCCAATGACCTCAAAAGGGATAAACAGTGTAGATGATGGACGTAAATTAACTCATTGATTTCATTCAATCTTCATGTTTAAACTGAGATTGTTGGTCTTTATTGACCCTTCAGCAGATCAGTGCAGGTACAAATACCAATCGAAGTAATTGAAAAGTTTCTAAAACATCTGATTAAAGTCCTAATAATCAGACATATCAGTAAGAAACAACTTTTAAACTTCATCTATTTCATAAAAATGTGTTTAGCAGAGAAGATCTCCATACACTGTTCATAAACACACGTTACTTCTCTAAATGCAAACTAAATGTTTGATAACAACCAAGAAATGACCCAACAGATAATGATGACAAAAACTTAAAATTACTTCAAATTAGAGCGAGTTTAATACATTAGTTATAACAACGTGGAGTCAACAATAAGACAAAAATTTATTCAAATTATTAAAAAGTTTTGGATGAGTTTAAATCAGGTATGAAGGAAACTCTGTGATGCAGTACAACCGAATTCAAACCTCATATTCATGTAAAAATGTTTTTATTCGAGGATTTTCCTGCTGTTTCATCGTGAAGCTCTGTGTGAAGTTTTTAGTCTGTGGTCTGTTGATGTGTGACTGGCTCTGGTAATACCAGGCTCATCTTTGGAGGAGGAACCAGATTAATTATAGAAACCAGTGAGTATTTTATTATTTACTTCTATGAAATGTTTTTCACCTCTTTTTAATCTTCTTCTTGATTTTTGCACCAAAACAGGATCAGTCACTCAGCTTTAGATTTAACCCTTTAATCATTTTTATATAAACTGTAAACTTCATGTATAAACCATTAAAAATTTAAAAACATGAGTGGGATAATAAAACATTAAAAAATCTGACACTAAAAAAGATATTTTTTTCAACAAATTATGTAAAATGATCAAATATCCTGATCAGCAGTGGCCCATATTTACAGTGAGCTGTTTCACTGTGTGAATAATATTGGCTACAAAATGATGTTTGGACGAGGCACAAAGCTAACGGTTCAGCTCTGTAAGTCACTTTAACACTTTTAATAAAAAAATAATATTTCACTTAAGCTTCAGGGCAGTGATGATTAGACATATGCTCTGTAATATCTTTAAAAGCAAACTAACAGAGTTTAAATGATTGTTCTCCAAAGTTTCTCATTTTTACTCAGGCATGAAACACTTATTTTTTTATTACCATAAACCGCTGAATTTGTATTGTTATTTCATCCGTCACAGTTTAACAGCATTTTTAATACTCTTTTAATTGGCAATTTAAATCAGTTTTTAAGTCTGAATCAGCTTTTGGATGCAACACTCACCAGTATGCAAATAAATGTACTTTATATTCTTCATTTAAGGACATTTTTAGTTGATTATTATAAGAAAACGAGCCTCAGAGTGTGAATATTAGCACAGAAACATTGTAATTTTCTCCAGAGTTAAAGTATCTGGAGTTCAGGAGCCCAAAGGATCTCGTAGTGAGAATATTTAGGGTGTGAATGATGGTACACAGAGACTGATCTTTGGAGCAGGAACCCAACTCTTCATTCAACCAAGTAAGAAAAATAAAGAATTTTATTTGGTTTGATTTTATTTTTGTTTTGTGTGGATTTCCTTGTCGAAGTCTGTTTTTACAGCTTCATACTTTTACATGATAGGGTAAAAGGGACTAAACATGGGTTGGAGAGAAACACAAATATTGATTTCCAAAAAGATTTTAAAATAAAAGCACAAACTTGCTGGTCACGATCACATTTTTACACTTTTTACTTCAAATCGACGCATGAGGGAAATCACAAATGTGTTGATTTAAAGTCTCAAACTTTCACAGCCATTACCCTGATTATAATTAAACATATGAATGATTTAATGAGAATGTTGTGTTTGCATTGTTTTATTAGTTTCTAACAAAGTTTATCAAAAGTTTAGAAGAGCATCAAAACCATCTACTAGATAATGAGGTCAGACTCAGCTTGAAAATAAAAGAGTGGATTTTTCTAAACCTCATGTTAATGTTTTTTTTTTTTTTTTTTTAATTTGGTTAAATTAAGTTGTTTTCCTCTAAAGTGACTCATTACATTAAAATGAGGTGATTTTATTTTTTCACAGCTTCTAAAACTGAAAGCGGAGAAGTATTAAACAGCTTAATCAGTGTGACTTTAGGTCAAGACTCCTTCCCATCAGAATTAAAGTGTAAATTATTATTCTGCTGTCTAAAAGTTTTTTTATTTATTAACCAGTGAGTTGTTAATCCTAATACTGATGTTCAGCGATGTGGATCATTTTATTAGTTTAAAAAGCCAAATAGGCTGAAATTCAGAAGAACTTCAAAATCTGTTGTCAGCTCAAAAATCCACTCAGACTGAAATTTCAGTCCACTCATCTTTAGAGAGAAGGGTGTTTATGCCTTAAGTTAGTTTTAAATATTTTCGAAATGTTTAGTCTTAAAAATCAATCTTTTACTCTGGTGTGGTCGTCCTGATTGTTAGCTTCAATTTTTGGTAGTGATGCTACTGATGTTTGATGTGATGTGATATCACTGAAAATAAAGACGCAGATTTGAATGATCAAATATTATGACCAGCAGCGGCCTGTATCTGCAGTGAGCTGTATCACTGTGTGAATACTAATGCCAACAAAATGATGTTTGGACGAGGCACAAAGCTGACTGTTCAGCCCCGTAAGTCACTTTAAACACTTTTTATAAAAAATAAAATTTCACTGAAGCTTCAGGGCAGTCTTGTTTAAATATTTACACTGATCCATTTTCTCCACTTTTTAAAAAAGATTTATACGACTTTATTTTTCCGCTCAAAACAATAATTATTCGAAAGTGGTCATGTTTAAGACTGAAACAGTTTTATTTTACCATTAATTGGTAATTGTTAATAGTTCATTGATTTAGTGTCCAAAGTGTCACATTTATGTTTTATTATGTGACGATTAAACAAAGGTTATGAGCACTTATTAACAGTGGATGCAGTTCAGACCACTGTGTTGATGTTTGGATCACATGAATGAGAGATGATGTACATTTAACTCTTAATTTAAAGATTGATTTAATAAATCATCATAAGAAACTCCCTCCAAATGTGCATTTTGTTTGAATGATGTTTTGATATTTAGTTCAGAGTTCAGGAGCCCAAAGGATCTTGTTATGGGAATATTTACAGTGTGAATGGTGCTGCACAAAAACTCATCTTTGGAGAAGGAACCAGACTCCTCATTCAAGCCAGTAAGAACAATATAAAGTTTAAGTTTGTTTTTAAGGGAATAACCACGATTTAGAGGACATATCCTCATGAAGAAAGTTCTCATCAGAGCTTCATACTGTGGAAAGTTATGATTAAATGGACAAAACAAGACTTCTGAAAAAAAAAAGATGATGATATGGTCACAAAAGAGGTGTTAAAAACATTCAAATAAAAAACAACAATATTGACGGATTTTAACAGGTTTAACTCCAAACAGGCGAGTGAGGGAAGTGACTACAAACTTATTTATAATCAAAGTCACAAGACAAATAGATTACAAACCCACATGTGAATGAACTGAATTGGATTATTTTATTATTTAAATAAACTTGTAGGACTGAAACTCAGCTCAGCTTTAAAACTGTCGACTAAATAAATAACTTAAAGTCAGATTTAAAATCCAGGAGAGGATTTTTAAGTTCATATTTTCAATGGTTAAAAAAGTGCATTTCTTTAACTTGATTGTTTTTATTATCATGAAATGATAATATTTTTATTGTGTAGATATTTATGTATAAAATAACATCATCAGTGAACACTGTGACTGAAGGCCGGTCAGCTCAGTGTCATTTTCTCTTAGTGTTTACAGTCTTTATATTTTATACTGTAAGTTTTTACGTCCTAATACTGATGTCCAGGCCAGTGGGCTGCTTAATTAATCATCATGTTATGATAAAAACAGTACTTATTAAGTTAAATATTAAAACATCTGGAGTTTACGAGCCCAAGGGTTCTTGTTGTGAGAATATGTACAGTGTGAACGATGCTACACGAAAGCTCATCTTTGGAAAAGGAACCAGACTCCTCATTCAAGCCAGTAAGAGAAATATAAAGTTTAATTTGTTTTCAAGGGAATAACTGAGGTTTAAAGGAAATATCTTCAAAAAGAAGGTTCGAGTTTCTTATCAGAAACAACTGTCATTTTCTCTTGTCATGTACCTTTTTTTTGTAATATAATCCTGCGAGTATTTCAAAGTTTAAAGACCTTCACGCGGCATTTTTGCAGAAATAATTCACACATGATTAATGTTTTTGGATTCAGCCGGACACTGCAGGCTTTCGAACCAGCTATGTGATGTCACAGAACAAAAAAAGTTTCTTATTCTTTTGTACAGAGGTTTATTCCATTTCATTAAAATAGCCTCAGGTCACTTTCAAGTCACGTTGAGTCTGTTTTGACTTCAATGGCACAATTTTTAACAATATATACACAACATACTGTACAAATACACACAGCTTTTAATGTGAATAGAAAACCATAGAAATATTTGCATTGTCGAGCTGTTTATTCACATCACCCTCAGAGTAAAGCTAGCTTAATACTGACGTGATGTTACATTAAAACGTGGTCACCAGTACTTATTAAGTTATTGAAACATCTGGAGTTTAGGAGCCCAAAGTTCTTGTTGTGAGAATATATACAGTGTGAATGACGGCACACGGAGACTCATCTTTGGAGAAGGAACCAAACTCCTCATTCAACCCAGTAAGACAAATGTAGAGTATTATCTGAATTTAAGGGAATAACTGAGATTAAATGAACATTTTTTAACAAAAGGTACAAATTTCTTAGTGTAACTTCATTAAAAATGGGATAATACGGTGAAGTCAACAAAACATGAATTAGAAAGAGTTACAAACTTTGATATGATCAGAGCCGGACCACAGAAAGACCGAGACGGCCCGTTTCAGATGTGATTTCTTTACGTAAAACCATCTGCTGGATCACTTCTGGCCACCTTCAAACAGCTTTTGTTGGAGTCCTGTCCTCTTACCTGTTTCTTCTTTTTACTCTCCAGTATTTGCTCCTGTCGCAGCTTTTGTTCTGGTCCACAAATGGCAAAACCCAGTCCAAGACTGAGGGCTTAGTGGTCTGGAAAATGGTAATATAATTAAAAAGGAGAGTGAGGGGTGTAGATTTGATCCAGGCTTCGTTTTACTGAAGCTCCCGTATATGACTGTGTTTTTGTTTCTTTGATAGGAAATGTGAGTATTTAGGTGAAACTAAAGCTTGATTTGGACTGCTTAAATCCAGGATGGACCACTTTTAATGTTTGAGGTTGGCCCCAGAAAGCTCTCTCCTTTATTCAAAGTTATGGACAACCTCAGACAGACTGAAGAGTCAGAGAATACAACACGAACACCTCATTAGATGGTTATGTGTGGAAATCCCAGGAGATCAGCAGATTCTGAAGCACCATCAACCATGCCACGACAAAGTCTCTAACATCACTTTTCTTCTCCATCCTGATGCTCAGGTTGGACTTTAGCAGGTCCTCTGGACCGTGTCTACCTGCCTAAATACGACTGTCTGATTAGCTGTTTGCATTACTGAGCAGTGATTGGGTGAATCCATAAAGTGAGTGATTGGTGAGGTTTTAATCTCATAAAGCAGAAGTATGTTGGTGATCACAGAGTTTGTCTCAGCAGGAGATGTTGGTCTTGTTCCTTCACGCTGAGGTTTGTGTTTTCTGACATGTTTGAGTCACAGTGTGTCTGTGAGTGACGTGGATGTTCTTCTTCGTTTTCTGCTGTTCAGCCATCAAGCTTCTCTGACAGAAGGTCTTCAGGTCCTGAAGACCACGTCCATGATCCTCATTCATGGTCACTGATGAGGTTTTTCTTGTGTGTGTTTCAGAGACCCCGGTCGAGCCGTCCTTCTACAAACTGGACAGCGATAAACTGGACAGTGATAACAGGACCCAGTCAGTGTGCCTTGCCACCGGCTTCACCAGCCACAATGCGGTGAATAAAACTGCGATGAGCTTTTTCGAGGACACCGAGGCCTTCAGGAGCAAAGGAGAGTCGGGATATAGCCAGGTGGCTCCATTATCAGGAGATGAAGAAAAGAAATGTGAAGGAAGTAAGTGTGGAAGACTCCATTTTATCTTTCCATCTTTATGACCTTTACACCATGAGCTCCAAGATTTAATGAGTTCATCCTGTGATGTGGTTGGACCTGAACATAGGTAAAATCCTGCTCTGTGGCCCACAGTACTGCTGCTCACCTGTGGCCTCTCTCAGGAATGTAAGAGTCTGATGGCCCCTGGATAAAAACTGTTTTAGTCTGTTAGTCCTGCTTTTCATGCTTCAGTATCTCCTGAAGACACTGTCCAGGGTGAGAGATGTCAGACAGGATTTCCTTTAGCTTTGCAAAGACAGCGAGAGGAAGTCATGTCATCCCTGAAGCTCTTTTTCAAGGCTGAAGGACCTCTCCTGGACCTTCATGCTAACGTCCGTCTGTCTGATTGTTTCAGTGGGAAAGAAGGCTGTTTGTAAACATTCTATGAAACCAGATCCGGTGGTGAACCTGATGTCTCTGACCGTGGTGGGTCTGCGGCTGATCTTCATTAAGACCATCATCTTCAACGTCCTGATGACCCTCAGGCTGTGGATCAGTCACTGTGAGTACAGACACGCTCTCTTCTTTAGGACAATCTTAACAAACAAACAAACAAACAAACAAAGAAGCAGAGTGTTTTTCTTGCTGCTGCAGGTTTTGTCAGTCATGGCAAAGTGTACTATAAATAAATAATAAAAAATAATTAATTGATTTAAGAAAGTAACAATTATCTATAAAATGAAGGGTATGGCTTCAGTCTGCTCGATTGTAAAGTGTCTTGAGATAACGTTGTTATGATTTGGTGCTACAGAAATAAAAATGGACTAATTTAATCAAAGAAACTTTAACATGGTGGTTTGACTCGGACGCAGCCACAATGTTTCCAACATTGACCTCTTATTTGAGAATCTCCTCCTGATCCAGTAACCTGATCCTGTTGGTCCTCTCGGCTGTGGCCAAAGTGTTTATATTATTGATTATTAGTGCAGCAGATAATTTCATATTTCAAGAAAATCGTTCACATGGTGATGCAAGCATGAAATTTGGCACAAATACTCTCTCAGGGCCACTCTTTAGAAAAATCATTTTAGACACTTGAAAATTCAAGATGGCAGCCATTTTTCAAGATGGTGGCCATCTTGAATTTTCAAGTGTCTAATGTCATTTTTCTTATTTCCATGCATGTGCATTGGAGGATGGAGGAGGGCTGCTCTGGGTTCACTAACTTTGAGGACTTGTCATTCAGAAACCGTTTGAGAAACAACAAATTCCCTCAAAACTTTTGATCAGCATGGCCTCCTCTGTCATCTGTCCACATTTCAAGCTGATACCATTTACGGCCTTGGAGGAGATTTTTGGGCCAAATTTTATTTTGAAAGCCAGATTAATGACTTCCTGTTTGAGATAGATCTGAGTGTCAGTGTGGGGTTTGTGGGGCTCAATGGGACAAAAGGCACCGTTGGTTTTATTTCTCTACGACATTCCTGGTCTGGAGTGTGTGCCAACTTTAGTGAGTTTTTGAGCGTGTTTTGGGGTCAAATTAAGGTTTAAAGATCTGGGGGTAAAATAATGAGAAAGAAACGGATCAGACACAATAAGGTCCTTGACTGAAGGGCAAAGAAATAAACCAGATTAGAGTTCCTTAAATGTTTGAGACATGTTAAAAACCCTGCAGGCTGCTCTCTGTGACCTGTTTGGGCTGTTTTTCTGTCTCTGAATGATAAGGACGTGTTTACTGTTAAATACTTAAGGGTTTTTTTGTGTTTTGTTTTATAGAAACGGTGCAGACTGCAGAAAAAGCTCAGGCTGACTGACCACACAAAGACCTCATGACCTCCACATGACGTCCTCTCTGTCCAAATGTATAAAAGTCAAACTTCTGTGTCTGTTAATATCACGACATATTCAGATGATTTAAAACCTTTTAAGAAATGTAATCTCAGAAATGTTTGCAGTAAGATTGTTGCATGGATTGTAATTTTCTTTTATTATTTTACTCTTACTTTTAACTGATTGTTCTGCTTTTTGTTTAAAAAAAACTTTTCGATAAATATATGAAAACGCTTTGTGTGATATTTTAAAATAAAAGAAATAAACTTAAACAGAATGACTGTTATGTCTTTTTTATGCATGATAAATCAATAAATCTTTATTTGTACAGCACCAGTTTATATCAAGGCACTTTACAAAAGAGCAGGCTGAAGCCATTCTCTTCTTTTTTATTTTATTATCATTATTGTTATTTTATAATACATATTAATCCAGAGTCAACAGTAATCCAGCATGAGTACAGCAGCAGGCAGGAAATCCTGATCAGATCCAGACTGTTGAGCGAGGCAGGTAGAGAAAGCTTTTAATGCTGCTGTGAAGGCCAGAGGGTTGTTTTTTTAGAACATTATATTTGACATTATTTAGATCTGTCATCATTTTCCTGATGAAGTGGTCATATTATAAGACCTCCATTTTGACCCTTCTTGTCAGTTTCTTGACTAATCAGATGCTTCTAAATTCTACTTTTCTTGTTTTCTTGATGGTGATGTCCAATCAGGAGCATCCAAAGGTCAACAAGAGAATGGTTCTAATTGTTATTACATATTTTTTATTTATACAGCTCTTTAAAAATCAGAGGTTAACAAAGTGCTCTGACAAGTACATCAAAAACATCAATAAATAACAAGATCCAAACCAGAATACAGACCATAAACGACCCAAACATGGGAAAAAGTATACATACACACATTAGGAATAATAATGACAATTGATGGACTAAACTGTTGGGAGAGTTAAAGTTTTATTTTTATCAGGATTGTTCAGAGTTTGAGTTTCCAGTGTGATAACCAAATCTCTGAAACAGTAAACTGTTACTGTTGAACTTCAGAGTTTGATGATGTGATGTTGTCGGTTTCTGAGTTTGAGTTTGGAGTTGATGAAATCCTGAACCTCTTCTGTTTTTGCTGAACATCAGTAAAAGTTTGACAGTTTGCAGACGATGTGATTATATTTGTGTTGATCTCTGTGTGCTGCAGTTTTTGTAAAGAGAACAAACACTGTGTGACTGGGTCACAGCAATGGAAAATATTTTTTGGGGAGGGTGTCAGATTGACTGTTGAGGATGCTAAGTTATTTAAATATTATTTTGTACATACTGATATCAGTTTTATAAAAAATACAGAAGACTTCTTACAAGCTTCATATTTATCCATGGCAGGACAAATGACTCCATGAGTTTGTCTGCAGTATTTTGTTCTTTATCAAAGGAAATGCCCAACACTGGTTAGATATCAAATATATTTAACAGTTTGGAAAATACTTCAATATTAGATTTTTATCTCAAGGGATTTATTTATAGCTGGTTCAATACGCCTCTTATTTTTGTAGTTGTGGTTAAAACAGTGGAGATATTTGATTTTCTGTGTGAAATTCATGAAGTTTTGACTGTTTGCAGACGATGTGAACACGTTGGCTTCTAGTGCTTCACTTTTTGTAAAGAGAACAAACACTGTGAGACTGGAACAGGAGACTGGAGGCTGATTTTTGGAGAGGGCGTCAGATTGATGGTTGAGGACAGTAAGTTTGATTACATGATTTGATATCCCTACTTTTGAACTACAGACGAGTGACTTCTGTGTCCAAAACAGGACAGAAAACATTGGCCTGTAGTTTTAAATCACTTCCTCTTCAATTTTTAACACTAAAGTCAACAATTAACTTATTTTAAACAGGCTTAAAAGATCATTTTAACTTTCTGTTGGAGATATTTGGTCATTCAGACAAAGTGCAGAAGCTGTCCTGCAACATTTGTTTTTTATCACTTGTGAAGTACCGAGTATCATCCAGCTCTGGTGATTTTGTTGTCTTGGTTTCGAACATGCAGATTCTTGACAAACCTCAATAGTTTTTGTTGAGCATCAGTCAAAGTTCATCTGTTCTCAGCTGAGGTGGTGACGTTCGTGTTTGTCGGTGTTTGATATTCAGAGGATTTGACCATGTGCAGAAAAACATCTTATCTTGAAATTGCCCGTCCCTGGTTTTCTCTTGTCATATCAAACAGAGAATTGGAGGTTTTCCCAGCTGATCTACTGGTGAAAGTTTGTCTGTTTGCAGACGCTGTGATCACATTTGTCTCTGTTTCCTTGGACTGAACTTTTTGTAAAGAGAAGGAACACTGTGTGACTAGAGGAACTGACAAACTGA
Source organism: Cetoscarus ocellatus (assembly GCA_037902135.1). Lineage (NCBI taxonomy): Eukaryota > Metazoa > Chordata > Actinopteri > Labriformes > Labridae > Cetoscarus > Cetoscarus ocellatus. Next base: position 588,683 of record JBAMNC010001859.1, read on the forward strand.
CTTTTGGAGAGGGCACCAGACTGATCGTTCAGGACAGTGAGTCCCATTATTGTTTTTCAATCATGGTTGTAAGAAAATCCTCTTTTCTCCAAACCACAAAGAACAGAATTCAGAATTATAACCCTAATATTTGTTCTAAATCGCTCTGTTAGTAATAAAACACTGAAGCAAATCATTTTCTTATTTTGAATCTACATTAAATAACATTTTTATCTTTCTGCAAGTCTCCAAGCCAAATGTGCAAGAATATCCCAGCATTCATGGTTATTAAGACCAAAACACATAAACTATTTATGTATTCTGTATGTTTAAAAGTTGGTCAAAACTTTGTCTACATACTTTTTTTTGCAGTTTGAGTCATTAACAAAGGTTTTCCTGCAAATTTCTTTTAATTGAAAACAATAAATTTCCCAATTTTGGTGTTTGACTTTTACTTTGTTGCAGTGGTATCAAACAGGTGGATATAAAGTATTTGGTTTTTACTTGAATTGTTAAAATTTCATCATAATTTCTGTTTATTCATGATAACGTGCAGGAGTTTTCCTGCAACATTTGGCTCTTATTACTGTAAGTATGATATAGTATGTATATATGTTTTTCTGGTGTTTGTTTGTCCGTCTGTGAGCAAAGTAACTCAGAGGGTTCTCGACAGATGAAATGTACACTAAACATTGTTCATGACAGAGGAAGAAGTCTTCAGATTCTGGAGATGCAGATCCAGGTTTAGTTTAAGGATTAGTTTACTCTGAGATGATTTTCCATATTTGGATGATCGTTTGGCTGACAGTGTCAGAGATGCTTTGGCCGAGGTTTGTGCTCCTGGAGCTGCTCTGGTGTTTGTTGACGTGGTAACAAACAGGTGATTTAATCTGATTGTCTCCATGGAGCTCTGCAGGTTTTCTGGATTCTCGTCTTTTGATTGAAAAGTTTGCACACATCAGACTCTGTAGACGCTCGCCTGCACTTTTAGTTGATTAAATCTAATGAAGTTGTGGGAGTTTGGACTTCTGTTTTGTTTCAGTCATATCAAAAAGGTGGACTGATGGTGTAACTTTTACAAGAATTATTTGTAATGTGACGTTTTGATCATCATGGCGACTTCAGTCTCTCCAGCTGATGGGAACTTTGCTGAAAGTCTAGCTGATCACAGACGATGTGATTTTGTTTGTGTGCTGAACTTTTTGTAAAGAGAACAAACACTGTGTGACTGGATCAGGAGCAAACTGGAGGCTGATTTTTGGGGAGGGCGTCAGATTGATGGTAGAGAAAAGTAAGTTTATTCATAATGTTCATGTTTTTATTGTTATAATGCAGTTTTATTAAAAGTACAGAGAGCTGAAGTCCGATCACCTTAAAAAGAAAACACCCAAGCAAACAATGAACTGATTTAAAATGTGAGTAAAACAAAATTTTTAATTTACTTTTCCTCATGTTCATGATTATTAAGAAGAAGACATCTCTAAACACTTGGTAAGACTTTAAAATGAAATGTTCTTGATCAGTGATAAACCTGGAATGAACCAGAGTAAACATGGAGCTGTACAAAGACTGGCCCTTAATTATCACTCTCTGGAGACACGGTCAATAAATGTTGGTTATTTAATAAAAACATTAAAAATCTTTCAGTATATTTACAGTTAGTTTGAGGAACATGATGAAGGTTGTTTAATGACCAAGTTAACGTCTCAGATGTTGAGATATTCTAATGACTGCAGCCTGCTGAGTTTTTGTTATGGTGTTTCATGATGTGTGAATAATAATGCACGGAGGCTCATCTTTGGACGGGGAACCAGATTAACCATTGAACCTCGTGAGTAATGATCCAGTCAATTAATGTCATCAGTTATTAAACTCATAAATGAATTTGTTTAAGTACTTGGTAAGAGAATTTACTGGTCAAAATGTCTTAATCTGATGGAATAATATTTATGCACGTCATAATCTAATCTGTGGTTACTGTTCTTTTTTATTAATGGATAATTAAATAAAACCAACCAATTTTTTTACAACAGTCAACAAAATGGTGGGATTTTATTACAGTTTTAGGTAAAATACAACACACACATAAAAGTACAGGATTTATAAAACTGTAATCATTTAAAAGGTAAAAAGAGTCATGAAAAGGTTTCTTTAATAGGAATGAAAAAATTACAATACTGCTTTAAAATCAATCAGTCAAACTGTATTTACAAAGCATTCTTACAAATTTAATGTCAGTAAATTGTACTTTACAGGGGAGCAGAAAAAGAGATTGACTGTGAAACTAAAATGTTATAATAACAATGACCACAATAATAATGTCAAGAGGGATTTAGAGACATATGCACGCCAATAAGACTAAAAAAATGAACAGTAAATTTTAGATGATGGTAAAAAAATAATTAGAAACAAGAAAGAAAATAAATAAATGATTAAAACCAAGAAAAATAATAAAAATGTCTAAAAAGTTAAACTACATAAAAACACATCTTCAAAGGATTCAATAAAATAAAATAATAATGTGTAAAAAGATAACTATATGATCATAAGAAATATTAATATATAAGACAAACTATCATTCATACATTGAACAAAAAGCAAAATAAAAATCATATAAGGTCAAAACATGATACTCATATATAGATAAAAGCAAGCCATGTGGGTATTGTTTATTAATATTTATTCAACAATAGTCTGTAAGCTTTTCTGTATTAAACCTTATTTATTTTGCTTTATTTTTTTAAATAATCTGTTAAATAACTGTGAGCAGAGTAAACCAGAGTATCGTCTGCATATCGAGTTAGTCAGTGAGGTTTTTGTCCTGAAGCTTCAGACTGTGTGACAAACTCAGGAGGAGGAAACAGGATTATATTTGGAACAGGAACCAGACTCCATGTTGAAAACAGTAAGTTCGTTTATTTTAGTGATTAATGACTTTTGAAACCTTAAACTGGTGAACAGGCTCTTCTCCAGAGTCAGCATTCAGCTTAAGGGTTTATTGATCCAGACTGCAGTTTGGCCCGGCTGATTTCACTAAGTCATGTCACAGGTGGACGGAGTTATCCTGAGATTATTGACAATAAAATCCCCAAATCTGTTAAAAACGTTGTCTTAGCTTTTTTTTTGTTTCTGTGGTATGAAACTCACAGAAATGCAATTTAAATTTTGTTTTCTCACCATAAAAACTGACCAGTTAATCAAAGGTGTTCCAATAGAGAAACCTGTTTGAGGTCAAAATAAATATGTTTTAATCAGGGAGTTTGGTTTATCTAATCACACAGACATCAGACTGGGTTTGTGTTGTGTGACTACTGTGAACAAGCTCATCTTTGAAAGTGGAACCAGGTTATGATTGTTGAACCAAGTGAGAATTAATGATATATTTTTGTTACCATAATTTAAGTTTTTTTTTTTAGAGGAGAGTGAACATTGAAGTGTCGAGTGTGTCCTGTGGCCTAGGATCTTAGATTTGATGATTTTGTGAAAATTCAAAGGTTTTGTGTTGTTAAAGAAGTTTGTGTTGCAGTGGCGGATCAGCTGATTTGATCAGAGTCACAGACTTTGTCTAGAAGTGGATCTTAATGATTTTTCTTTGGTTCTGATGATCGATTGTTGGTGCAGTCCACTCTGCCTCATCCTCTGTTTAATGTAATTAACTTTTTAATTTTGTGAGAAAAGCTAAAAGCAGCTTAATGTGATGAAAATGTATCTATTTGGCTTATTAAACAGAGAATCTCAGATTTAAACTGTAATATTAATCACAGTATCATCTGCATGTTGAGTTAGTGGATGTTGGTGTTTGTGTAGTGAAGCCTCAGACTGTGTGACTACTGGAGCTGACTATAATAAGATCATCTTTGGCAGAGGGACCAAACTTCATGTTAATGACAGTAAGTTGGGCTATTTCCATCCTTTGGTCCAGTTTTGTTGCTGATGTATCAAACAGAAGTAAATTTTATTCAACAAGTTTTTTTATTTCACCAGGAAAAGATTTAAAAAGCTACTTATTGCATGTGTCAATGTCAGGAGGCCCATTAAAAGTCCAAAATATAGATTGCCTGGTTTTCTCTGAGGAGTTTGGTTGATCTGATCACACAGACATCAGAATGGGTTTATGTTGTGGGGCCTCATGTTGTGTGAATACTGATCACAAGCTCATCTTTGGAAGTGGAACCAGATTCATCGTTGAACCCAGTGAGTCATAATAATAATTAAGTTTTTAACAGCATTGAGTGGAAAGTGCCATTTTTAATGTAAAGTTTTGGCCATTTATTTATTTTTTTCTGGTCTTTCATTTCTGTTAAATTTTAACTTTTAATGTGAATGTTTAAGGACTCATTTAGACATCACACTGAAATTATTTGTGTTAAATCCAGTTTTTGACTGAAGTGAATCAAGAATTAAGAATACAATGCTCTATTGTCCAGTAATAGGAGGCTGTGGTGAATCAGATATTTTGTTCAGAGTTGTCATTTAGAGTAAGTGAGTTAATTAGAGTGATATTTTTTGTTTTGATACTCAAGTGTTGGTTCAGTCCTTTTAATATGTATGAGAGAACTTAATAGCATCTGAAAATGATTGAAAATACATCTATTAGGTTTATCAAACAGAGAATATCAGATGTAAACTCTATTTTAATTCAGAGTTTTATCTGCATATTGAGTTAGTGGATGTTTCTGTTTGTGTAGTGAAGCCTCAGACTGTGTGACTACTGGTGATGGTAATAATAAGATCATCTTTGGCAGAGGGACCAAACTTCATGTTAATGACCGTAAGTTGGTTTATTTCCACCTTTTAGTTCCAGTTTTGTTGCCAATTTATCAAACACAAGTCAATTTTATTTATTGATTTTGTTGGTTTAACAGGGTAAACATTTTAAAAAACCAAATCTAATTTAAAGTGTCTATGCCAGTGGCCCATCAAAAGTCCAAAATATAGATTATCTGGTTTTCTCTGAGGAGTTTGGTTGATCTGATCACACAGACATCAGACTGGGTTTATGTTGTGGGGCCTCATGTTGTGTGAATACTGGTTCAAACAAGCTCATCTTTGGACGTGGAACCAGATTAATTGTTGAACCCAGTGAGTATTAAAATTAATTTATAAAAATGATTTTGAGCATTGAGAGAAATGTAAGTGCTGAGTTTTGCCTACTGAATGTGTTTTCTTTTAAGTCTTTCTTTTTTAGATTAAAGCACCTCCCATGTCAATTTTGGTCTCTCGGAAGCACCATATACAAATTATTGAATTAAATTTGATTGCCATTTTAGGTGAATTTAAATGTTTGCTTGGCAGTTGTTGTGTTTAGTGAGAGGATTTAAGTTTTTTTCAGAGCTGATGATCTGTTGTTGGTGCAGTCCAGTCTGTCTCATCCTCTATGTGATCTATTTAACATTTTTAAATATCTGAGAGCATTTAAAAGCAGCTTAAAGTCATAAAAATGCATATTTTTGTTTTATTAAACAGAAAAGATCAGATTAAAACTCTAATATAAATCAGAGTATCATCTGCATATTGAGTTAGTGGATGTTGGTGTTTGTGTAGTGAAGCCTCAGGCTGTGTGACTACTGGTGGTGGTAATAATAAGGTCATCTTTGGCAGAGGAACCAAACTTCACGTTAATGACAGTAAGTTGGTTTATTTCCACCCTTTGGTTCCAGTTTTGTTGCCAATTTATCAAACACAAGTCAATTTTATTCATGATTTTGTTTGGTTAAAAGGGAAAAAGTTTTAAAAACCAAAAATATAATTTCAAGTGACCATGTCAGGAGGCCCATTAATAGTAAAATATAGATTGTCTGTTTTTTTCTGAGGAGTTTGGTTGATCTGATCACACAAACATCAGACTGGGTTTATGTCATGCGGCCTCATGTTGTGTGAATACTGGTAATAAGATCATCTTTGGACGTGGAACCAGATTAATTGTTGAAACCAGTGAGTATGTACTAAAAATGTATAAACTAAATTTTGAGCTTTACTGAGGGGAGGTACATGTTTCAATGTTAAGTGTTGGCCATTTGTCAATTTTTTTTGGTTTGTTTTTTGGTTTGAAAGTGATTAAAAACATTTCGATTGGTTTATTAAACAGAGAATATCAGATTTAAACTCTGATATAAATCAGAGTATCATCTGCATATTGAGTTAGTGGATGTTGGTGTTTGTGTAGTGAAGCTTCAAACTGTGTGACTACTGATGGTGTTAATAAGATCATCTTTGGCAGAGGGACCAAACTTCATGTTAATTACAGTAAGTTGGTTTATTTTTTCAGAGGTGAACTCTTTGATTAAGGGAAACTTTGATGTTTAATGTTTATTTGAAATTTTTATTGAGGCATGCAAAAGTTTCTCTCTTACTTCTACATAACATAAAATTAAATTTTAAAGGACATTTTTAATATAAAAAGAGGCTCCTTCCTGTGGCAGCAGATGACTCTATTTTGTAGATGTGTCAGACAAACAGAATTTTGTATTTTGATATGAAGTTTGGCTTAATTTATGCTGCTCAGTTTGTGTAATGAAGCATCCTGTTGTGTGACTACTGGATATAAGATGATCTTTGGACGAGGAACCAAACTAACTGTTGAACACAGTGAGTAATAATTCAGAGTAAAGATTAGTAATACATTTATTAGAGCAAAGTCAATGTTGTTCACTGTTAATATGGCAGGGGCCTCAGTATATAAGGTAATGGTCTAAAATGATAATTCATCTTTATTTCTGTGTCGAGTAGCCTGTCTGATTGTTAAACCGAGAGAGACTGAACAGTTTCTCTTACTGTATCAGTCTATTTTTATTTCTAACCAAAGGACAGACATAGAGAGATTTACTTTTTAATAAATGACACAGTGTTGGTCTAACATGGCGTTCAGTGATGAGGGTTCATTTGTACTTTCTGCTGACGTTAAGGCAGAATCAGAGTAAAGATCATGCGGCTGGTACGTTTGGCTGATACATGGATTTGAATACTGAAATGATCATATCAATGTCAATCACCTTTTCATGATTTAATCTGCTCATACTGATGTCATGGAGATCACGCTGTGGATCTCTAAATGATCATAATATTAATAACATATTTACAGTGTAGTCCTACAAAAACATTTGACATAAATTAATTCCAGGGACTCATAAGATGGTCTAAACAGAGCTCCAGAGCATAATATTTTACAGGATTAAAACACAGTTTGGTTCAGTCTGTTGGTTTGTGTCATGATGTTTCATGTTGTGTGAATACTGGAGGAGGAACTAAACTCATCTTTGGAGAAGGAACCAGATTATCTGTTGAACCAAGTGAGTTAATACCCCATAACACAGCAATGCTGTTAACGACTTTAGGAAAACTAATGAAAAGTGAAATATTAAAAAATATTTAAATATTTTAATCCAACTCCTAAAATGTTATTAAACAACAGAAAAAAAATCTAAGTTTGTCTGATATCTGTTATTTTAAACTCATTTCAACAGATATTTAAACTGATATTGATATAAATATATTTTAAAATTAACTAAAATATCTGTACCAAAAAAATGACCTGCTCCGCTTAATGTGACTGAAACTGGTTTGAAATGATAAAACATGTAAAATGACAGATAAAAACCATTAAAATAACAAACAAGTGCTAAAAAAATTATTTAAACTACAAATGATAACAAAACAAATAAATAATAAAACATTGAAATTACAAGTCAATTATAAAATCAGTTAAATTAAAAATAAAGGATATATTCATTGAAATAAAAATTGAAACATTTAAATCACAAATAAATCATTAAAAAATAACAAATAAATCATAAAGTCACTTAAAGTGGTTGGCTGGTTTGTGTCATGAGGTTTCATGTTGTGTGAATTCTGGAGGAGTCACTAAACTCATCTTTGGAGAAGGAACCAGATTATCTGTTGAACCAAGTAAGTTACAACACCGCAATCAGGATCTAAATAGAACGACTGTATTCTTAAAATATTAACAAAGTAGTCCAGAGAACAATTGTTTAATATTTTAAAGCATAATAAAAAGATTTTAATTCAACTCTGAATAACTGTGTCCTAATGACAGCGATGGTGATGCATGATACTGGATGCTGATCATTTTCAAATCATTTAAGATGATGCAAATAAATAAACATATTTATTCTGTAAAGAACACAAACCTGTGTCATAAGAGGGTTTCTCTCATTCTCACAGCCTTTATGTGTTTGAAGCTTTTATAAATAATAGATATTTATATATTATGTCTAATATATATGAGATAATTAATGCTGATCTGAATGTCTGATTATCTGGATTTACATTAAATAGTTTTTTATGCCCTACATAATCTTTTTATTTCACATCATTTAATCAGGGTTTGGTTCAGTCTGTGGGTTTGTGTCATGATGTTTCATGTTGTGTGAATACTGGAGCCGGAACTAAACTCATCTTTGGAGAAGGAACCAGATTATCTGTTGAACCAAGTAAGTTAAAACACCATCAATATTCTTTAAACAAGTTTAAAACTAACAGGCAAATCCTTAGCCATCACGTCCAGGACAAACAACATTGTTGCGATACATAAAATAATTCAGATAAAGCCCTAACCTGACATAATCTGTTTAAATATATTTATTAACTGCATATTTATAGAAGAAGCCTAATTAAATAAGTTTCACATTTAATTAGAAAAACCAGGACACGTATACAGTCTTGATGGTTTTGAACTCCTGAATGTCTTTTTATGTTTCATCATCAACAATTTTAATGTTGAATCCATATTTTACTTTGTGATGTTTGTCTTTAAAAATGAGAAACTCTCAAGAACAAGTCAAAATAATTTACTTTCCAGCTGAAAACGTACAGAGGCTCTTTTGCATGATTTAATTCTCTTTGGGTTGTTGGCACGAGTTCGTCTGCAGTTTTGGTCACCAAAGGTAAAATTATCATCCAGTAAAGAGTTCAAGTCATGTTTTTGTTTCCATGGTGAAATAACTGTTCTTAATATTATAAATTATTTATCAAAATCATCAGAAAGTCTGACTATTACGGAGCTCATGTCAGTATTTTCATGGTTTATTATAGTTGGATGATTCACAGACAACGTGACTCCATTTGTCTCCATCAGGTTTAATGATTTCAGTATTGAAGTTTGAAACTGTGACGGTCCATATCGTAGGTTATTACGGTATTATTGAGATCGTTATTCATAAAATCCACTTGTGCTGTTGGCGGACGATGTGATGAAGTCCATTTCTGTCCAATCAGATCAAAGTTTGAATATTCTGGAGCTGTGATATACAACGTTATCCATTAATTAATAATCTTTGTGACTTCACTGTGCAAAATGAATGATTTGCCTAAACGTGGACTAACTAAGTGGAGTGGGTTAGTTTGTGTTGTGGAGGATGTTGTTGTGTGACCTCTGGAGGTTACAACAAGATCATCTTTGGACGAGGGACCAGATTAACTGTTGAGTCCAGTGAGTCAGATTAAATTATTTTACTCAAACACCAAGTCTTGAACGTTAACACAAATAAATCAGAGAATCATCTGCATATTGAGTTATGTTGGTGAGGTGCAGTGTAGAATTACATTAAATTTTATAAGACAGTTTGCTTAAATAAGGGGAGTAATATCTTTCCTGAATGAAAACATAAATGTTTTGTTTCCATGGAGGTCAAAAAATGAAAGCATTGTTTTTGGATTATTTTGGTGTCAATCTTGAAATGAAACAAAAATTTAAAGTAACTTTTGTCAAGAACCTTGAATTGGTTAAAAAGATATGAAACATTTATGTGTTTAAAATTGCACAAAATTTCTTTTAATCATTAAAATTATTTTAAGTTTTCCAAGAAATTTTCAAAATTTAACTTTATCAAACAATAAAAAGCAATCTTAATGTATTTTGATGATAAAATAAGTTTTTAATGTCAAAATTTTAAAGTTCTGGATGAAGTTAGGAGTAGTATGTTGCCCTGAGTTTGTGTTATGGAGCCTCGTGTTGTGTGAACACTCAAGGCTCAAATAAAATCATCTTTGGAAGAGGAGCCAGATTAACCGTTAAAGCCAGTAAGTCATGATTATATATTAAATTTCTCTTTTGCACATAAGGTTTTTAATAATAATAATAAAAAAATGTTGTAGGAAAATATAATAGTAGTGAATCAAAAAGTTTACATTTTTGAAAAAACAAAACAGTCACGTTTGATCTTGAGCATCCTGTAGTTTAAGAAACATTAAAATATTTTAATTCAATAAAAAGATAATCTTGATATTAAAAGGATTTGAATGATTATGATTTTTTAATACTACAGATAACGTAAAATGAATATAATGTTAATTTAACCAAGTGTTAATAGTCATTACAAGCATTTCTGACTATCATTGCTGTTTTACAAAACTAATTAAGGTATTTTATTGATCTTTTTATCTGTTTTTGCTTGTAATAACTGAAGTTTCCAAACAAAGTAGGTCAGTGTATCATCTGCATATTAAGTTTTCTCACGGTAATGATAATGAGGGTAAGTGAAATAGTTATTATTTGATGAGTTAAGTATTTTTCCCTTAAATTAAGTATATCAGAGTATCATCTGCTAATGAACATGGTTGTTGTTGCATCAGTGAATATATGTTTATATACGTCTATATTTACTATTTGCTCAAACACATGGCTCAGTGTTTGAGTTTAAAGACATTTTATTCTCGTGAATGTTTTGCAGTGAAAACAGTCGGCCTGTGTGTTTTTGGTAAATCAATGTTTGTATGAAATATGAAGTTCACTTTTAGCTCTGTGAAGAAATGTGCAGGAAATTGTCCAGAAATATTTCAAAACTAACTCAATCACAGGACAAATAGAATTCACTGTGTTTCATCAGTTTGTTTATTGTTAAAACAAGTTATAAAAGAAAAATTCTTTCAATGAACATGATGATTGATTTATGATTAATAATTTTCATTCTTAAATTAAATCAGTCATCTGCACATGAAGTGTTGCTGTAAAGCTGTTATGTTGTTGTTAAGAAAAGTTTACACCAAAAAATAAAACAAATAAATAAACAAACATTTTATGTCTGAAATATTAAGATGTTACAATGCACACATTATATTTTTGTATGTATAAAAAACATTAAAGTTTGAATAGAAATGTAAAATATTTTCAAACCAGCTGGACAACAAATGGCTTCTCAAAGTGTTTCAGTATTAATACATTTCTTTTTTTATGGTTAAAACTGTAAATTTCTGAATGAGGTTTGGTGCAGATCATCAGCCTGAGTTTTTGTTAAGATGCTTCATGTTGTGTGAATTATGACAAGATGGTCTTTGGAGGAGGAACCAGATTAATCGTTGAACCCAGTAAGTCAGATTAAAACTATATTTACTCATGATGTCTTAAAAATAAGTGTAATCATATATAATATAATCATATTTTATGAGAGCTGATCACCTACTAACACGTGAGTCTGAACTGAATCAAACCAAAATGTGGTTTATTAACTTGTCTGTTAGCAGAAGTTGATCTGGATGTACTTTGGTGATTATTGAACTAAAAATGAGACTAAAAGAGAGAAACCAAAGTAAACAACAGGCCAAATATGGCCAAGACACTCAAATTCAGTAAAATATATTAAAACTGTGAAACACAATAATTAAAAATGCAGAGATAACATTTGTTAATGACAAGAGCCTTAAGCGAATAGAAAAATAATTTTAAACTCGACAATGCATAAGATGATATCTAATAATTAATTCAATTTTTCTGTTAAAATGTTGAATTTCTGGATGAATTTAGCTGCTCTGAGTTTGTGTTATTGAGCATCCTGTTGGGTGAATACTGGTGGTAGTTATGGAAAGACCATCTTTGGAAAAGGAACCAGATTAACTGTTGAACTCAGTAAGTCATTTTATAATCTTATTTGCATTAAATATCTTAAATATTACAAAACAAAGTAATTATAATATGTCCCATCGTTTGTGCCAACAAAGAAAACCTCCTAATTTTATTTTTGTACTTGCTGCAGTGTCAAAAAAAATTCCCCCAAACTGAAATAATTAAATAAAAATTCTTAAAGGTGTTCTTTAACTTTTGAACAATATGGAAATATTTCAGTTAATCCAAATAGATTTAAAAGCCTAAATAGAAACTAGAACTAAAACAATCTTCTAAACTCATGTGTTGGTTGACAAAATAAATGAGGGTAACTTTAATAATGAAAATGTTTTTAAAAAGTAAATCATGTTTTAGTGTCTCTACTGAGCCAAACAATCTTTATAAAAAAAACATAACTTCACATAAAATAACAGAGTCATCCAGGTCGTAACAAAAACACAAAAGGTACCAAAGTATCTGTTAGTGTCATAAACTTAAACATTTTAAAATAGATTTAATATTTTAAAAGTAAAAATGTACGATGTGTCCTGAGAGTTTGAAAAAGCTGAAAGTTAAACAGAAATATTTTAAGTGTCAACTCAGTCAAACAATAAAAAGCATTTTCATATTATGACAAACAGGCACATTTTATGGTTAAAATGATGAATTTGTGAATGAGGTTTGGTGCAGACTGTCAATCAGAGTTTGTGTTATGAAGCTTCATGATGTGTGAATCAATACCAGAAGATGGTCTTTGGAGGAGGAACCAGATTAATCGTTGAACCCAGTGAGTCCGATTATGACCTTATTCACGCATGTATCCTAAAAATATCACAAAATTATTTAAAAAATGTGCCAACACAGGGTTTTGAAGATTAATGAATGATTAATGTAATGATATATCATCTCAGTAAATATTTTAATATCAATGATTTTACTGAAAAAAGTCAAAATAATTGTCTTTGTTTGGTTGACAAATATAATCAAAGTTGGTATTTTTAGATTATTTAATCGTTCAGGTCCTGATTCACTGGCTCATGTTGGCGGCCATTGTTCCTGTTAATTTGAAGTATTTCTGTGGTGAAGCATTAATGAGATTAAAAGGTTGGAAACACAGCAGGCTCAATAAAGTCTAGACAATTAAACAGTAACACAGTAACACAGTAAAATGCTTAAACATTTGAGATGTGAAACTGCAGAAATAAACCTTAAACTATTAAAAGTACTTAAAAGTGTTTAATACAGTATTTAAAAGAATGAACTTTATCTAACAACAAACAGAACTCTACTGTGTCAGGTTTTTCAGTAATTATGTTTTCTGAGTGAAGTTTGGTGCAGACTGTCGATCAGAGTTTCAGTTATGAAGCTTCATGATGTGTGACTCAAAACCAGAAGATGGTCTTTGGAGGAGGAACCAGATTAATCCTTGAACCCAGTGAGTCTGATTATGACCTTATTCATACATGACGTCTTAAAAATATCACAGAATTATAAAACGTGCCAACAACACAAAGTACATCTCATTTTAATGTGATGAGAGTTTAAAATCCACAACTTTATGGATTAGTTTATTAGTCATGAGCCTTAATATTTAAAATAATGTCTGATTTTTAATAATAACTCAATATGTCGGGAAATATTTTAAATAATAATGATTTGAATGAAAACATTTATGAAAAATGTTCTAAAATGTTTAATTGGCTGACAAGAGTAAGATAAGTGTGTCATTGATCAATAAACAACATTTTGATTTATTCTGACGATAAATTAGGTTTTTCTGTTAAAATGTTGAATTTCTGGATGAAGTTTGTGGCTCTGAGTTCTTGTTCTGGAGCTTCCTGTTGTGTGAATACTGGTGGTTATGGAAAGATCATCTTTGGAAGAGGAACCAGATTAATCGTTGAACCCAGTGAGTCCGATTATGACCTTATTCACACATGACGTCTTAAAAATATCACAAAATTATTTAACATGTGCCAACAACACAAAATACACCTCATTATAATGCTGAGCCTGCTGCAGGGTTTGAAATACCCAGAAATTTCTTTTTTATCATGAGCAGAATTATTTGAAAGATTTTCAGGGTAAATCGTTGATTTTTTTAATAATTTATCAATTTGTCAGTTCATAATGATTTGACTGAAAAATGTTTGAAAGTCATTTTTATATATGATTAACAAAAATTATTCTTTTAATGACTATTCAAATTTTAAAGTTATTGACATTTTCTCAGTAAATCTGTGTATCGTCTGCATATTGACTGGAGTTGCAGAAATAAAGGAGTATTTCTTTGAAGGCACTGATGGTGTAATTCCTACACACCATGATTTTATCATAAAATGATTCGAAATACAGAAACTTAAATAAAATACTTTAAAATGTGTAAATATTTTAAAGTAAAACTGCATAATGATCTTTAATATACAAAAATAAGTTTGAAATATAAGTTAATAAAATATTTAACAAACTCAGCTTTATCAAACAGAAAAACTTTTCAGAGTATTTTAACAATAAGAAGAGTATTTCTGTTTAAACGTTGAAGAATATTTTATTTCTGGATGAAGTTTGTGGCTCTGAGTTTGTGTTCTGGAGCTTCATGCTGTGTGAATACTGGTGGTGGTGTCGGTAAAATCATCTTTGGAAGAGGAACCAGATTAACTGTTGAACTCAGTAAGTCATTTTAAAATCTTATTTGGATGAAATATCTTCAATATCACAGAACAAAGCAGATAAAATATGTCCCATCATTTGGGCCAACAAAGAAAAAAGTCCCAATTTTGTGTTGTGCCTGCTGCAGTGTCAAAAAATCCCCCAAACTGAAATAATTTAATGAGAATTCTTGAAGATTTTCTTGATCTATTTTAACAATATGGAAATATGATGGTGAATTCATATATATTTAAAAATCTAAATAAAAACTGGAATTAAAAGCCATCCTCTAAACTCATGGATTGGTTGACAAAATAAATGAGGGTAACTTAAATGATCATTTGTCTCTTTAAGGGAGATTTTTTAAATAAGTAAATGAGAGAATCACCTACATATGGAGTTATGTTGGTCAAGTAATAATGCTGGAGGAACTAAAATATAATCATGTTTTATGAGACCTGATCACCTATAAACACATGAGTCTGAACTAAATCAAACCAAAATGTGGTTTACTAACTTGTCTGTTAGCAGAAGTTGATCTGGATGCACTTTGGTGATTATTGAACTAAAAATGAGACTAAAAAAAAAAAGAAACCAAAGAAAACACCAGGCCAAGTATGGTCAAGACACGTAAATACATTAAAATACTTTAAAACTGTAAAACACGATAATTTAAAATGCAGAGATAATACTTGATTAATGAAAAGAGTCTTAAGTGAATGAAATAATGATATAAACTCAGCCTCGCACCAGATGGTATCTTATGTATTTTAACAATTAATTCAGTTTTTAATTTCTGGATGAAGTTTGTGGCTCTGAGTTTGTGTGCTGGAGCGTCCTGTTGTGTGAATGCTGGTGGTAACACTAAGATCATCTTTGGAGGAGGAACCAGATTAACTGTTGAACCCAGTAAGTCTGATTTTAAATTTATTTACAGGTGACGTCGTATCAATGAAACGATATTTATGAAGATGACAGGAAGTCAAATATGTGCCAGCAAAACAAAATACTAAGTTCTCCACAAGTTTCATGCTGCTACTGTTTTAAAACAGTTTTAATGAGCCTAAGGTCAAATGAATTCTTAATGTATATATATATATATATATATATATATATATATATATATATATATATATATATATATATATATATATATATATATATATATATGTATATATATATATATATATATATATAACATTATAACACAAAAATGCTGTCAGAGGAGTTTTTGTAGATGAATGTCTTGGTCAGCAAAAGTGTTATTGTTATTATTATTATTATTATTATTATTATTATTATTATTATTAGGTAACTAAAGTCTTTATTTGTCTCTTTGGGTCTCACATTTAAGTATTTTTAAGATGAATAAATCAGTGAATCATCTGCATAACAAGTTATGTTGGTGAGGTGCTGCTAAATTAAAAATTGCTGCTAAAATAAAATTGACTAAATTCTTAACAGTTTAAACAAAGTCAGGAACAAAATCTGGTCCATCAGTATGTTGGTCAATAAGCACAGATAATTAATTTTGATTTAATTATTGATGGGTCATTTTTCAGATTAAGATAAGAGATTTAATGTTTGTCGTATTGTAGAATCTTAAATACAGTGAAATATAGTAAAATGTTTACATATTAAGATGTTAAATCATAAAAAATAAAAAACTTTATCAACCAGTTAACATCATCTTTGAGTATTTAAACATAAATAAAGTTTTAACACCTGAAATGTTGAATTTCTGGATGTAGTTTGATGCAGCGTGTGGCTCTGAGTTTCTGTTATGAAGCTTCATGTTGTGTGAATAATATCAAGATCGTCTTTGGAAGAGGAACCAGATTAACTGTTGAACCCAGTAAGTCAGAATATATTTAAATTATTATCCTGTCATGTCCAGAAAATATCAGTTAGTAATCTTTTATTTTCAATATTATGAGAACAAATCAAAATTATTTTGTTGTGGAAAATTCTGCACCATCAGAAACATCCACAATCTTTTATGAATCCTAATGTTTGAAGGATTTCTTTAAATTCTACATTTTTATTATTTGTAACCATGTCAGTAAATCTATGCAATTTTAATATTTTACATAAATTGATCATTTAAAGGCAGTTCACTTCCTGGGTTTGTTAAATGAGTAAATTAATGAATCATCTGCATAACAAGTTATGTTGGTGAGCACAATAGAAATATAAATATGTTTATTTGACTTGAGTGATATAAATCCCATGGTTCAGAGTCTCCACTGAATAAAAATATAATCTTATGCTGGTATTTAGATTAAGAAATAAATCCTTTAGTTTAGCTGTATTTGATGAATCACAGTTTAGCTCAGAAGATATTATAAAGAGTAATCTGCAGGCTTGAAAAACTATAAAACAAAAAAAAACTTCAATAAAGTAAGTTAATTTTAAACTCTGAAACATAAAATTATGAAAATGCAAAATAAATCTTAGATATTAAAATAGCATCTTATATTTTTCTTTTTTATTGTTAAAAATTTAAACTCAGTTGAAGATAAAATGCCATCTTTATGTATAAAAAAATAAATGTAGTTTTTATGGTCAAAAGTTGAATCTCTTGGTGAAGTTTGGTTCAGTTTGTGGCTCTGAGTTTGTGTGATGAGGCGTCCTGTTGTGTGAATACTGGGAATCGCAATAAGATCATTTTTGGAGGAGGAAACAGATTAATCATGGAACCCAATAAGTCTGATTATAAAGTTATTTACACGTGACGTCGTATCAATGAGACAAATTTAATAAAGATGACAGGAGATCAAATATGTGCCATAATAAACAAAATACTTAGTACTCCATGAGTTTCATGCTGCTGCTTTTTAAAAACAGTTTTTATTATTTTAAATTTAACTAAAATTAAATGAATTTTTAATATATGTATTTATATATTGACAAATCCATAATCTTGCTGTCAAAGGAGTTCCTGTCTTGGTCAACAAAAGTGTTATTATTGTTATTATTATTATTATTATTATTATTATTATTATTATTAGGTAACTAAAGCTTTTATTTTTCTCTAGTACTTACACTTTTTAAGTTATACATTTGCATATGGAGTTATGTTGTTGAGGTGTTGCTTAATTTGCAGAAAAAGAAATAAAAGTGATTAAATTCTTAACACATTAAAAAAAAGTTGTAATCAAAATCAATTCTAGATCACCATAAAGGTTCATAAGTACACATAATTAATCTTGATTTAACTTTTAATGGGTCTTTATTTAGATTAAAATAAAAGTTTCAGAGTTTATATTATTGTCAAGAACCTTAAATACATAAAAATACTGTAAAATGTTTTATTGAAGACTAAACTATAAAAATGTTGAATTTCTGGGTGAAGTCTGGTTCAGTTTGTGGCTTTGAGTTTGTGAGCTGGAGCGTCCTGTTGTGTGAATGTGAATAAGATCGTCTTTGGAGGAGGAACCAGATTAATCATTCAACCCAGTAAGTCAGATTAAAAGTATATTTACTCATGATGTCTAAAAAATCAGTGTAATCATGTATGCTATAATCATATTTTATGAGAGATGATCGCTTATAAACACATAAGTGGTTTATTAACTTATCTGTAAGCAGAAGTTGATCTGGATGTACTTTGGTGATTATTGAATATGAGACTAAAAAGAGATGTTGAACTCAGTGAGTCTGATTTTATTTACATGACTTTGTCAGTCCTTACACTTTTAAAGACATTTCAAAATATTACTCAAACTTATATTTAAGATTTTTAATGATTGTTTAGATTTCATCTCATGTGGCTGATGATGATGATCATGATGGTGACTAAATGTCAGACGGAGGCAGTGGTCCAGTTTAATTGGTCGTGAGTTTATTTCTGGAGCATCGTGTTGACTTAGGACTTAGGAGGGGACGTTTGTTTGACTGTTGAGCCAAAAAGTCTCTGAAAGTTTAATCACATGACATCTTAAAACTCAGTTAACCAAAACATCTACGATATCTAAGATTTTAGAAAACCAAACTAACAGAATTTTTTGTAATTATTTTGTATTATTTTTTAATTTAAAATTAAGTATTCACAACATTATAAGATAATTAAAATAAAAATAATTAAATTAAATAATTAAATAATAAATAATGTGTTACAATGGAAATTTGCCTGTAAATCACTTAAGTGTTCATGACTTTAAAAACAGTCCAGTTTAAGTGTTTTTAACTTTAAAAACAGTGCAGTTTCAGTGTTTTAACTTTAAAAACAGTTCAGTTAAAGTATTTTTAATGAAACCTAAGCCATAATGTTTCAGTTAAACAGTGATCTAGATGTTAAAGATCCCAAGCTGAAGAATAGTAATTAAACATATGTCTTTGCTTTCATTTGATCCATAAATTAATAAACCAGGAACACTTAATGAAAATGTTTCTGACGTGGAAAAGAAACGAGATCTGTGATGAAGTTTAAATTCAACTTAAAAGTTTGAAAAACTTAGTTTTTAGTCTATTGACTGAACCAGTAAAATAGTTTTAAATGATCTTCTAAATGAAAAGTTAATAAAAGTCACTTAAATGATTTAGCCTCATGATGAAGTCTTTTTTCAAACCAAACTCACATGTTCTCCCTGTGCATGTGTGGGTTTATAGAGCACTCAGCTCCTCTGGTTTCTTTAAGACTCTTTAAGTCTTAAATGAGTTTCCATTGGTTCTGCTCGTTAAGGTTATCAGAGACTCCGTGTCGTCCTCTGGTTTGAGTGCGTTCGTGGCTGGATCTCTGTCTCTATGTTTCAGCCCCGTGATTGGCTGGTGAACAGTGTCAGCTGGGGTGGGCTCTGACTCCCCCCATTTTAATCCTAAATATTAAATTAAAGTCTGTCTCTGAGTTTGTGTCCTAGAGTTTCTTGTTGTGTGACTCTAAATGATAAATTCATCTTTGGGGCTGGAAACCGATTAATTATTGAACAGAGTGAGTAAAATTTACAGATATAATTAATTAATGATTAATGAACAGGACAAAGACTCAGGGAACTGTCAATTATTACATTTATTTATCCAAATTAATATCCACCAGCACCTTTAAATAACTCTTTATCTCTTCAAGTTGGTACAAAACACTGAATGAAAGTTAAAATCAGACTCATTTAGGTGAATATTGAGTTTATTATTGAGTGCTTTTAGAGACTTATTTAAAAGATTATGACGAACACTGAGGTCTTTAACATGTCAGATGAATTTCCATCTCTGTCTGTGTGCTCCCAAACATACTTAGAGAAAATTTAAGAATACAAACACTAATACAGACATTATAAATAATTAATATGATGTAATTCAGCAGTATTTACAGAAAGAGAAGTTTGAAGAAATCACTGAGTTAGTATAATATCAGTGAGTCCGAACATTAAAATTAATCCAGTATGAAAGTTTTATAATTATATTTATCTATATAAAAATCAACATTAACAAAGAGAAACTATTTTAAAACAATAATTACAACAGTGACATGAATGATAATTTAAAAAACAACTGAAATATCAAACAATAATCACCTTAAAGTCTCTAAAAACATATAAATATATACACATATTTGTTTCTAAATGGTGTTTCATTCATTACGTCAAACTCTGTGCGTCCAGTTATTGTTCTGGAGCTTCCTGTTGTGTGACTGGAGGTGTGAATCAGTATAAGATGTTTTTTGGAAGAGGAACCAGATTAATCATTGAACCAAGTGAGTGAAAGTTTCCTTTGGATGAATTCTGTCTGAAAAACAAACTGATTATGTAAATTATATTTCATTATATTTGTCTAAATTAATATCCATCAGCATACTTCAGTGAGCCCTTATCTACTTATCTGCACAAACAGCAACAAAACACTGAATGGAAATTAAAATCAGACTCTTTTAGATAAATATCAAGTTTATTGATGTGTTTTTAAGATTTATTTCAAATATGATTAAATAACACCAAGGTCTTTACGGTGTCAGAGGTGAAAGGTCAGCATGTTTGTGCCTGTCAGAATGGTCCGAACAGATTTGATGACACTTTCAGGCTTGTTGGTCGTTGATCAGATTTTGGCGACGGTCTTATTTCAGATCTGGATTTGTTCGCATTATGAGACCGTTTTTACACATTTGGGTTAAAAACTCAGTGAATCAGACAAAGATCTGAGCTCGTCTGATACAAACAGAAATAAAGACAATCAGGAGGACTACACGACTCCTTTAATGGGTTAAAAACAGAAACAGCAGCATTAATAAATCCATAAGTCATTTTAATGTCAGTGAGTCTGAGCATCAACTATGAGATATTAAATAAAAACAATTCAAGTTAAGAAAATAATCATTAACATGGAAAAACACAGAAACTACAGTGATAAACACAAACACTAAAATATCACTTTATGTCCTTCAAGTCTCCGGCTGAATTATCATTCAGTTTATGAATAAGTTAATTTTAATGTTTATTTTATTTTATTTAAATTTATTTTATTGAATCTCCAGTTTCTGTGCTGGAGCTTCACACTGTGTGACCTCTGGTGTGAACCAGAACAAGATCTTCTTTGGAAGAGGAACCAGATTACACGTTGATCCCAGTAAGTTTAATGATTAATGAGATGAATTAATTATTGTTTTAATTTCTTAACAGATCAAATTAAACAGAATCATTTGACACAACATCTGTTTGTACTGATATAAAGTTGATCTGAGTTTGGCCACAAAATATTTTAAAATACAAATATATTTATATGTAGATACTTTAAAACATTAATACATTTGAATATGAATATATTAAAATAATTAACTAGTTAACAACTAGTAAAAAAAATATATTTATGGTAAGTTTTTTTTCTCTGTAATGTCTCTGTTAAAAAACATACTACCATTGCAACAATTAAACTGATTAACTGACTTTTTATCAAATGTCATCCTTTTAACTTAAATTAACCATTAAAGTCAGGCAGAGTTAATGTGATGAGGCTTCATGTTGTGTGAATGATGGAGGATACAGGCTGATCTTTGGAGGAGGAACCAGATTAATCATTGAACCCAGTGAGTCCCAATAATTATAAAAAAATATCTTTTATATTATTCTGGGCATTTCTGCGGTTTGATACATACACAAAGTATTTATAAATAAATCAGTGAGTTAAAATATCCAAAAGAATTTCCTGGTAAATCAATATTTTCTCATAATATCTTAATATTTGTAATTTTTTTAAACCAACTAGATTAAGTATTTTGGTTATAAAATCTTCTCAAGTTTGTTGTTGGTTGACAAAAGTAATGAAAGTATTGAAAAGATTATCTACTGAGTGTTGACATGTTTCTGTAAATCAGTGTATCATCTGCATATTGAGTTTTAATATTATTTAAATCTTTATTTGTTTAGGGACAGTATGAAGCAAGAAGCACTGCTGCCCTCGACAGCATTTATAGCCTGAGCTAATTTGCTATGCCCGTCCATATTTGGGCCTTTATAGACATAAAAATAACACTAAACAAACTGAACCATCACAGACGGAACAATAATTAACAAATATTAATGGTAAACTGCTGAATAAGTCCATTATAGAATTAGACATTAGTCGCAGTATTTGTTCCCGAGTATTTGCAGTTTTGTGCCTTTTCTTTGCATCGTCCTTGGAGGTCAAAGGTCTTCAGACAAAAAGCGTTTTATTTATAAAAATAGCAGATCAGCCGGTCACGATCTGGTGGAGTTTCTGTGCTGAGGCTTCATGATGTGTGAATAATGCAGGAAGTAGACTGATCTTTGGGAGTGGAAGCAGATTAATCATTGAACCCAGTGAGTATTATATTTAAGTACAAATATTTTAGATTAAAATAGATAAGCTTTTATTGTCATTGCACCTCAGGACAGCAACGTTTTTAAGCTCTGATTACAAAACAGTGAACAGTAAAAAATGTAGTATATGATACAAACATGAATAAATCTAAAGGGTTAAGAAAAGAGGAATTGTGAGAATGGTTAATTATTATTATAATTATTGGTTAATTAATAGTTAGTTTAACATGGGGTAAATCAAATTGGAGGAACTTAAAAAATGTAGGCATCATAGTAGACCATTTAAGCTGTTCACTTTGTTTACAAAGATAAAACTGTTAAAATGCAGTATGAAAAAGGTTATTCAAGGACGTCTGTTAAAGTTAAATAATAGTCTAACAGATCCAGGTGGAGCCATTTAAATAATCTTTTAATGCTTTTATTATTAAAAACAAACACCAGGTTGTTGAGCCTGTTTTTTAGAAAGTATGTAAAGTTGTAGTCGCTCCTGAATAAAAAAGCCATCAAAGATTTTCTTGAAAGTATTTTTAGTTTCTTGTTTAACTGCATCATTTTTTGAGGCTTATTGAGTTTAATTCATTTAAGGTTTTATGTGTGAATACTGGATCAGAGTACAGACTGATATTTGACTGAAGTGAAACCTGATTAATCACTGAAATCAGTAAATACTGATATAAATAAAGAAATATAAGTTTAAGGCTCGCGATATGGAACAAAGAAGGAGAAATATTGTTCACCATGCTTGTTTTGTAAAGAGTTTATTTAGTAAAAAAAAGTTGGGATTTGTTTTAATATCCAACAACTTTGTGATGATTCCAAGATTTCAGTGACAATCTAAAATGTTTGAAAGCGATTTCCTAATTTAATTATTGGTTAATTGAAGTCTGCCTGTGGCAGTGATAAAAATGATAACTTAACTTTAAAACTCAATAAAGCTTCAACACTTTGACCTGATTAATGTGATGCTGCCAGGACACTCATAAATGAGATTCTTATTTTCAATGAGGACATCCTGGGTTAAAAATAAATAAATAAATAAATAAATATTTTTGAACTTTTTTTTAAACCTTTAAGATCAGACAGAGTAAATGCCATGAAGCTTCATGTGGTGTGACTGATGGATCAGGATATAGACTGATCTTTGGGAGTGGAACCAGATTAATCATTGAAACCAGTGAGTAATTAAACATATTTTACAAACAGAAACAGGAAAGGTTTATCATATCTTGAAGAAATAACAAATATAAGTACTTTAGTCAGTTATGATTGTGTAGTGAAGCTTCAGACTGTGTAACATACGGCGCTGGTAACAACAAGATTTTATTTGGAAGTGGAACTAAACTTCATGTTAATGACAGTAGGTTGATTTATTTTACTTTGTTTGACTTACCCAGAATCCATGTGGTTCATGTTTTAAAGCCATTGCTATAATCTATCATATATATATTAATAAATGCTAAGCTTATTAGAGGTGTTTTGGGAGTATGGGTGTGGTAAAATTCAAAACCAGGATCTAAGAAATGATAAATATCATATTTATCTTCATTGGGGTTTGGATAATTTATTAAACTGAGCTCAGAGAAGGTTTTTGTAGAGTAGGTTCCTGGTGTGTAAATACTGTAAATCAGAATAAGATCCTGTTTGGAAGTGAAACCAGATTAATAGTTAAAGCCAGTAAGTACTAATATAACTCTACAATATAATAAATAAGGTTCATGCTGCAGAAACAGAGGAGAAAATGTTCCATGCCTATTAACCCAAATGAAAGTTTCAGAAACATATCAGAGCTTGTTTTGTCTTACATAGAAGGGACACCCAGAGGTTTATTCAGTTTTTTGCATGTCTTAATGTTTGAAGAAGTCTTGAATTTTTACGTTGTACTAGTTTTTAATTAAACTCAGGTAGTGTTGACCACAGATGAAGATCACTTAATGATGATTTGACCTTTAACACTCATGAAAACTGCGGTTGGTACATAGAATAAAAGATTTAGTTATCATAGTAAACCAGAGTATCACCTGCGTATTGAGTTAGTCAGTGATGTTTGTGTAGTGAAGCTTCAGGCTGTGGGACTACTGGTTCTGCTGGTTATAAGATCATTTTTGGAAGTGGAAGTAAACTTCACGTTAATGACAGTAAGTTGATAAATTCTACTTTGTTGTGAAAGTTGGACCATGGGAAACTCTGAAACTTACCCAGAATCCATAAGTTCAGACTCTGTTTTAATGCCACTGCTTTAGTATATCATACATTTTTAAAATAAATGCTAAGCTTTCTTGAGGTGTTTGGGGAGCATGGGTGTGGTAAAATTCAAAGTCAGGAAGTAATGAACATAAAATGTCATATTTATCAAAATGTTGGTTTGACTTATCAAACTGAGCTCAGAGCAGGTTTTTGTAGTGTAGGATCCTGTTGTGTGAAAACTGGAAGTAAGATCCTGTTTGGAAATGGAACCAGATTAAATGTTGAGGCCAGTAAGTACTGTATAAATCCAAAATCTCTAAACATGAGGTTTATAAATCAGGACAAAATGGAAAATGTACCATAATACTCATTCATCTTAAAGAGTCTTGAAAGACTAAATCAGTGGTTTTGCCTTGATAAGAGTGCAGATTAAAGCATTTACAAAGATTATCACTCATAGTTGGATGTTTATGTAGTCAAAGAATCATCTTTATGTGTAAATTTAGCAAATTTAGATTAAATCAGCCCGTGTTAGCCCTCCATAAAAGTCAGCAAATGATAATAAGACTCTCAAAGCTCATGAGATCAACATGTGTTAAATAAAATGCCAAATTTTACAATAAAATAAATCAGGGTGTACATGGAGTTAGTCAGTGATGTTTGTGTAGTGAAGCTTCAGACTGTGTGACATCCAGCTCTGGTAACTACAAGATTTTATTTGGAAGAGGAACTGAACTTCATGTTAATAACAGTAAGTTGAGTAGTTTTATTTTGTTCTGAAAATCAGACTTTAAGAAACTCAGAAATAAATCTTGAGTGCATACAGTTTTGCCAATATTTAAGCCTGAGCTGATATTAATCTAAAATATTAAATTTCTTTATGTGTTTGGGAAGTATGAGTTCAGACAACGTTTAAGCCCAGGATGTTAAAAATGTTAAAAACATGTTTAATTAGATTGGGTTAGTTAAATACTTTTAGGACACCAAGAGCTTTGTGTTTTTTATGTTTTTTTGATTGTTGTAGCCTGTTTTGAAGTGAACCAGATAAAACATTAATTAAGTACTGACATGAATCTGATATTTTATGGATGAGGTTCAGAAAATCAGAACAGAGCAAAAGAACATGGGCTCATATACAAGTTATACTCAAAAATTTACACATTTGGTTGATGGTCTAAATATCACAAGAACTGTCTTCATTTTGTGCCATTTCTCAATATTTCAACTAAATTAGATCATGTCACCTAAAGAGGGAGATGATTAAACGAAAATCAGGCTTTAAAAGTTCATGAAACTAACATTCAGTAAATTAAATGTCAGATTTCGTAGATAAATTAATCAAAGTGTCGTCTGCATATTGAGTTTGTCAGTGATGTTTGTGTAGTAAAACGTCAGACTGTGTGACATCAGGTTCTGGTGTTAGTAAGATTATATTTGGAAGAGGAACTAAACTTCATGTTAATGACAGTAAGTTGATTTATTTTACTTTGTTTGACTTTAGGAAACTCAGAAACCTACCCAGAATCCATATGGTTGTTTCAAAGCCACCATTATAATCTATCATATATTTAATAAATGCTAAGCTTATTTGAGATGTTTGGCTTTGGTAACAGTCAAAGTCAGGATGTAAGAACATAAAATATATTTGTCAAAATGTTGGTTTTACTGATCAAATTGAGCTCAGAGCAGGTTTCTGTAGTGTAGGATCCTGTTGTGTGAATACTGGAAGTCAGTCTAGGATCTTGTTTGGAAGTGGAACCAGACTGAACGTTGAAGCCAGTAAGTACTAATATAAATTTAAAATATAATTTATAATGTTCATAACACAGAAACAGAGAAGGACATTTTCCATCATGCTGAGTAACCCAACTTTAGATTTAGAAACATATCAGAGCTTGTTTTGTCTTAAACAGAAGGGACACCCAGAGATTTATTCATTTGTTTGAATGTCTTATGGTTTGAAGAAGTCTTGAATTTTTACCACATACTAGTTTTTAATTAAACTCAGTGTTGACCACAGATGAAGGTCATTAAAATGATGATTTGACTTTTAAAGCTCATGGCAACCACAGCTGGTACAAATAATAAAAGATTTAGCTATTGGAGTAAATCAGAGTATCATCTGCATATCGATTTAGTCTGTCATTTCAGTGAAAGTCCAGCCGCAAATCCTCTGAATATTTCAAACATTAATTTACATTGTCTGGGGTTTAAATGGAGGAAGCTGAGTTTGTGTAATGGGCCATCATGTTGTGTGAATACTGGGGATCGGATTAAGATCCTGTTTGGAGGTGGAACCAGATTAAACGTTGAAGCTCGTAAGTACTGCGATAAATCTAAAAACTCTAAAAAAGAAAATTTATAAATCAGGACAAAATGGAAAATGTACCATTATACTCACACATCTTACAGAGTCTTGAAAGACTAAATCAGTTGTTTTGTCTTGATCAGAGTGCAGATTAAATCATTTACAAAGACTATCACTTATGGTTGGATGTCTAAGTTATCAAAGAATCATCTTTATTTGTTAAATTGAGCAAAATTTAGATTAAATCAGCATGTGCTAGCCCTCCATAAAAGTCAGCAAATGATAATTAAGCTCATGAGATCAACGTGTAAAACAAAATGCCAAATTTCATAGTAAAGTAGATCAGAGTGTTGTCTGCATATTGAGTTAGTCAGTGACGTTTGTGTAATGAAGCTTCAGATTGTGTGACATACGGCTCTGGTAACTACAAGATTATATTTGGAAGTGGAACTAAACTTCATGTTAATCACAGTAAGTTGATTGATTTTTATTCTGTGATAAAATTCTTGCTCATTATTCCTTGTTTTTAAACCTCAACCATTTTTTCATTATTATCAACTTTCTTGACTACTTGACGATAGGTCATTAGGTCATTGTACTGACGATTAAAATCATACAGGTCATGAAATCAACATTCAGTTAATACATGCCAAAGATTTTTGAACAAAGTAACTCAGGGTATCATCTGCATATTGAGTTATTCAGTGATGTTTGTGTAGTGAAGATTCAGACTGTGTGACCGCTAGCTCTGGTAACTACAAGATTATATTTGGAAGTGGAACTAAACTTCATGTTAATCACAGTAAGTTTTTTTTTAAATTGAATATACTTTATTTTGTGATTGGAATCTGCCTTATTATTCCTTCTTTTTTAACCCTGCACTGGTTTTATTTAAAATATAAACATTTGCAAGGCCTTCTTAACGTGTTCATGAAGTGTATATTCAGTAAAAATTCAAGTCCTTCATATCAGAAATGTGAAACCATGTTTTTCTTCGGTACACTGGGTTTAGTGACATTGGTTAATACTGAGCTCAGAACAGGTTTTTGTAGTGTAGGATCCTGTTGTGTGAATGCTGAAAATAAGATCCTGTTTGGAAGTGGAACCAGATTAAACGTTGAAGCCAGTAAGTACTGATATAAATCAAAAATATAATTAATGAAGTTCATGAAATCAGAACAAAGTATAGAGACATATGCAAATGTAATGATTTACATGGAAACAAAAGCTTAAACAAACCAGCTCGTGTTTTGTCTTGAGTCAGTGATTTACATTTATGGCTGTTGGTCTGAATATTGTAATAATTTTCTTAACTTTGTGCCTTATTCCAATATTCTATAAAACCAGGTAGTCTAAACCATCAATATAGTTTATTTAAAAGTTTATTTCAATAATAGTAAACTCTTAAATCTCATGAAATTAACATTCAGTTTAAAAATGTCTTTTTTTTTTATTAACAAAATATGTCAGAGTATTGACTGCATATTGAGTTAGTCAGTGATGTTTGCGTAGTGAAGCTTCAGACTGTGTGACTACTGGCTCTGGTAACTTCAAGATTATATTTGGAAGTGGAACTAAACTTCACGTTAATCACAGTAAGTTAATTTGTTATACTTTGTTATGAGACAAAGTATTT
This sequence comes from Cetoscarus ocellatus, assembly GCA_037902135.1. Taxonomy (NCBI): domain Eukaryota; kingdom Metazoa; phylum Chordata; class Actinopteri; order Labriformes; family Labridae; genus Cetoscarus; species Cetoscarus ocellatus. The sequence continues at coordinate 617,041 of JBAMNC010001859.1, forward strand.
ATTTTATTTTGTTCTGGATATCTGACTGTAAAATAGAAACACACTCACTGTCGTAAAGTTCTAATTTGAATATTGACATTTGCAAGGCCATTTCAAAGTTTAAAGAAGTTTTTGTGTAAAATTCAATTCCAGGATGTTTGAACTGTAAAAAACACATTTATTAATCTATTTTAGGTTCTTTTGAACACATTGAGGTCAGATCAGGTTTGTGTTAAACAGCTTCATGTTGTGTGACTTACAGTAATCAGTATAAAATCCTGTTTGGAGGTGGAACCAGATTACATGTCGAAGCCAGTAAGTACCGATATTACTCAAAAACATAAGATATGAGGTTCATAAAGTCAAGACAGGGTAAAAGAGAATTTTGACTGTACTAGTGAACAAAAATGTCATCGAGGCAATCAGTGAACAGAGCGCCGTTTATGAGATTCTAAAAGAATTATATACAGATTGTTTTAAGTCTAATTATTTGAAGAACTTTCTTGATTTTGTTCCTAAACCAGTGTCCAAAAAAAAGTTCAGATACTGTAAACTACCAATAAAGGTAATTAAAATGTTAATTAAACTTTAATCACTCATGAAATCAGCATTTTGATACAGGACATGAAAACTTTTCTGATGAAACATGTAAATACTGGGGATTGGTTTGAGATCCTGTTTGGAGGTAGAACCAGATTAAACACTGAATCTTGTAAGTGCTGTGATAAATCTAAAAACTCCAAACATGAAGTTTATAAATCAGGACAAAGTGGAAAATGTACCATTATACTCACACATCTTATAGAGTCTTGACAGACTAAATCAGTTGTTTTGTCTTGATCAGAGTTCATATTAAAACATTTACAAAGATTATCACTCATAGTTAGATGTTTAAGTAATCAAAGAATTGTCTTTGTTTGTTAAATTTAGCAAAATTAAGATTATATCAGAAAGTGTTAGCCCTCCATAAATGTCAGCAAATGATAATTAAGCTCATGAGATCAAATGTGTAAAACAAAATGCCAAATTTTATGATAAAATAAATCAGAGTGTTGACTGCATACTGAGTTAGTCAGTGATGTTTGTGTAGTGAAGCCTCAGACTGTGTGACTACTGGCTCTGGTGCTAACAAGATTATTTTTGGAAGTGGAACTAAACTTCATGTTATTGCCAGTAAGTTGATTTATCTACTTTTCCTGTGAGAATCTGACATGCTTTAAAAATTTCCCATCAACTTTAATTTATCACAAGTTATTTTAATTTGCTGGTTCACTTGCTGTGTTTTTACTTCTTTGTTTTATTAGTGTTGAAGTCCAGGATTTTAAAAATGTCAAATAATTTATTTATTTACATGACATTTGGTCAATTTGATCAAACTGAGCTCAGAGTGGGTTTCTGTACAGTAGATTCATGCTGTGTGAATAATCAGTATAAGATCCTGTTTGGAGGTGGAACCAGATTAAACGTTGAAGCCAGTAAGTACTAATATAAATCTTAAATATCATTCATGAGGTTCATAACACAGAAACAGAGGAGGAAATGCTGAATCATACTGATAAACCCAACTAAAGATTTAAAAACATAGTGCTTGTTATGTCGTGAAGTCTTGAGTTTTTTCTTTGTACTAGTTTTTAATTAAACTCAGGTAGTGTTGACCACAGATGAAGGTGATTTAAGGATGATTTGACTTTTAACGCTCATTGAAACCACAGTTGGTACATGGAATAAAGGATTCAGTTATCTTAATAAAATAGAGTATCATCTACATATCAAGTTAGTCTGTATCATTCAATGAAGGTCCAGTCACAAAAATCCTCTGAATATATCAAACATTTATTTACATTGTCTTGGGTTTATCTGGAAGACGCTGAGTTTTTGTAATGGGCCATCATGTTGTGTGAATACTGGGGATCAGTTTAAGATCCTGTTTGGAGGTGGAACCAGATTAAGCGTTGAAGCTCGTAAGTGCTGCGATAAATCTAAATCTCTATACATGAAGTTTATGAATCACGACAAAATGGAAAATGTACAATTATACTCACACATCTGAGAGAATCTTGAAAGACTAAATCAGTTGTTTTGTCTTGATCTGGAGTGCATATTAATACATTTACAAAGACTATCACTCATAGTTAGATGTTTGCGTTATCAAAAATCATCTTTATTCGTTAAATTGAGCAAAATTAAGCTTCAATCAGCCAGTGTTAACACTCCATAAAGGTCAGCAAATGATAATTAAGCTCATGAGATCAACGTGTGTTAAACAAAATGCCAAATTTTATAATAAAGTAAATCAGAGTGTCATCTGCATATTGAGTTATGCAGTGATATTTGTGTAGTGAATCTTCAGACTGTGTGACATACAACTCTGCAAACAATATTATATTTGGAAGTGGAACTAAACTTCATGTTAACGACAGTAAGTTTATTGATTTTAAACTGTAAAGAAATTCTTGCTGATTTTTCTTGTTTCTAACCCTCAACGACTTTTTTCATAAATATAAAAAATTCTCAATGACCTTAGGTTATGTCATTAGGTAATTAAATGACAATAAAAGTTGTATAGTTCATGAAATCAACATACATTTATTCAGCTATTTACAAAGTAAATCACTGTATTGTCTGTATATTGAGTTAGTCAGTGATGTTTGTGTAGTGAAGCTTCAGATTGTGTGACTACTGGCTCTGCTGTAAACAACATTATGTTTGGAAGAGGAACTAAACTTCATGTTAATGACAGTAAGTTGATTTTCCTTTATTTTGTGATGGGAATTTTCTTGATTATTCCTTGTTTTCTAATCCTTGACAGATCTTTCTTCCAAAATATAAACATTTGCGAAGCCTTGTTGGGGGGTTAGTGAAGTGTATATTCAGTAGAGTTGAAGTCCATCATATCAGAGAAGTCAAAAACCCGTTTTTCTTCTGTACACTGGGTTTAGTGAAGTTGATTAACCCTGAGCACAGAGTAGGTTTTTGTAGTGTAGGATCTTGTTGTGAGAATACTGGAAATCAGTACAAGATGCTGTTTGGAGGTGGAACCAGATTAAACGTTGAAGCTCGTAAGTTTTAATATAATTCTAAAATATCATTCAGAAGGTTCATAACACAGAAAGAGAGAAGAAAATTTTCCATCATACTGATAAACCCAACTTAAGATTTAGAAACATATCCGTGCTTGTTTTGTCTTGAACAGAAGGGACACCCAGAGATTTTATTTATTTGTTTGGACGTCTTAATGTTTGAGAAGTCTTAAATTTTTTCACTTGTACAAGTTCTTAATTAGACTCAGGTAGTGTTGACCAGAGATGAAGATGATTTAGTGGTGATTTTACTTTTAAAGCTTATATAAACTACAGTTGGTACATGGAATAAAAGATTCAGTTATCTTAATAAATCAGCGTATCGACTGCATATTGAGTTAGTCAGTGATGTTTGTGTAGTAAAGCTTCAGACTGTGACATACGACTATGGTTACAAGATTATTTTTGGAAGTGGAACTAAACTTCATGTTAATGACAGTAAGTTGATTTAATTTTAAACTGTGATGAAAATCAAACTTTGAAAAACTCAAAAATATATGTAGAGTCTATTACAAGTCTGCCATTATTTAACCCTCAGCTGATATGAATGTCAGATATGAACCCTCTTGACGTGTCTGAGAAGAGTTCAGTAAAAGTCCAGAATGTTAAAAATGTTAAAAACAATTTTTTATTGGATCAGGTTTAGTTAATCTTTAAGACACAGAGAGCTTAGGGGGTTTTGTTTGTTTGTTTGTTGAAGTGTAGACTCCTTTTGTATGAGTAATTATTAAAGTGTAAGATCTCGGTTACAAGTGGAACCAGATTAAACATTGAATCTACTCATATTGTACATAAGTTTGAAATATTATTAATGAGGTTCGGAAAAATCAGAACAAAGTAAAAGAACATGTGCTCATATACAAGTTAAACCCAAAGATCTACACATTTAGTTGATGGTCTAGATTTCAAAAGAACTGTCTTGATTTTGTGCCATTTCTCCATGTTTCAATTATTTCAATGAAAATCAGGCTTTAAAAGTTTATGAAATCAACATTCAGTCAATTAAATGTCAGATTTCTTAGATAAATAATTCAAAGCGTTGTCTGCATATTGAGTTAGTCAGTGATGTTTGTGTAGTGAAGTATCAGACTGTGTGACATATGCTTCTGGTAACTTCAAGGTTATATTTGGAAGTGGAACTAAGCTTCATGTTAATAACAGTAAGTTGATTTATTTTATTTGTGATGAAAATCTGACTGTTGAAGGCTCAAGTGTTGGACAAATTTAGTTTATTTTCAAGTGGTGTGGTCAGAATGTTTAGACATTTTTTGTCACTATGTAGATATATGGGTTACGCAGAAGGTAGTGCATGTGCCTCACAGCAAGAAGGCTGCTGGTTCAATCCCCATGTGTCAGGACCTCTCTGTGTGGAGTTTGCATGTTCTCCCTGTTTATGCGTGGGTTCTCTCTGGGAACTCCAGGATCCTCCTACAGACCAAATACATGCTCATTAGATTGATTGGAGACTCTAATTTAGTCTTAGGTATGAGTGTGAATGGTTGTCTGTCTCTCTATCTGGCCCTGTGATTGGCTTGTGATTGGTTCAGGGTGTACTACACCTCTCACCTAGTGTCAGCTGGGATAGGTTCCAGTCCCCATGGCCCCAAAAGGGATAACTGCTACAGATGACAGATGTATGTATGTATGGATGGATGGATGGAAGGATGGATGTATCATTGATCCAAACAGTGGTTCAGTCTTGTTGTCGTTGTAAAATTAAATTCTGATTAATTTCTTGAATGTAATGAATCATGTTTTTCTACCTGATGGTTGGGTCATGTAGAGATAGATGTGATATAATACCAGTAAATATAAAAGTTAAATAAATAAAATCCATTTTAGGTTTGGCTTTAGCAGAGCATCTTTATAAGGTACCTCAAGATTGGCATATTTGGTTGTTTCTGTAAATATTTGAAGAATTGTCTTAATTTCCTGACAAAGTACAACCTGCTGTTAGATCCTGAAAACTTCAATAACTTTGATTAAACATCCAGAAAAAGTTTCACTCTCAAATAAAGCTTACGGATGACATAACTGAAAAAGAGGCTTAATTTAAAAATTTTACTTAAACATTTTTAAAATGAAACGATTTTCATACATTTATTTTTTTTAATTTACAAAGTAAATCGGAGTATTGTCTGCATATATTGAGTTAGTCAGTGATGTTTGTGTAGTGAAGCTTCAGACTGTGTGACTACTGGCTCCAGTAAATACAAGATTATATTTGGAAATGGAATTAAACTTCATGTTACTGACAGTAAGTTGCTTTATTTAATTTTGTGCTCTATATCTGACTGTAAATTAGAAACACACTCAGTGTCAAAGTTTAAAATTGTATATTGACATTTGCTAGGCCTGCTTAAGGTTTAAAAAAGTGTTTGTTTGAAGGAAGACAAGTCCAGGTTATTTGACCTGTAAGAAACACATTTATTATTTTATTTTATTTTGTTTTTTTAGCACTCTGTGACCAGATCAGTGTGTTCAAAACAACCTTCAATATTATCAATCTGAAGAGTAGTTCACTCTTTCCTTTGAAAATCTGAGTCTTTAGAACAATGAATTTTTTTAACATGATGAATGGGACATTACGAGGTAAATGTGCCATCATATGAAAAATCTTAAAACAGAAATGTAAGAAACAAAATCAGACCTTGTTTGGTCCTGAACATGGTGCAGTTTAGGGAAAAAAAAATAAAGACTGACATATATAGTTGTGGTCTTGATTAATCAAGAATCATAATTAGTATTTTCCATATTGAACCGGTCTACAGAAGCAGACAGTGTTGATAACTTTTGTAAAATATTGGTATAGTGTCATCTTTTAAAGTAAAGTTGTTAAAAAAATATATTAAAGATAATGCAAATGATAAAAAGGCTGTTGAAGCTCAAATTATCAATTTGTTAAAGTAAGTCAGGGTATCATCTGGATATGGGATAGGCTTCAGCCCACTGCGATCCCAAAAGGGGTAACTGCTATAAATAATGGAAGGACGGATGGATGGATGGATGGATGGATGGATGGAAGGATGGATGGATGTATCATTGATCCAAACAGTGGTTCAGTCTTGTTGTTGTTATTGTAAAATTAAAGTCTGATTAAGTTCTTTAAAATAATGAATCATGTTTTCCACCTAAAGGTTGGGTCATGTAGAGATAGATGTGACATCATACCAGTAAATATAAAAGTTAAACAAATAAAATCTTTTTTTTTTTTTTTTTGCTTTATCAGAGCATTTTTACAAGGTACCTCAACACAGACATATTTCTTTGTGTGTCTAAATATTTGAAGAATTGTCTTAATTTCCTGACAAAGTACAACCTGCTGTTACATCCTGAAAACTTCAATAACTTTGATTAAACATCCAGAAAAAGTTTCACTCTCAAATAAAGCTTACAGATGACATAAATGAAAAAGAGGTTTGAATTAAAAGTTGTACTCTGAGATTTTTAAAATGAAACAATTTCCATCAATTTATTTTTTTTATTAACTTAGTTATCAGACTATCAGCTGCATATTGAGTTAGTCAGTGATGTTTGTGTAGTGAAGCTTCAGACTGTGTGACCGCTGGCACTGGTATTAACAAGATCATATTTGGAAGTGGAACTAAACTTCACGTTAATTACAGTAAGTTGAATTTATTTTACTTTGTGCTTTTTATCTGACTATAAAATTAAAAACAAATCCAGTATTCATGAAGTTCTTATATATACAGTATATTGTAATTTGCTAGTCTTGCTCAAAGTTTAAAAAAAGTACTTTTTAAAGGAAGACAAGTGCTGGATGTTAAAACTGGAAAACATACATCTAATAATTCACTTGAAATTGTTTTGAACACACTGGGACCAGATCAGGTTTGTGTTAAAGGGCTTCATGTTGTGTGACTAACAGGAATCAGTTTAAGATCCTGTTTGGAGATGGAATCAGATTACACGTTGAAGCCAGTAAGTACTGATATTATTCAAAAACCTAATATATGAGTTTCAAAAATCAAGACAGAGTAGAAGATAATTTTTCATTGTACTAGTAAATAAAAATGTTTTAGAGATGATGAGTGAACAGAGCACCATTTATGAGCTACATAGAGAATGATATATATATTGCTTTAAGTCTAAATATTTAAATGATGTTGTTGATTTTGTGCCTACAGCAATAGTTTAGTAATCTCAGATATTGTGAACTCCCAATGAAGGTGATTAAATATTAATGAAACTCTATTCACTGATAAAATCAACTGTTTGATACACAAAATGTTAAGTTGTATTAACAATGTAAGTCAGATTATCATCTGCATATTGAGTTAGTCAGTGATGTTTGTGCAGTGAAGCTTCAGACTGTGTGACATACAGCTCCAGTAATTATATGGAATTAAACTTCACGTTAATGACAGTAAGCTGATTTATTTTATTTGGTGATGATAATCTAATTGCAGGAAATCAGAAACATTTTCAGAGTTGTTTTGTTTAAGCCTCTGTTATAACTCTTAACTGATTTTAATTTGTCTTTTAAATTTGAACGTTTGCGAGGCCTCGTCAGGTGTTTGGAGGTATAAGGTCAGTGAAAGTTACAGCCTGTGTTATTAAGATTGTGAATACAATAATAAAGAAAAAGAAGAAAAAAAAAGATTGTGAATACCCTGTTTAACTTCACTGGGTTTGGTGAACACTGAGCTCAGAGTAGACTTTTATAATGTAGGATCATTTGGATGAGCTGAAAACAGTAAGTGCCTATAACAGTAAGTCTTAAAAATATTGACGATGTTTAACATAATTAGAACAAAGTAAAAGAACCTGTGCCAATGTGCTGGTTAATCTGGAAAAAAACTTAAACAAAATCAATCTTGTTTTGTCTGAAGAATAAATATAGCTAAGAATTTACACATTTGGTTGTAAATCTAAATTCTGACAGAACTGTTTTGATTTTGTGAGATTTCACAATATTCTGATTAAATGAAGGTTTTGTTAACGAAGTAAATCAGAGTGTCGTCTGCATATTGAGTGAGTCAGTGATGTTTGTGTAGTGAAGCTTCAGACTGTGTGACTACTGGCACTGCTGTTAACAAGATTATATTTGGAAGTGGAACTTACCTTCACGTTAAAGACAGTAAGTTCATTTATTTTACTTTGTGATGAAAGTCTGACAGTTGGTTGTAAAACATGCTGCTGCTGTTTTTAACTTTTAAATTCAATCTTTTTAAAAATACTCAAACATTTTTGTAGAGCACCAAAAGTGTTTGGGAGTTGAATGTTCAGAAGTCCAAGTCGAGTATGAAAAACAAAACATGATTTTTGTTTTTTTTATATTATTTTTGGTTAATTTAATCTCTGAGATTAGGCTGAGTTTGTGTAACGGGGCTTCACATTGTGTGAATACTGGAAATCAGTTTGGGATCCTGTTTGGAGGTGGAACCAGATTAAATGTTGAGTTCAGTGAGTACTAAAAAGGCTGTTTTAATGGGAGAATTCAAACTTTTTATTAGGGGTTCAACAGTCATACAAGCTGTTATTAAAATGTACTGATGTTTAGAATTAAAAAAAAAAGTTTTCATACAGATAATACAGATACAACATATATTGAAAATATTTGCAGTGTTTTGGTACACTGTAAAAAGTTCAGCAAAATCAACATTGTAAGATAACTGTCTGCTCTAGATTGTTGAGTTGTGGATCAAAACCCCAAAGTTTGAGTTTAGAGAAAAATTATTTAAAATAAATTAAAACTCAGGCGGGATTCAAACCCGGACTTGCTGCAGCATATCTGGAGTTTTGGTGTTTGCTTAACACTAAACCAGACGTACACACAGAATGATCTTCATGTGAACCACCTCTTAGCTTAAACTAACTATTTTAAGTTTTGCCAACTCAAGCTAAGAAATCAGACTAACTTAACTTAAAAAAAGATGTAACGCGTATTGCTGGAAAAACTCCTTAAATGAAGTCCATAACACAACATAAACATTTTGTGTTGTTACTGTAAAATGTGTTTAATGCTGGTTTACATTTGTCATCATTGCGGTGAACAGTGTAGAAGAAAACAATGATATTATACAGCATGTATGTAAGCATCTGATACACAGAGGTATTTTATATATGATACAGTTTATGGTATAACTGAGATGATCATGTAGGGAAAATAATTCTGTTGTATTAAATCAAATCAAATAACCCAGAGAGCCTCTCACATTAACAAATCCATATTCAGATCAACACCAAAATCTGATCACGTCTTCTTTGGTCCATGACGAACATTTCCTGAAAATTTAATCCAGATCTGGTCATAGTGGTTTGAGTTATTCTGCTAAATAATATGAGATTCATTTTTGTTCATTTAATCTTTTTACTTTTATTTATACTCAGAACGCTCTGATAACAAAAAGAAACAGTTCTAGCTGAAATAATCAAACATTTATAGTTTTTACTGTTATGAATTGCATTCATGGTAAAGGAATATTTATATTTTTAATGACTAGAGGAAGACAGAATAATATTAAAAGTAATCTCTTAGCCCCTGAAGTTGAATTAGTTGTTGTGCTCGTGGTTTATGTGATGGTGTTTGCTGTTGTGTGAAAAATGGAAACTACAAGCTGCTCTTTGGGTCGGGGGTCAGACTGAGTGTTGGAGCCCGTAAGTAATGATTGATTTTAAGTCATTTTAAAAACATTAACATTATTTAATGATGTAAAGGACCCATTGTTGGTACTTTATAGTTTGGTGGGTGAATCTCTGAGGGTTATGCTCGACATGGAAGGACAATTAATCACGTTAATAATGTACCCAAGCAGTTATGTATGAATACATGCTGAGAGAAGTCACGTTTGACCTCTTCTTATTTACCAAACCTGCAAAATGATCCAACATGTGGAACAGTTTCCTCCTTGATTGTGTGTAATACTATGGAATTAACCCCTTTTTACAAAAAATACCAGAATCAGAAATACTTTATGAATCCTGAAGGGGAATTCAGTTGTTTCAGTTTGTTTTTGTTCACAGTGCAGGTGCAGGAATATCAGATAAAGACATTAAAGTAAGAGAATAATAGAATTTTAATAAGAAAAAATGACAATGTGCAGAATCTTTAAGACAGAACCATATGCTCAATGAAGGAACAAAATCAATCAGATAAGTCAAATTGAGACAATGAACAAGGCCCAGAAATTACATTAAGAATACAAATATGTTGGACAGTTTCATGCACAGTTGGATTGTTCAATAAGCTAAAGTTGAATAGTGAATTTCATTATATTGGTCTGGAGGAACAGAGGAAGAATTTTTGACTTATTATTTATCAAAACTGGCGCACTGAAGACTCATTGTACAAGATACAAGCACAAAAGTGGCTGTCAAATGACAAAAAACACAATTTAAAGAAAAAAAAAGCACAAATTAACACAAAATCAACAGAAATGATCCAAACACAGTAAAAATCAGAGCCAGACAGAAAAAAACAGCAGTATAAGAAGCAAGGAAAGTTTATATATATATATATATATATATATATATATATATATATATATTTACATATTTACTGTATATAAAATCAATGAGAGGGGGACAGAAAAAAATTAATAAAATATAAATGAGATATCAATCAGCTGTTTCTGCAGGTGCAACTGGAACCTATTGACTTTATAAGAACATAAATTATCTGTCTCATAAAGCAGAAAAAAGACTCACCATTGCCATTTATGTCTTTACTGCTTAATATTCCAGCACTTATTACTAAATTCAGCCCATTTTAAGACATTTAATACAGACTTTAAAAAGCTCTTCATACTAATCCAGTCTTTGTCGATAATGATAAATCCAACAGAGCCAAAACAAACACAGGATTAAACCTCAGGTTTAATTTAAAAGAATAAATGGCCTCTTCAGGTGCTTCATGTTCCTCCATGAGTTTGTAGACCTGATGGTTTTTGTGGTCACCTGGTTCACAGTGTGTCTGAATATTCAAACACTAAACTCATCTTCAGTTCTGGCTCCAGACTGACTGTAGAACCAGGTAGGATATTTTTACTTAATAAAAGTCTGAACAGTTTATTTTTATCATTTTTACAGGATTGTAATGGAGCTGACATGTTTTAAACACATATAAATATATAACAAAGAGGTCATGATGATTAGCCCTCATGATTTCAGTAAAACATCTATATTATATTTGTATTATATATATTATATTTTAATGGAAATGAAAAGTCCAACAGTTGTTGTTTTTCTTAGGTTGAGGACTAAAGCTGTCAAAATGCTCAGTACCCAGAAATAATGTGAATATTGTTTAAATGTTAAATCAGTGTTCACCTGTGATTTCTGGAAGTTTAATTTTTATTTCTATTATTGTGTTATACGCCTGCACAGTCTCACAGGACGTCATGTAAACAGTTAGGGGCAGGGACCATAGAAAGGTCATTCACAGGTATGCAACATGAGGAAAAAATATTTTAAATATTAGTAAATCGACCAAACTCAAAAGCAAGAGGAAGAAAATCAGATCTCACTTTAGCAATTTGGAGAAGAAAAATCAGAGAAAGGCCAAAATCAGGGAAATGGTTTATATAATCATCATTATTTTATCTGATTATTTTATCATGAGTTTAGATTGTCCCTGAGAGGAGTCACTCCTAACTAAAAACTTTATATCCAAATGCAAACACATTATAAATATATATTTTGGCCTTAGTCTGTGTGCAGGAGCCATCCACAGTCTAAATGAAGTTAACTGAGAGATGACTCAGTACTGTAGCATGGACTTCTTTTATTGTCATGGCACTGAAGAAGCACCAGTATCGCTGGACTTATATTAAAATCATATTAAAGGTTTTAATTTGGATATCATGACGAGTCCAGTCTTTATGATATTTATTCTGGTGATGTAGTCGTACAGATCTCTGTGTAGTCATCTCATTGAGCAGAGGAATGACTTAAATTAGTGAAAAATATAAATTTAAATAGAATTTATTCTTTAAAATGATAAAACTCACATATCAGTCTTGATCTCTGGTGAACCAAACATTAATATTTGAATATTTCCAAATGAAACTCAAACTGGAGATGAAGCTCCTTGTGAAGTTTTTAGTCTGTAGTTTGTTGATGTGTGACTGACTCTGGTTATGAAAAATTCATTTTTGGAGGAGGCACCAGGTTGATTATAGAAAGCAGTGAGTAACTTCTAATGTTTTTATCCAATTTTGTCGCTGAAAAAAAAATATTTTTTCATCCTCTGTTGTTCATTTCATTACTTCTCTACCCCTGTACCACAAACAGGACCCAAAAGTGTCTTTATTTGATCATTTAAAGTCATTTTATTCATACAATCATCATTTATTGTTGTGCATGTGATTACTGCAGGACTGTGGTTATGGAAATATTCTGATCTTTTACATGATTGTGATGTTTGAGATGATGATTTGATTAAAATAATTATTTTCACATCATATCTCCATTATATTCAGCACGGTGGTGCAGCAGGTAGTGCTCGTGCCTCACAAACAGGTTGCTGGTTCGATCCTCGTGTCAGTCAGGTTGCATGTTCTCCCTGTGCATGTGTGGCTTCTCTCCGGGCACTCCAGCTTCCTCCCACAGACCAAAAACAAGCTCACTGGGTTGATTGGTGACTCCAAATTGCCTTTTAGTGTGAGGGAGCATGAACGGTGGTCCACCTCTCTATGTGGCCCTGTGATTGGCTGGCCAGTGACTTCAAAAGGGATAAACAGTGTAGATGATGGACGTAAATTAACTCATTGATTTCATTCAATCTTCATGTTTAAACTGAGATTGTTGGTCTTTATTGACCCTTCAGCAGATCAGTGCAGGTCCAAATACCAATCAAAGTATTTGAAAAGTTTCTAAAACATCTGATTAAAGTCCTAATAATCAGACATATCAGTAAGAAACAACTTTTATTATATATTTCACTGAAGCTTCAGGGCAGTGATGATTAGATATATGCTCTGTAATATCTTTAAAAGCAAACTAACAGAGTTTAAATGATTGTTCTCCAAAGTTTCTCATTTTTACTCAGGCATGAAACACTTATTTTTTTATTACCATAAACCGCTGAATTTGTATTGTTATTTCATCCGTCACAGTTTAACAGCATCTTTAATACTATTTTAAATGGCAATTTAAATCAGTTTCTAAGTCTGAATCAGCTTTTTGATGCAACACTCACCAGTATGCAAATAAATGTACTTTATATTCTTCATTTAAGGACATTTTTAGTTGATTATTATAAGAAAACGAGCCTCAGAGTGTGAATATTAGCACAGAAACATTGTAATTTTCTCCAGAGTTAAAGTATCTGGAGTTCAGGAGCCCAAAGGTTCTCGTAGTGAGAATATTTAGGGTGTGAATGATGGTACACAGAGACTGATCTTTGGAGCAGGAACCCAACTCTTCATTCAACCAAGTAAGAAAAATAAAGAATTTTATTTTATTTTATTTTATTTTTGTTTTGTGGGGATTTCCTTGTCGAAGTCTGTTTTTACAGCTTCATACTTTTACATGATAGGGTAAAAGGGACTAAACATGGGTTGGAGAGAAACACAAATATTGATTTCCAAAAAGATTTTAAAATAAAAGCACAAACTTGCTGGTCATGATCACATTTTTACACTTTTTACTTCAAATCGACGCATGAGGGAAATCACAAATGTGTTGATTTAAAGTCTCAAACTTTCACAGCCATTACCCTGATTATAATTAAACATATGAATGATTTAATGAGAATGTTGTGTTAGCATTGTTTTATTAGTTTCTAACAAAATTTATCAAAAGTTTAGAAGAGCATCAAAACCATCTACTAGATAATGAGGTCAGACTCAGCTTGAAAATAAAAGAGTGGATTTTTCTAAACCTCATGTTAATGTTTTTTTTTTTTTTTTTTTTAATTTGGTTAAATTAAGTTGTTTTCCTCTAAAGTGACTCATTACATTAAAATGAGGTGATTTTATTTTTTCACAGCTTCTAAAACTGAAAGCGGAGAAGTATTAAACAGTTTAATCAGTGTGACTTTAGGTCAAGACTCCTTCCCATCAGAATTAAAGTGTCAATTATTATTCTGCTGTCTAAAAGTTTTTTATTTATTAATCAGTGAGTTGTTAATCCTAATACTGATGTTCAGCGATGTGGATCATTTTATTAGTTTAAAAAGCCAAATAGGCTGAAATTCAGAAGAACTTCAAAATCTGTTGTCAGCTCAAAAATCCATTCAGACTGAAATTTCAGTCCACTCATCTTTAGAGAGAAGGGTGTTTATGCCTTAAGTTAGTTTTAAATATTTTCGAAATGTTTAGTCTTAAAAATCAATCTTTTACTCTGGTGTGGTCGTCCTGATTTTTAGCTTCAATTTTTGGTAGTGATGTTACTGATGTTTGATGTGATGTGATATCACTGAAAATAAAGACGCAGATTTGAATGATCAAATATTATGACCAGCAGCGGCCTGTATCTGCAGTGAGCTGTATCACTGTGTGAATACTAATGCCAACAAAATGATGTTTGGACGAGGCACAAAGCTGACTGTTCAGCCCCGTAAGTCACTTTAAACACTTTTTATAAAAAATAAAATTTCACTGAAGCTTCAGGGCAGTCTTGTTTAAATATTTACACTGATCCATTTTCTCCACTTTTTAAAAAAGATTTATACGACTTTATTTTTCCGCTCAAAACAATAATTATTCGAAAGTGGTCATGTTTAAGACTGAAACAGTTTTATTTTACCATTAATTGGTAATTGTTAATAGTTCATTGATTTAGTGTCCAAAGTGTCACATTTATGTTTTATTATGTGACGATTAAACAAAGGTTATGAGCACTTATTAACAGTGGATGCAGTTCAGACCACTGTGTTGATGTTTGGATCACATGAATGAGAGATGATGTACATTTAACTCTTAATTTAAAGATTGATTTAATAAATCATCATAAGAAACTCCCTCCAAATGTGCATTTTGTTTGAATGATGTTTTGATATTTAGTTCAGAGTTCAGGAGCCCAAAGGATCTTGTTATGGGAATATTTACAGTGTGAATGGTGCTGCACAAAAACTCATCTTTGGAGAAGGAACCAGACTCCTCATTCAAGCCAGTAAGAACAATATAAAGTTTAAGTTTGTTTTTAAGGGAATAACCACGATTTAGAGGACATATCCTCATGAAGAAAGTTCTCATCAGAGCTTCATACTGTGGAAAGTTATGATTAAATGGACAAAACAAGACTTTGATGATATGGTCACAAAAGAGGTGTTAAAAACATTCAAATAAAAAACAACAATATTGACGGATTTTAACAGGTTTAACTCCAAACAGGCGAGTGAGGGAAGTGACTACAAACTTATTTATAATCAAAGTCACAAGACAAATAGATTACAAACCCACATGTGAATGAACTGAATTGGATTATTTTATTATTTAAATAAACTTGTAGGACTGAAACTCAGCTCAGCTTTAAAACTGTCGACTAAATAAATAACTTAAAGTCAGATTTAAAATCCAGGAGAGGATTTTTAAGTTCATATTTTCAATGGTTAAAAGAAGTGCATTTCTTTAACTTGATTGTTTTTATTATCATGAAATGATAATATTTTTATTGTGTAGATATTTATGTATAAAATAACATCATCAGTGTACACTGTGACTGAAGGCCGGTCAGCTCAGTGTCATTTTCTCTTAGTGTTTACAGTCTTTATATTTTATACTGTAAGTTTTTACGTCCTAATACTGATGTCCAGGCCAGTGGGCTGCTTAATTAATCATCATGTTATGATAAAAACAGTACTTATTAAGTTAAATATTAAAACATCTGGAGTTTACGAGCCCAAGGGTTCTTGTTGTGAGAATATGTACAGTGTGAACGATGCTACACGAAAGCTCATCTTTGGAAAAGGAACCAGACTCCTCATTCAAGCCAGTAAGAGAAATATAAAGTTTAATTTGTTTTTAAGGGAATAACTGAGGTTTAAAGGAAATATCTTCAAAAAGAAAGTTCGAGTTTGTTATCAGAAAGAACTATCATTTTCTCTTGTGGTGTGCTTTTTTTTTTTTAATATAATCCTGCGAGTATTTCAAAGTTTAAAGACCTTCACGCGGCATTTTTGCAGAAATAATTCACACATGATTAATGTTTTTGGATTGAAAGCTGGACACTGCAGGCTTTCGAACCAGCTATGTGATGTCACAGAACAAAAAAAGTTTCTTATTCTTTTGTACAGAGGTTTATTCCATTTCATTAAAATAGCCTCAGGTCACTTTCAAGTCACGTTGAGTCTGTTTTGACTTCAATGGCACAATTTTTAAAATATATACACAACATACTTGTACAAATACACACAGCTTTTAATGTGAATAGATAAACGTTTATTCACATCACCCTCAGAGTAAAGCTAGTTTAATACTGATGTAATGTTACATTAAAAACGAGGTCACCAGTACTTATTAAGTTATTGAAACATCTGGAGTTTAGGAGCCCAAAGTTCTTGTTGTGAGAATATTTACAGTGTGAATGACGGCACACGGAGACTCATCTTTGGAGAAGGAACCAAACTCCTCATTCAACCCAGTAAGACAAACGTAGAGTATTATCTGAATTTAAGGGAATAACTGAGATTAAATGAACATTTTTTAATAAAAGGTACAAATTTCTTAGTGTAACTTCATTAAAAATGGGATAATACGGTGAAGTCAACAAAACATGAGTTAGACAGAGTTACAAACTTTGATATGATCAGGGCCGGACCACAGAAAGACCGAGACGGCCCGTTTCAGATGTGATTTCTTTACGTAAAACCATCTGCTGGATCACTTCTGGCCACCTTCAAACAGCTTTTGTTGGAGTCCTGTCCTCTTACCTGTTTCTTCTTTTTACTCTCCAGTATTTGCTCCTGTCGCAGATTTTGTTCTGGTCCACAAATGGCAAAACCCAGTCCAAGACTGAGGGCTTAGTGGTCTGGAAAATGGTAATATAATTAAAAAGGAGAGTGAGGGGTGTAGGTCTGATCCAGGCTTCGTTTTACTGAAGCTCCCGTATATGACTGTGTTTTTGTTTCTTTGATAGGAAATGTGAGTATTTAGGTGAAACTAAAGCTTGATTTGGACTGCTTAAATCCAGGATGGACCACTTTTAATGTTTGAGGTTGGCCCCAGAAAGCTCTCTCCTCTATTCAAAGTTATGGACAACCTCAGACAGACTGAAGAGTCAGAGAATACAACACGAACACCTCATTAGATGGTTATGTGTGGAAATCCCAGGAGATCAGCAGATTCTGAAGCACCATCAACCATGCCACGACAAAGTCTCTAACATCACTTTTCTTCTCCATCCTGATGCTCAGGTTGGACTTCAGCAGGTCCTCTGGACCGTGTCTACCTGCCTAAATACGACTGTCTGATTAGCTGTTTGCATTAATGAGCAGTTGATTGGGTGAATCCATAAAGTGAGTGATTGGTGAGGTTTTAATCTCATAAAGCAGAAGTATGTTGGTGATCACAGAGTTTGTCTCAGCAGGAGATGTTGGTCTTGTTCCTTCACGCTGAGGTTTGTGTTTTCTGACATGTTTGAGTCACAGTGTGTCTGTGAGTGACGTGGATGTTCTTCTTCGTTTTCTGCTGTTCAGCCATCAAGCTTCTCTGACAGAAGGTCTTCAGGTCCTGAAGACCACGTTCATGATCCTCATTCATGGTCACTGATGAGGTTTTTCTTGTGTGTGTTTCAGAGGAGAAGGTCGAGCCGTCCTTCTACAAACTGGACAGTGATGACAGTACCCAGTCAGTGTGCCTCGCCACCGGCTTCACCAGCCACAATGCATTGAATGAAACTGGGATCAACTTATTCAATGGCACTGAGGCCTTCAGGACCAAAGGAGAGGCGGGATATAGCCAGGTGGTTCCATTATCAGGAGATAAAGAAAAAGAGGAATGTGAAGGAAGTAAGTGTGGAAGACTCATTTTTACTTTACGTCTTTGATTATCAGCTGATATCAAGCCCCGCCCTCTGCAGGAGGTCAACTTCAGGTGTTTCTACTGGTTCTGTAACCTGCCTGGTTGTTGTGAATATAATGTCTTACATTGTTTTTTAAAGAGGATCAAAAATGATGACTTGGCCTTTGACCTCATACCTCCAAAATCTAATCAGTTCATCTTGAGTCAGAGAGGACATGTGTGCAAAGTTTGACTGAAGTCCCTCAAAGACATGATCATGAGGCCAAAGATGGGACTTTTTCTCTTTAAGATCAAACCCGATTGTCCTCGAGTCAGAGTGGACACTGATACTGCCTCCATTTGCAAAGGATGAGCTGAAGCACCATGACCTTGACCTTTACACCCATGACGTCCAAGATCTAATGAGTTCATCCTTTAGTGTGGTTGGACCTTCAGTCAAAGTTCAAAAGACTTTTAAGAAATCCCGTCCACATCCTTTGACCATATGTTCAGATGGACTGTGGCCTTTGTGGAGGCTTTAGAGTCCCACAGACTTTGAGACCAGGAAACAGGAAGTCATTAAATTAAAATTAATTGATTAATAAATGCACTTTAGGACTCAGTGCTGTCTTCTGTCAGGGTTTCTCTGTGGACTCCTCTGTCATGAAGCTCTCATTAAAGGCTGAAGGACCTCTCCTGGACCTTCATGCTAACGTCCGTCTGTCTGGTTGTTTCAGGGGAAAAGGAGGCTGTTTGTGGAGACCCTTTAAAACCAGATCCGGTGGTGAACCTGATGTCTCTGACCGTGGTGGGTCTGCGGCTGATCTTCATTAAGACCATCATCTTCAACGTCCTGATGACCCTCAGGCTGTGGATCAGTCACTGTGAGTACAGACACTTTCTCTTCTTTAGGACAATCTTAACAAACAAACAAACAAACAAAGTGTTTTTCTTGCTGCAGGTTTTGTCAGTCATGGCAAAGTGCTGTATTCATGCTGGATTCATGTCGAATTTGAAATAAAAATAAAAAATCAATGAAGTAATTTTTTAAAAAGGTAAAAATTATCTATAAAATGAAGGGTATGGCTTCAGCCTGCTCTTGTAAAGTGTCTTGAGATAACGTGTGTTATAATTTGGTGCTACAGAAATAAAAATTGACTAATTTAATCAATGAAACAACAACATGGTGGTCTGACTCAGACGCAGCCACATTTCCAACATTTCAGAGTTTGGCTGAGGCCAAAGTGTTTGTACTATTGATCATTAAAAAATGATCAGAAATGCTTACAGCTATGTCGTCCTTGTTAGCATCTTTTTAAAAACACAACAATCCAATCCAATGATCATCTATACTGCTTATCCTTCACAGGGTCATGGGGGTGGGGGTGGGGGGCAATGGTTTTGGTCTGTGGGAGGAAGCTGGAGTGCCTGGAGAGAACCAAAACAGAAAGGAAAGGCACAGAAAGGCCTTGGGAAGAGAAAGTGCTAAATGCTAACTCCTTTCTGTGTTTTGGACTCATTCCTGCTCCGCTCTGTCTCTAATTTTCTAATAAAGAAATAAACCAGATTAGAGTTCCTTAAATGTTTGAGACATGTTTAAAACCCTGCAGGCTGCTCTCTGTGACCTGTTAGGACTGTTTTTCTGTCTCTGAATGATAAGGACATGTTTACTGTTAAGTACTTAAAGATTATTTTTGTGTTTTGTTTTATAGAAACGGTGCAGACTGCAGAAAAAGCTCAGGCTGACTGACCACACAAAGACCTCATGACCTCCACATGATGCCCTCTCTGTCCAAATGTATAAAAGTCAAACTTCTGTGTCTGTTAATATCACGACATATTCAGATGATTTAAACCCTTTCTAATAAATGTAATCTCAGAAATGTTTGCAGTAAGATTGTTGTTGCTGATAATGCGTGGATTGTAATTTTCTTTTATTATTTTACTCTTACTTTTAACTGATTGTTCTGCTTTTTGTAAAAAAACAAACAAAAAAAACACGATAAGATAAATATATGAAAAAGCTTTGTTTGATATTTTAAAATGACAGAAATAAACTTAAAACAAATAGACTGACTGTTGTGTCTTTTTTATGCATAATCAATAAATCTGTAGTTGTAGAGCAGTACAGCATAACAAATGTTTTCTCATGGCACTTTACATATTAAAAGACAAGCAACATACATTAACTATAGACAACTTAATGACATACAGTCCAAAACATAACAGGCCGGGAGTTCAGGGACCATGGGAATTATACACAATGCGTTATGAAGTGCTGGAGTGCTAATTAAAGCACTAAAGTGCTAAAGTGCTAGCTGCCTGGGAGCTCAGCTCCTCTTTATATTGCACATTACCTTACTGCCTAAGAAGTGTCAGATTAAATATAAAAAAATATCCCACAATGGCCATAGCACATGGTTGCACATGCAGATTGCACTAACAAAGCATAAAAGATGTATTTAGATTGTATTATCTTTTTTTTATTCATACAGCTCTTTAAAACCAGAGGTTAAAGTTCTCTGACAAACACATCACTAAAGAACAAGATCCAAACCAGCAAACAGACCTATAAATGACCCAAACATTGGATAAAAATATACATACACACATTAGGAATAATAATAATAATAATAATAATAATAATAATAATAATAATAATAATAATAACTAGACAGCACTCAGAGAGCCCAATCCTCCATCAAGGTAGCTCACATATTGCTGTTACACCTTTAAGCCCCATGATGAGTTGACCCTCATTATCTGATTCCTTGACCTTATAAATCTACTTCCAGCACTTAGAATCATGAAGATATAATTACTTTGACAAATATTCAGCAAAAATGATCATTCACCAAAATATAATCACTTCTCCCTTTTGCCATGACATCAAAAACTGTTGTGAGCTTTCTGAGTTGTTACTAATAATGTGAAACTCTCACTCTGTTAACACATTATTTAAAATATTCCTGGATCCAGATCCTGATCACCTCCAAAATCTGATTACTTTTAAGTTGGGCTGTTACCGACATCTCCTGAAAATCTTGGCAAAATCCATCCAGTAGGTTTTGTGTAATCTTGCTAACAAACATACATCCAAGTAAAATTAATAATAACCATGATAATAACGAAGATCGTAAGAGCCTAGCAAACAGCCCGGTCGAAGGGCCTGAAACTCTCAGCAGAGAAAATCAGATTCAGGAGGTAAAATTCAGAAAAGAGGTTTATCAGATAAATAAAACTTTATCCTGCTGTGGTAAATGTATGCTTTGTGATGACCAACAGCACTGTATTATGTGAGCTACCTTGATGGAGGATTGGGCTGTCTGAGTGCTGTCTAGTTATTATTATTATTATTATTATTATTATTTCTAAAGTGTGTATGTACACTGCCTGGCCAAAAAATAAGTCGCCGCCAAAAAAAAAAGCTCACACACTCTAATATTTCATTGGACTGCCTTTAGCTTTGATTACAGCACACATTCACTGTGGCATTGTTCTGATAAGCTTCTGCAATGTCACAAGATTTATTTCCATCCAGTGTTGCATTAATTTTTCACCAAGATCTTGTATTGATGATGGGAGAGTCTGACCACTGCACAAAGCCTTCTCCAGCACATCCCAAAGATTCTCAATGGGGTTAAGGTCTGGACTCTGTGGTGGCCAATCCATGTGTGAAAATGATGTCTCATGCTCCCTGAACCACTCTTTCACAATCTGAGCCCCATGAATCCTGGCATCGTCATCTTGGAATATGCCCGTGCCATTAGGGAAGAAAAAATTCATTAATGGAATAACCTGGTCATTCAGTATATTCAGGTAGTCAGCTGACCTCATTCTTTGGGCCATAATGTTGCTGAACCTAGACCTGACCAACTGCAGCAGCCCCAGATCATAGCACTGCCCCCACAGGCTTGGACAGTAGGCACTAGGCATGATGGGTGCATCACACCACCTGCCTTTCTTCTTACCCTGATGCTCCCATCACTCTGGAACAAGGTAAATCTGGACTCATCAGACCACATGACCTTCTTCCAGTCCTCCAGAGTCCAATCTTTATGCTCCCTAGCAAACTGAAGCCTTTTTTCAGTTAGCCTTACTGATTAGTGGTTTTCTTAAGGCTACACAGCTGTTCAATACCTTGAGTTCCCCTCACATTGTGTGTGTGGAAATGTTCTTACTTTCACTATTAAACATACCCCTGAGATCTACTGTTGTTTTTCTTCAGTTTGATTTGGCCAAACGTTTAAGTGATCGACGGTCACCATGATTCAGAATTTTTTTCAGACCACATTTCTTCCTTGAAGACGATGGTTCCCCACTATCCTTCCAGTCTTTAATAATGTGTTGGACAGTTCTTAACCAAACTTTAGTAGTTTCTGCAATCTCCTTAGATATTTTCTATACTTGATGCATACCAATGATTTGACCCTTCTTCAAACAGACTAACATCTTTTCCACGACTACAGGATGTGTCTTTGACATGGTTGTTTAAGAAATGAGAAGCCACACATTGCATCAGCTGGGGTTAAATAACTTGTTTCCAGCTGAAAGATAATTGCCCATGCAGTAATTATCCAATAGGAGGCTCGCACCTATTTGCTGAGTTAAATGCAGGTGGCGACTTTTTTTTTGGCCAGGCAGTGTATATTTGTATCCAATGTCCAGAGATGGATCCATTCAGGCAAAGACAATGGGACTAAAAATAAGAATTTATAATGAAGGCTGAGTGCTGAAACGTGTCCATTCTGAGCTCTGAGTCATCTTTGCTTCGTCAAAAGACTTTATAGAAGGACATATCTGAGAGATGATTTTTTGTTTCTGCTCTGTCAGTTTGTTGAAGTTTTTGGGGCTCTGTATTTTTTCCCTTTTATATCATAAACATAAACCGGTCTGATCTGGAGGTTTTGATCATTAATGAGGATACAGTTTTATATGTGCAAAAGTGTTTTATGAAAGGAGAGGAATTAAACGATCCAACCAGAATTCAGACCAAACAAAGAACATTTTTTGAACTGCTTATTACAGGCCACTGACAAATACAATATTCAGCATGTTGGCTGAGCCAATTCTCCTTTTTGTTTTCGAGCAGGTGGCAACGCTATTGTGGTACTGCCCCCTACTGGGCTAAAATTCAGATCAGAGTGACTATTCCTACAACATAGAACTGCTTTAAACATGCATAAATAATCCAGATTATTTTAAATACATTAACAAAGATGTGCACCTTTCATCCATAATTTATAATTTAGCTGATTTCTGTTTAAAAACCAAAAGTATGCTGTAGCTCAGCTATCAGTTAAAGCCATTAAATTAGCACCCACTGATCGATCAAAACAAAAGTTTGTGGTTTTCACAACTCAGCATTACTTGACAAATGCATTTTATTGATGAAACATGTTTTAAAATGTAAATTTACCAAGACTTTAATTGCTGCACTGTTTTGTAAATGCTATCAAAATTATTGTTATTGCTAATAATGCTAAGACTGTTGACATGATGTATGATGGGTCCAATACAGGCTGCTGTGTGGGCAATACTATTGTTAATCCCCTCATGTAGGCAGATGACTTGGTCCGAATTAGCCCAAACACCGTTGGGTTGCAACAGATGCTGAAGGTGTGCTCTCGCTATGGCATAGATCACGATATTAAATACAATCCTAAGAAAAGTCACATTATGATAGTCAGAAGCACTGGTTACAGAAAATCAAGGTTTCCAACCTTTTATCTGTCGAACAGTCCTCTTGATGTGTGTGAGGACAATAAATATCTTGGTCATGTTTTGTCTAATGACTGGATGGATGACAAAGACATCTATCGACAGTGATGTAAAATATACGTTCAGGCGAACAGGCTGATTAGGAAGTTTTCTATGTGCTCTGACGCTGTTTAAGTGTTCACTGTTCAGGACCTAAATCACATCATTATACACTGCTCAGTTGTGGTCTAACTTCAAGACACTGAGTATGCAGCGGCTCAAAGTAGCCTACAACGATGCACTGAGGCTGCTGCTTCATGTCCCAAGGTGGCATAGTGTCAGCCAATTATTTGTGTCCAATAGGGTGCCAACATGTGAGGCACTTTTAAGAAAGATGATGTTCAGCTTTATGTGTCGACTTGACCAGTCTGAGAAGCACATAATAGAAGCTTTAGTCAGCCCAAAGAAAAGCTGCTATAGATTTACCTCCAAGCTGAGACGACATTGGTGTAATAGGTTGTACAATTTCTAATATGCACAGCTTTGTATCCTGTATCTTTTATATTTCTGTTTCTTTTATATATATTTCTGTCTGATGTATGTCTGTCTGTCTTGTTTTTATATGGACATGTGTCTGCAATATAGATTTTATTATGATGTTGCCCTCTGCGAGCAGAGACCATCTCTTTCAGGGGAGCTTGGCGCGGTTGTTTGTGCTGAAATAAAGAAAAAATGTTGTTCATAAAAAATTAAACTTTAACAGAACAGCTCTCCCAAATGATCATGACCCCATCTCTGCTTCTGACAGCTGCAGGAGCTTTCACAGGAAAGTCCTGTTGTGGCAGATTTTTGTCTTGTGCATAGAAGTGCTCTATCACACATATGAGGAATGTTGAACACACCAAAGAGGCTTTTTAAGACATTCATCTGACATTTCAACACATCTGAGACTTCTCTGGTGGCAGTGTAGCTCAGTCCTTAAGGGCTTGATCTGGGGACCAGAGGGTGGCTGGTTCAATTCCTGATTGAAACATTCATAAAAGTTGGTAAAGTAGCACGGGGGATACAAACTGACTTACTGAGGCGCTGCTGGTTATGATAGTAATACAGCTAAAAGGAGTTGGCCTTCCTTCCCCCTGGAGCTTCAGGGTGTAGGGTTTAAACCCTTAAACCTCATCGCACGTAAACACCTATGAATAAAGCAAAGTTGACGTTGCTGGTGGTGCAGATGAGTCTGCAGGAATGATGAACTGAGCATGAGCTCCCAAGCCTGATCTGACCTGAAAATAAAGACTTCTTTAACTTGATCTGCATGAAAATTTTCAGGGTCTTCTCCCATCATTACAAAACTAATGCAAGTGGACCAGCAATCAATGATCAGAGAGCCTCATTGAGATTTCTAACAGACTGACAGCAGTGGATCTGATTCTCAGTCTGATATTTAGCTCCAGCAAGGACAGAATGTTTTTGCCGGCGTATGTTTGTCTGTCTGTTTGTTTGTCTGTTTGTTTGTTTGTTTGTTAGCAAGATTACACAAAAACTACTGGCTGGCTTTTGCTGACATTTTCAGGAGATGTTGGTAATGGCCCAACTCAGACATGATTAGATTTAGGTGGTGATCCAGATAACCTCCATTCGTGAACGATCATTTTTGCTCAATAACTGTCTGACTAATAATGATATCAACATGATTCTGAGTGCTAGGTGTGGGTTTTCAGGGTCATGAATCATATTATGAAGGAAACTTTATCATGAACTATTGCTTATAGATGTAACAGCAATTTGTGAGCTACTTGGGCGGAGGTTTGCGCTCTCTGAATGTTTTCTAGTTCATTTTGAGAAACAGAAGTTTGAAGATAACTCCTGATCCCTGTTACACAGACAGGCTGAGATCTAGACCACTTCCACTCCACCTGCTTTCCACTGACACACTGACACGAGCTCATTTTACATCCTGCAGGTCTGATCTGTCATGCAATACAAAACAACTTTATCAATAAAGTGCTGTTAAACTCAAGACCTACCTTTTTAGTCTGGTTTTACTTAAATTACCTTTAAGTGTTTTTATTCTTAGTACAGCACCCTTTTGTTATTATTTTATTTTTTATTTCATCTAAATTTATTATTATTATTATTATTATTTTATGATATATTGAAATTTACACTTTAACCTAACCTCCAGTGTTTACTCATTTTAAACCTTTAAGATGACATCTCCCCGGTGCGTACTGGGTACTACAATGTTCCTGTTCTACTATTATCCTTTATATATGATGCATTTTACTGTTGCTGTGTACAGATTATGGGGGTGGGTGGGTTCGGGAGTTGGGTGGAGTGGGTCTGGGTTATACTCTCTTTAATCTCATTTAATGTATCTGTCTGTTTGTAAAGCACTTTGTGATATATATTTTTTTTGTATGAAAAGTGTTATATAATTAAAGTTTGATTGATTGATTGATTGATTGATTGTTAAAACAACCTCAGTGAGCCAAAGTTCTGCACAGGTAAATAACTAAGAGAAAATAAAATATATTAAAATATAAAAGAAATTAAAAGTAAATTAAAATACATAGAATTAATTAAAAAAATAAGAATTAAAATAAAATAAGAACAAAATATGTAGACACACGATGCCGATATCTTATGCAGTGTCAAAGGCCAAGGAGAACAGGTGGGATTTAAAAACAGGTAAGGACGTAGCCTGCCTTCCATAACTCTGGAGCTGCAGCTGCAGAAGTGCGATCCGTCTGAGCTTGAGCCTGGTTTTGAAGACTGTCAGGAGCAGCTGATCAGCTGACCTGAGAGATCGGGAGGGGGTCAAAGGATGAAGAAGCTCAGAGAGGTAGGGAGGGGCAAGGCCATTAAGAGCTTTAAAAGCAAATAAAAGAATTTTAAAATGGATTGGCGGCCAATGAAGTGGAGCTAAAATGTGCAGCAGTATTTTGAACCAACTGTAGACGTTCAACGGAGGAGCCACTGACCCCCTAGCCAAGATCTTTGGAAACAAAGATGTGCAGATGTGAAGTTCTTTTTGTTAAGCATAGGCTTTATTTTTTAGACCCTCAGGTTTTTTACAGTGGGCTTTACATGCTGGACCTTTTAACCCAGATCAATGGAGGGGTCACAGAAGGGTCACTGAAAACAATCACTTCAGTTTTCTTGCCATTAAAATTCAGAAAATTCAAAGACATCCACGTCTTAATGTCCTGAAGACAGTGGAGCAGCGGAGAGACGGGGTGGGAGTCAGTCTTTTTGAGGGGCACATGGATCTGACTGCAGTGTTAATGTTGACAGCACTTTTTAATTTAGTTTTAGTTATAGTCTTCTACTTAAACTATCTTTTAGTTTTAGTCATAATTTAGTCATCTAAATTGTTTTAGTTTTAGTCCAGTTTTAGTTGATGAAATTTCACAACATTTTAGTCGATGAAATCTGCTGTAAATGTAGTTGACTAAAATATGAAGTGTAAAGGGTAAGGCATTTTTTATGTTTCCTTGAATTTCTGAGGTCATGTTTTACACTTGGTCCTGTGACATTTTTCATCTCTCTGTTCCTCGTGTCAGAACTGAAATGGGGAAGGGAGCATTCAGTTTTGCTGCCCCCACAGCGTGGAACTCTTTACAGACCGAACTGAAGCTCACAGAGCTCATCTCACTTGGAGCCTTTCGGTCCATGATGATAGATAAACAGCGTGAGACTGTGTTCCTAAATTGTTATTTATGTTATAATTACTGCACTTTATTGCAAAATCTTGCACTCACAAAATATGTGTATTCTAATTTATTGTACATTACCACCATTTAATATGTTTTTTTTCAGTTCTGACGTGTGCTGCTGACCTCTTGGCCAGGTCACCCTTGTGAAAGAGATCTTGATGTCAGTGGGTCTTTTATCTGGTTAAATAAAGGTTAAATTAAAAAAAAATCAATAAATGATGTGTTTGAATAAAGGCAGGGCTGTGTTTCGGTTTGGTGAAAACAGCTTCAACAGTTCGTGTCCTCAGTTCACAAACGCTTGCTGAGTGCTGTTAAAGGATGCCCCTGTCCCAGTTTTTTTGGGACATGTTACAAGCATCAAATTTACAGGGGTGGACAGTAACCAAGTAGATTTACTTGAGTACTGTACTTAAGTACATTTTTGAGTGTCTGTACTTTACTTGAGTATTACTTTTTTGGACTATTACTCGACTATATTTGAAAGACAAATATTGTTCTTTTAACTCCACTACATTACTATGAAGGGTCCTGTTACACGTTACTTTTAAGAACATCTTTAAAATCAGTGGACAAAATTTCTTTTCTCTTCTAAAATGCGATGTGATTTGTTCTAGTGTTGATGCTGTACCTGTACCTGCACATGCACTACTCAGATCGGGCAGGTTAACAATGAGCTAACATTGCCCATATAACGGTTCGTCTTGGCAGTAATATGGCTACGGCATGATACTGACGATGATTCCACACCAGAGCACCCATGGCCATGCCTGAAGTCTGATTCAGTCGTGTTTCAATAGGCATTTCTATGGGCTTCGTAGAATACTGTTCAAGCTTTTTATTCTCCAGGTTCTACAAGTAGGTGAAAGCAGTCAGTCGGTTGTTTCAGCCATTATGTTCTATAAGTTCACTGTGGCAACAATACTATAATGCGTTGACATTAAAACGAAAATGTACTTTTAATTCTTAAGTATTTTCAAAAGCAGGTACTCCAGCACTTAACTTAAGTAAAAGATTCGAACAACTTTCACTTGTATTAAAGTAATGTTTGACCAGGAGTATCTATACTTTCACTCAAGTAATGGAGTTGAGTACTTTGTTCGCTACTGCAAATTTAAAATGATTAGAATGCCTGATGTATGAAAGTATGTCATCTCAAGTGATGACATACTTTCATGAATTTCTCAGTCATCAGGTTTCTCTCTCTTTGAATATTCAGGTAAGTTCATTGGTTTATTTTTTTGGTTCCTGATCAGACTCTGATGGTTTCAGCCGGAAAAAAACTTAATTTTTCCATTGAAATGAATCAGTCTTGTATTTTACTAAGTCTTGCTCATTATTATCATTTTGTAATAAATGATCACACCTTTAGCCTACACAGAAGTGCATACTAATGTCTGCATACTCACACAAATGACTCAGAGAAAACAATGTCCACATACCCAGATCATTTCAGAGGCTCTCAGTCAGTATTATGGGCTGTCGGAGCTTCCACACTGCCCCGAGTGGTCTCTAGGATTAATGCATGTATTTGCACATGTGGGCTTCAAGGGAAAAATGGTGCAATATTATAAAAAATGTTATAAGGTCAAAATTTGAAGCCTGGTGAGCTGTCTGAGTGCTTATACTTCTACATTGGATGTTTTTATGGTGCTTTGGCCCTTTGTTCAAATATTGTGGTTATAATGGGGTTCAATGGTCCAAAAAGTGGACACAGGGTCACGAAAAGTGCTGTTTAATTTGACAGAGCATCATAGACCTTATAAAACTACTATCACTGAAATTCAGAGTTAAAAACACACCTGTGTGAGAAATGAAGACCACAACATTAGAAACAGCAGAAATATCATCACATAAAGTCCTGAAGTGTCTAGAAAGAGGAATCTGAGGGTTAATCCTGACTCAGATAAACATGTATTTTATATATTTAATTTAAGCTTGGATCATTCCTCTTTAGTGTGTTGTGCTGTCAGACTGATTTCTCAGGGCTCCTGGTGTTTTGAGTTTTTTTCTTGCTATTGATTTAATTTTCACTCTTCTGTCAAATCTCTCTGTGGACTCTTCCTCTTTAAGGTCCTTCTCAAGTCCTTCTCAAGTTTCCTCTTAGAGTCAGTTTGAAAACCTGATTCATTTTTAAATATAAATAAATATATATATATATATGCTGAAATAATTGAAGGGACAGCCTTCAGTATTTTACTGAAACATGACGATTTATGTGCTTTAATCTTTCTTTATTTCCTCAGATTGATCAGACTGTGAAGCTCTTAACCTTAAAAACATGTCAGACCTTATTTGTCTCTGTGTTTGTTTCTGTGACCTGATTGGCTGCTGCTGCTGGTGGAAAGTCTTTGCCCTCGCTGTTTCCACAGGATGTGGTGTCTCGATGTGCTGCACAGAGACACGTCACAGGCGAAGGCGGCGGCGGTCTGAGCCTCAAAGCCTGCTGGGACGGGAAGTGTGCATGTGCGTGTGGGCGGTGATGAGGTGAGGGTGGATCTTCAGGTGTGGCCTCGGCATGAGAAAAGAGATCAGACTAAATATAAAGTCTAAACGTGGGAGCAGGTCACCAGAAAACACCTGCTCAGAGCTCCAGTCACCACAGGACCATGACACATTTTAGATTTAGAGTAGATTTACCTCTTTAAATAGTCACTGAAAACATTTATGAAGTTTACTTATATCAGTCTCTCTAGTCTCAAATTGTTTGCTCCTTCATGCAGTGAAGGCCCTTATTTGTGGAAATAAAATTTAAAGATGGAGAATATGAACACCTGAGTTCGTCTGATGAAACATGAGCAGGCAGAAAATTTTATTTCTTTTTTGTTTTAAATTCTGTTTTTGTTGAAGATTTTTGAAAAGAAAAAGGTTGACAGGCAATCCAAATATCAAAATGCTTATTCATACATGAAATACATGTTCAGCATATTTCCCCAAAACCCCTACATAACATTGCCTTCTTCATTTAAAACACCTCAGAGGCTGAGGATCGATGGAAGTAAGGGGAATAAACAGAAATATCTAGAAAAACGTCTGATATTTCAAACCTCCTGTATGTTTATAACAGTGTGTCCAAACTATGGCCCGTCATCCACTCTTCACTGGCACCAGGGTCAGTGTGAGGCTCTGACCTTCACAGGGTTTCTGTTCATTAAGAGAGGATAAAAGAAAAACAGATCTCAGTCCCCTCAAACCACCACGACATAACAAACCACCAGTTTCATTAATATTTTCTTCTTTAGACTTTTAGCACCAACATGTGACATCGTCAGTCTGACACCAGAGCACGTCTGTATGATGTTCTTCTTCTTCAGGTGTTTTCATCCACACATTAATATGAGTGCATTGTGATGTCTTTAATTCAGCTGAACAGGTGAATAAACTGACTGTGAGGATTGATTTTAATGTTTTTTTTTTTGTTTAAACATAAACTCATTCAATATTTGTTTTACAAAAACAGTCAATATCAAGATCCAGCAAACTCATTATTTACAAAGTTAAGTTGTTAAAATGTTATGGATCAGTGAATTTCAGTGATCTTCAAACTATAAATAAAGCTCATATGGAAGTTTTTCTTACAAACACACAGGAAAGATCAGATAAAGAGAGTTATTATAAAATAAAGGGGGCAGAGATCTTTTAAAAGGCCAAACTGATGAAGCGTCACTGTGAGAGGAGTAGGTTTATGGATCAATCCTGTCAGAGAATTCAGCTAAATCAAACTTCATATTTAAAATCAGAATAAAAATACCAAGTTGGGAGGATATGATGAACTGAAAGCAGAGTTTTGTTCTGTCTGTTTTTGATCTTCTTTGCCAGATAAAATATAAATAAAAGTCATTAATGACAGCGATGATGCCTTGGACAGAGAACGATGCTGTCTGTCATCACATCCTGTTAGCTTGCGTCAGGGTTTTCAGACCATGCTGTCAGATGGTCCAGAAACTATCTAACAGGTAGACCCCAGGCTGCCACCTCTGATACTCTTCGTGTTTGCAGGGGTGTGCCTCAAGGCTCAGAGTTGGGGCCACTTTTGTTTCCTATTTATATAAACTGTCTTGGCTGGAATATTTTAAATTCCTCTTTTCACTTCTGTGCTGATGATTCTGGTCTTTACTGCTGTGCACCTTCACCTGCTTTTGCGGATCTTCAGCCAGACTTTGATTTAGTTTAAGAGCAGCTTTGCACCCTCAGCTTGTTCTTAATGCAGACAGAGCCGAACCCCTTACATCAACGACAAAACATTGTTTTGTCTGAGAAAATTCTCAGTAATGATCAGAAATAAATTGAGTTGGTATCTTTCTTTGAGTGCTTAGGATTCTTGCTTGATGACAGCTCATCTTTTAGGGAGCACATTGGTATAAGGAATATTAAAAAAATAAATATTAAACCTGCTGTCATGTGAAGCAGCTGAGCTATTAGCTTATTCTCCACAGGTAGGGGCATGTTAGAGCCCGATCTGTAACAGTAACCCAAAATGTAACAATGGCCCAAAATGCTATAAAAAAAGTTGGAATAAAACCCAAAATGTAATAATTGGTCAATAATATAACAATGATGTTGAGCCCCAAATGTAATAAAACCAAAATGTAATAACTGGTCAATAATGTAACAAGATGCTGAGCCCAAAATGTAATAACTTTATTACATTATGGGGCATATTGTAATAACTGACCCAAAATGTAACAAGTTATTACATTTTGGGCAAAAAGTTATTATGTTTTGGGCTCAGCATCTTGTTACATTATTTATTACATTTCGGTTTTATTACATTTTTTTTAAAATAACATTTCAGGTCATTGTTACATATCAGGCTCTAACAGGGCATGGTACAGGCTAAAGTTTAACACATCTTTGTTTGTCCTTCTGTATAAAGACTTGTGTTATCCTCAAATAATAATAATAAGTGAGAGATCTGACTGAACCAAGCACTGGTTTGCTGTCTTGTCCCCTCTGTCCCTTTGGCCAAAGATGTAAGGTGGGCCTACAAATATTTAGGCTAGACCTAACGGAGCATTATTCCACACTTTGACTAAAAAGTTTGAGGTCTTACTGCTTTTTTATTTCAGAAATAAGTCTTGTTTCTCCTCTATCTTCAGGAAGAGGCTGGTAGAGGCGACCTTCTTACCCGCTCTTGATTATGGAGATGTGTTGTGCATGGATGTGTCTGCTTAGAGCCTTCACATGTTGGACAGCGTAGATCATGGAGCTCTGAGATTCATCACGAACTGTGGATTCTCAATCATCACTGTACTTTATATCCTAAAGTGAGCTGGACTGCTCTATATCTTTATTTATAATGACGTTCTGGAACAGATTACCTTTCCTCTCTTTTAAACTTGAAGGATGACATATCCATCGTTCATCAGACTTTATTTACTTCGTCATCCCCAAAGTCCAAACTGAGTTTGGGAAAGAAAGATTTTAGATTCTCTGCTAATTTTGTAGGGAAAAATATTCAGCCTGAGTTTGAACGCAGGGTTTAGTTTCCCGAAATCTTTTTAAATGCTTAAATCTTGAATCAAGGCTTTCAGTGTGCAGCTGTTTTGACTGATGGCTGACTGTTGATCTTTATGTTTACTATCTGCTGTTTGAGTTTGAGTGGTTGTTGTTGGTCAGGTCTCCCTTTAAAGGGATCTCTGATCTCAGTGCGACTAACCATCAAAATAAAGGTAAGATAAATTAAACTAAGTCCATGTATCTTAAAGAGGAAGTGAGAGTTTCTTTGGCCTGCAGCTGCTTGTTTTAAAGTTTCTTGTTTCATTGTGAACAGTGTTAATTAGTGTAAAAAAAAAAGTGCTTTAAATTATTAATAAATGATAAACAATGAGAGTGAAATGCAGGTGTGTAGAGAGCATCATGTAGGCTGAGAGCTCGAGGCCTTTATATAACAGTCTGCCCTCTAGTGGTACCTGAGGTGAACTGCATGGCCTTCCAGGTGCAGCCGGGCAGAGCAGCAGATAGAGTCTTTGGCCGTCTGCAACCACTACAGCGTTTCCAAACCTTTATTCATATCCAGAATAGAGAATGGAGAGAAATGCGTCAAAATCTGAACTTGTGCTTCATTTTGACTCAAACTGTCCAAACGTGTGGATCCTGAGTCTGATCAAACTAGCGTGGCCTGTGTACATATGTGGGCACCAATCAGAACAGCAGAGAAGGCTATAATTCTTTCATATTCATATATTTAATTCACAGTGTAGGAAATGTCGCTTCCATGACCAATTTACTAAAAACAGCACTCAAGGACTGTGTAAACTGGAGTAAAAAAGCTTATTTCAAAACACTGCTAAAGGATTTCAGATTTCAGAAGAAAATGTTTCAGAAATGATGGTTAGATGGTTAGAATACAAGTTTATTCAAACAACATTTAACCAACAAACTAAATCAAGATTGTTTAGAAAAACGGACCTGCAGGAGTTTTGTTTGACATATTGAGTCGGGCTTAGTTTGTTAACCCACGCGTTCATCACACTAAATTTAGGGCAGGGTTTGGAAAGAGTCTTTCAGCACATCAACAAGAGAAGTGAGTAAACACCAGCTTTATACATATATATGTATATACATATATATGTACATATATATATATATATATATATATATATATATATATATATATATATATTATGCTGATATTCGTATTCTGATTTTTCTGAACTCATTATTTAAAGACATCAATACATGAAAAATGACTTGTTACTTTCAATATGAGTGTATTTGTGTCTGGATCAAATGCACAACAAGAAAAACAACATTTAAGTCTTGAAAAATTAAAATCTTGATTTTTTATTTGTAACCGTGCAGTGATGATGAGGTAAAGTATCATAGTACGTTTGTGTATTTGGCAGATATTTGTGTATGTGTGGACGATTTATAGGATGCAAATTTTGGCAACAAATTCACTTTTATCCAATATTGATATTTATTGTTTTAGACCAATATCCGCTTACACTGATATAACGACAATATCATGCATGTCCAACCCACACACACACACATATATATATTAATATATGTATAATAATATGTTTAAAATATGTATATTGGCA
Source organism: Cetoscarus ocellatus (assembly GCA_037902135.1). Classification (NCBI taxonomy): domain Eukaryota; kingdom Metazoa; phylum Chordata; class Actinopteri; order Labriformes; family Labridae; genus Cetoscarus; species Cetoscarus ocellatus. The sequence goes on from JBAMNC010001859.1 coordinate 651,468, forward strand.
TACTGCAATAGAAGTTAGAAGCTGTGTCATCTTTATTAATCATCAAGTAGTCTATCTTTATGTTGACAACCTACAATATATAGGTTTAAATATACACCTCGACATTATCAGATAGTCATGTTGTCTGTATTAAAATATCCTCGCTGGGCCTCCAGTTAATGAGCAAAGTGAACATTAATATCAGATGTCAGAGTTCTTTCTCTCTGTGCTCGGCCTGTCTCTGTCATGGTTTATGGTTTGCTTTGCACATTAGAAACAAAGACAGAGCAGAAATACATAATTCACAGAGCTGGAAGAGGCACAGAGCTCAGAAAGCTGATCTGAAGCCTCCACCTAAATAATATATCTAAAATATACCTAAATAATATAGTAATAATGCAATCAGGTCTGCTGCATTTTCATAACCTCTTTATTTAATCCTATGTCTTAAATGTTAAAGTAAAAATCGTCATGGTCCTCTTGATGAAGGCAGAGTTAACCCTTCGTGACCTGCTGTCACATTAACCCTTTATCACAGCTGTGACAGTGATGGAAAATATTGCTGCGTTTGTTTTTTGTTTGTTTGTTTGTGGGTTTGTCGATTTCCTCCCTGCAGCCTCAGCTGTGACAGGAAGTGAGCAGCAGAGTGTGCAGGAAGTGAAACTGAAAAAAAAAAATGAGGCTGCAGCAGCACGAAACTGTGAGGTGAGAATCTGACAAACATCCGGCTGCAGAGAGGCAGGAAACGTAAAAAACAGAATATTTCCAACACGTGGTGGGAAACGACTGCAGCTGAGAGCGTTATTATTAACCCAGCCTACATTTTATAAGGTCATACCCATGATCCTCTGTTTTTGATATAAAATAATTTAATAAACGTGTTTAAAAAGGTCTTGTGCCCAAAGAAACGCTCATTACATTTTGATTTATATTGCTGCATGTGAGAAATTCACTACCTGACATTTTAAAGATGCTACATACAAACCAAGACATTTAGGGTTTAATAGAATAGAAAACAATAAACTTTTATTTGTCTCACACTGGGAAATTTGCAGTATTACAGCAGCAAAGGGGATGGCAATGATAAATAAAAAATAGACTAAGAATAAAAAACACAGTTTGTGCATTATTATGAATATAAAAGACTGGAGTAAAAAACTAAAAACTATACTATAAGAATTATTTGCACATGAGAATATTGCACATTGTTAGGAGAAGTTGCACAGTTTATGGTGAGTAAGTGTGAGTTAACAGTAAACCTGAGGGATGTTTCATTCCTCTGTGAGGTCCACACCTCCGGGAGTGATAGCCCAGTCATACATCACGTGACCTCTGACCTTATGTGTTTTATTTACTGCCTTTAATGGATTATTTATTGTATTTATTGTTGGTTTGTTGTCTGTGTGATACTGCCGGCTGCAGAACAAATTGCCCCTTGGGGATAATAAAGTTTACCTTGACCTTGACCTACATCTCCATAAGCTGATAGATCATTATCCCATCAGAGAGGACATCTGAGCAAAGTTTGACAGAAATCACTCAAAGACATCACAATTCACCAGCAGGAGATGATCATGGGCCTGAGGACCTTTGACCGCTGAAATCTGACCAGTTCGACCTTGAGTCTAAGTGAAAATTGGAGCAAATTTAAAGTTTAATACTGATAATGATTTTAAGATACTTTGTTCAAAAGCTGTATTAACCAGCAACAGACCCAGTTGCCCTATGACTTTTGACCTACCTCCAGATAATCATTTATGTGTCATGTTAGACGTTTGTGAAAGTCTGGGGAAAATCCCTCAGATCATTTTAGAGAAATCAGGTTCAACAAGTTGGCACCCACAAGCAAACAACGATTGTGAAAGTCCATGATCCTGACCTTTGACCCACGACTATGGAAATGAAATTTAGGTTGTTCTTAAGAAACATCATTTCCAATCTGTCTGTGCAGCATCCAGCAGGGACTCTGAAATATGATTTCTTCATGATTCTCCTGAAGACATGTTTTCATCTGCAAGCCTTTCTCAGTTTTACTACAGTTTATTTGATCATATTTCACTTATTCCGATTTTCTTCATTTTAAATTAGTTTTAATCAGTTCTTGAAAATAATTTCTTTTTTCCATAGTTCTTTTAAGTGATGTTTATGACTTGAAGTGTGTGGTTATTTCCTTAATTCTTTCTCTGCCTGTAATTTTATAACCTGCCTGTTGTGTTGTGTTGTATGTTTTATTATATTTAAAATAATTTCTGTCCTTGTGAAGCACCTTATAACTTGAGTTTGAAAGTGTTCTATAAATTAGAATTATTACTATAATTATTTAAATATGATGATTCAGTTGTATCAGCCTGATTTTGTCACTAGTGCTTATTCACGGGGCAAAAATCTCTTTTGACACTTTTTAGATAACAAAGCATTATAAAGAGGCTCCATGCCCTTGATCTATGACCTCAAATACATTATCAGGTCTTCCCTGCACCATAATGAACATCTGAGCAAAGTAGTATATTTGATTCTAAATGGGCATGTAGTCACAGTTTCAGGAAATCCCTTGAAGACTTTTTCAGATATTCAATTCACTGACTTTTTCCTGTATGGATGGAGGAGCCTTCATATGGATGGACACCCCAAAATCAAAAGTCCTCAGACCCCGCCGCCGCCGCTGGTGTGGAGGCGTTAAAATGATGCAAACAAAGAGGCATCTCCACTTGAGACCACCATATCGATGGATTAACATGGTTGAACCTGGTTGCTTATAGGCCACCTCTTGTTAGATGATTGTTTTTCTTGTGGTTGCTCTTCTATTCTTATTGTCATTTTCAACATCAGACATAAAAACAACAACATTAAACCGTTTACATCCATGTCTCTGGTTCCTGAGGTCCATCATCACCCAGGACTTGAGCAGGGGTTGGACATCAGTTCACTCTTGATCGTCAGTAGAGAATATGCTTCTTCTTAAAAAAATAAAATAAAATAACCGGCTTGAGAAATGGTGATGCATTTTACTTGACCTTTTACGTCATGTCTCAGGTGTCTGTCATGCAAGAGTTGGATTTAACCCTTTCATGCATGGTGTCCACTACAGTAAACAGATATTTGGAATAATTTTTACCCTTTAGATTGCAGTAACATGTCCAACTAGCAGGTGGCAAATTCCCAAACCCTTGTCTTAAGTTTCATAAATATATTATCTTTGCACATTTTTACCATACAGAGATATTGCATCATAAATTCCAAAATGCCTGACAAAGGGCAAATTGGGTATTATGCCTGTATTCAGATTTCACATAATTTTGTATTTTTTATTTCAAATTTTGATGTAATTCACGTGTGAATAGTTTGATTAAACAGCAACAATACATGTACTTCATATTTTGTTTTTTTCTTTTATTTACTCTTAATAAGTTCTTGTAAAAGGTGTATTTGTGAATCTTTACTAAGTTCCACAAAATTAATATTTATACTGTTGATGCATGGTGTCCACTGTAGTGGTCAGATGCATAACTCCCTCAAAATATAACATTGAAAAACAAATGAACATGATTTTTAACTTGTTTGAAAGTAAAAACAAAATATCGTTTTAAAAAGTATTCCTTAGTGATTTAATTATTCATGCATGAAAGGGTTAAGTTTAACAAAAAATGAAAGCGTCTTCTCTGGAGGATCAGATACAGCACTTTCCCCCTCCCCTTTGGAAACGCTCTGATCTGAGGGGGCGGGGCTACAGGACGCTATGATAACTAGCTCTGCTCTATTAGCTGCCAAAAATATCTCTGATGAGAGGGGGGAAGCCAGTGGCTGACATTCTAAACAGTCATGTGTTTGCCTGCAAAAAGCAGAAAACACATGTAGGTGGAGGCTGTATAGCTATGACATCATAAACTTCAGGAAGTAAAAACCAGAGCGTTTTAAGGGGCAAGTGAGAAATGAGAGTTTAGTCAAAAGTGTTATGATCCTCTGCTCCACAAGCCCCTTCGAACAATATTGCAAGCAAAGAAAAGAGATTTTGCAGGACATGGACCTTTATTTATTTTTTCTATGATTGCTATTTGCGTAATATAATTACTTTTGGTTTGTTCTATGTGTGATTGATTGTGTTATCATTTTCATTAGTATTTGGAATTAATTATTGACTACTTGTGTAAGGTGAAGGGGTAAGACCAGATAAGTTTCAACCTTCTCCTTTTTGAACATGCAAATGACAAATTTGTTTTGTGTTTTGGTTGTTTTTATTTTTTTTTCTTTGTTTTATTATTTCTTTATGTTCAAAATAAAAAAAGGAACCGAAGAAGAAAGGCCATGAGATGAGACACAAGTTCTCAAATTCATCCACACATATAGCAAGGACATTATTGAAATATAAAAAGAACATGAGTTACAGAATTGCAGTAAATTTATCAATCAGTTGATATTTATACCAAGATTGGCTACGAGTCATGATTTACAGGATAACATGAAAATAAATATAAAATTAGACCTTTAACACCCCTCCCTATGAGGACATTATAGAGTGATCATTGTTTCATGAGCAGTTCATGTGAGTCAAATGAGGCTCCTCTGAACAATCATCAAATATTTAATCATTCAGGATCACCTTCAACTTTTTTAAAAATAATTATTTGAAATATATGCTGTGCCTCTGTTTAATTCCAGACTGTAGTGTTGGTGTCATGATGCAGATCTCCTGCAGATGGTGTTACCTGAGCTTCATCGTAGGCTGTGCGTGATACACCAGCGCCCCCATGTGGACCATTGGATGAACTGACAAACATGAACAGATCGTCCTGACCGAGAATGACTGGTTATTTTATGTGCCTGTGAGGGAGTTATGCTGCTGCAGGGATTTTATTGCAGAATATGATAACCATTATCGGTACAGAAGCTCAAACACAGTCTCATTAAAGTGAAGGAAGGTTTACAGTCTCAAAAAGACAAAGCAAAACATAAATATCTAGGAGATAGAATAGAACTTTATTTGTCATTGCAACAAGTACAACGAAATTGCAAGATAATGCACATATATCGGAGTTTAAGGCAGGGGTGGGTGACTTTGTTTTCCAAGAGGACCACGTTAAAATGATCATTTCTGCACATAAAGGTATACCTAAAGGAAATATAGCTGTCACTTCTTCAGCATTAAGAAAAAAAATTAGAATTCAAGTGCAATATTACACGAAATAAGAAAAACACAGAATTTAAGCCAGTGTAGAATACTTATAAATATAATGCATCCTTAATTACTTGTGTAGCTGGCAAAATTCAAGTCAGACTGTAGTTTGATCCTTCCACTAGCAGTGGAAGGATATATAGGCTGTGATGTGTCTAAAGATAGGGCCTAATCAAAGCAGCGGTGTGGTGGAAAATTAAGTGGATGTAAATAAACTGTTTGTAGCATGTGATGACCCCCACTGTTTTTATGGCTTGCTTTCTTTAGAGTTTGTCATCATGTTCAGCAATGTATAGCATTAATGTCCGTCATGAATATTTCTGAGACTGTCAAAGTGTACCCAATGAAGTGACCGGTAAGAAATTTCACATTGAGATTTTTTTTTTTAAATGGGAGAGTATGCATCAATGGACATTTACATGTAATACATGGGAACATAACCTTATAACCAGGTGGCTTATTTCCATCCCCAGTCCAATTGGTCAGTTGGTGTCAACACATAAAACAAAACAATAATAATAACAATAAAAAAACAATAATAGGAATAAAACCCACTGAGCATATTAACCCTTGGGTACTGTATTAAAACACATCCTTTAGTCCTGTTTTGGCTTTTTAAAAGCCACAACTTTAACTGCTGTAAAAACATAACAGATACATATTTTTTTAATTTTTTTTTTTTTTAACTCAGATGTCTTTATCAAGCTCATCTTTTGCTCAGAATCAGATTTTAAGTTTAACTCCCCATTGACTCCCATTACAACCACATTTTTTGAATGCAGCCATGACACTGCAGTGAAATCACCTATGAAATTGACATTTAAAGGGTTAAATTCCATAATTTAAAAACAACAAAAATAGTTCTGATCAGGACTGAGCTTGATGAAGAGCCTTGGGAAAAAAAAAAGTTTGAAAAAATAATCATCTGATATGTTTTACAGCAGCTAAAGTTTGTGGCTTTTAAACAGCCAAAACAGGACCAAAGGGTAGTAAATTTGCCCACAGTGTATTTTTGACCTTTAAAATTTTTGAAATCACATTTTCAAAATTTACATAGAATTAAGTTTCCTCACCAAAAATGTTTTTACTCTCTTAAATATAGTGGAAGTTATAGTCAGTTAGTTCTAAATATCACCCCTTTGTGGCAGAAAAAAAGCCACATAGAGACCCAAGGGTTAAAAGACAATCAGCATGCATAAACCATAGACAACTGTAGTTTCTCGATGTGTTGATGTGTAGATGCAGATGATGAAGAAGCTTCGCCAACACAGACTTGTTTGCATATAAAGGAAGTTTATTACAAACCAAGCAAGTGTCTGAATCAGGCACTCCAGACAGCCTGAGAGGCCCAAGCCAAAAGGAACCTGCTGAACATTTAAGAGTACATGTATTTATACCAGACTCATTGTTTGAGCTATACACAGACATGCATGTAACGTGGACTCTCATTGGACCAGAGCATCTTAGATAAATAACCCGTGAACTAAAGACAAACCACATGATAGCCTAAAGTGAAGGACCTTTAACCTTTGACACAGGTTTTATGTAAAGAATGTTTGTGTGAAGCCTCCTGGGCATTACATCCGGTTACCTGTATCCCGAATGAGAACATGTCAACTTCAGTCTTCCCATGACCTTACCTCTAAGGCCACATATTTATCTAAACCATTCACATCAGATACTTCACAACCTTAACAACATACAGTCCCATAGGAATTATACAGGATGAATTTAAGTGCTGGAGTGCTAATTAAGATATAGTACATATTTTAAATTCAGCAGAGTTAAGTGTTTACCTCAATAAATGTTTGCAAAAATATTAGATTTATTTACTGTTTGATACAATAAAAAATAATAAAATGAATACTGTTAGTCCTTTTGATAATAACACTATAATAATAATAAAGCTCATAACTATACATATATAAATATATATGTGTATATATATATATATATATATATATATATATAGACATATATATGTATATAAAGAAAAAAAACTTTAAGAAAAAAAACGGCACTCATATAAAAATTTAAACCTCCATCGGAAGGTGACGTCTGAACCTGTCCGTCATGTGATTGGCTGATTTGGTGCCGGGGGCTCGCTCGCGCAGTCTGGACCGTTAGTAACTCCGACCCGTCCACCCGGAACTCCGCCGTCTGGGACGGAAGACAACCAGCCATCGAGAGGGGATACCGGGACAGCTCAGGAGGACATTAGAGCTCCGAGACCACCGGAGGATCGTCTGTGAGGGATTTAAAGCAGAGTTTCCGCGCTCAAAGCAGTTCTTACCGGCTTTGTTCCGCGAATTCACCACCAATGTTCCGTGTTTGTAGCTCTGCGATGAAGGCTGGTTAGCCCGGTGTGCGGAGAAGCTAACTGAGTGCTCTGACTGAGGACACCTGAAAGGTAAGAGTCAATCCTTCACCTGCACTGAAGGTTTATTCATATTTAATTTATGGTCTGATTAGTTACTGAACATTAAATTGGTTTTAATTTAAGAGCTGTTGGTCATAAGGCTCTTGGGGTACTCCTGGGGTATTTAACTAACTATTGGGTCTTTAACTGTTTTTACATTAATGTCAAATACGGTTAAAAGATTATATCAGTGTATTTTTAAAGCCTATAGTCTATAAAAATGTTAGTCAGAGCCATCAATGCCCTGGTTTAAAGCAATGCAATCTGTCCTATTTTATCCATAATTATTTCTGACTATGTAAAGTCAGAAATATCAGAAAGTAAAAGACACTAACTAAATTAAAGCAAAACAAATTTGTATTTATTATTGTATTTAACCCTTATTTAACTAGATAAAAGACCCATTGAGAATAAGATCCCTTTCACGAGGGTGACCTGGCCAAGAGGTCAGCAGCACACGTAAGGAAAAAAATAGAATTTACAATCTAATTATATATGTTTTACGTAACGTTTGTTTCAAACCTTAGCCATATTTTAATTTTTATTTACATTTTTGTTTGTGTATTCCAAAGGGATTAATAAAGTTAGGTCTAATCTAATCTGATCTAATCATTCATCAGTCAAAGAAAGCAATTAAATACCAAAATAGGAAAACTTATCTTGAAAGAAAAAGGGCAGAAAGAAGAATTATCATATGATCTAAAGATTTAGAAATCTTGCTATTACTTCACTAGATATTTCAAAATGCTTGAGCATAAGAGAGAAAGAAACCCATTAGATTAATGCCTGGTACAACTAAAGGTACATTTGTTTGGACAAATGTAATGATAACAAAAATAGCTCATAAGAGTTTAATCTAAGAGCTGATATTTAGTCATTTTCCATGGTTTTCTTGATAAGAAGCAAAATCACTTAAGTTCTTATATCAATAGCTTTGGCACTGTACTGCCAATAACAGTGCTTTTAGGCATTCCATGTTTTCTTTCAGTCTGTTAGTCACATGATACCCACAGGAGTTAGTTCTTGACTGCATAACCATTGTTTTTGATGACTGCAGCTAGAGATGTTTCGATAACATTTTTTGCCTCTCGATACTGGTACTTGTGCCGTGGATATCGGCCGGTACTGAGTACTGATCCAACACCAGTATGTTAGAAAAAAAATATATATATCATACTACGCCTACATGACTGTGGTATGATTATCATTGTGGTAAGGCCTGGCTCAGGTTAAACCCTTTGTAAAACATGAATAAATAGAGCAAATTCAAGGCATTTATTTTAAAATTTATTTTTAAATAGAACAGTGCAATTTGATTAAATAAATCTTGGAATAATCATTTTAAAAAATTAAAGTGCAGCCACAATATTTTTAAATAAAAAAGGCATTTAAATACAACAGCATGAAAACAGTGGTGCAACAGCAAATTAGATAATATATCTCGGAATATATTTTATTAAATTAAAGTTCACCCACAATATTGTAAAATAAAGGCATTTAAATAGAACAGTATAAAAAGATAGGTGCTAAACAGTAAATAGATTACTTATTTAATAAATTACATGGTATTTAGATCTGGTGATTGAGCAGGCCAGGGCATGGTTCGAATGTTCTGGTTCTCCACCCAGGCTTTAACTGACCTTACCGTGTGTCTTGTTGGAAAATCCAGTCATTTGAGGCAGGAAAGAGTTTATCAGCTGATGGAAGAAGACTGTTTTCAAGAGCAGCCCTGTACGTGACCTGGTTCATTCGCCTGTTACACAGTTGCATTTGCCTGTTCCACCCATACTGAAACAACCCCGGATCATCACCGATCCACCTCCATGTTTTACTGTAGGGACAAGACAGTCTGGTTTGTAGGCTTCTCCAGGCTTCCTCCTAACCAGTAAGTTGGCTGCAGTGGGCATCAACCCAAAATTGGATTCATCACTGAAGAGAACCTCAGCCCAGTCATCAACAGTCCGATCTTTGTGATCCCTAGCAAAGAGTAACCAGGCCTTCCTATGCCTTTCGTTGATGAAGGGCTTCTTCCATGCCCTGTGTGACTTCAGACCAGCTTCAGGAAGTCTGTTTCGAACTGTCTTTGCTTAACAAGTCCCATTTCTCAACAGTGCCCACTCACTTTTAGGGTTCCTGGAGGTCTGATGACGATTCCTGACACGGAACCGAATGAGTGCATGGTCCTCTGGTGGGGTAGAAAGACGTTTCCTTCCATATGTGTGTGTTGATATGTATGTATGTATGTACTGTATGTATGAATATATATATGTGTATATATACATATATATATATATATATATATATATATATATATATATATATATATATATATATATATATATGTATATATATACATACACACACACATAAAAATCCTGTTATTAATTCACAAGATATTTCAAGAGACAGGTGTATAAGAGAGGAATAAAACCATCAAATATTGCTGTCAAATTCATGCTCAAGAACTAAATTCCTTTGAAAAACACTTCAATTTTTGTAAATTTATTGTATTATATTTAATTTATTGTATTATTGTAAAATTATTGTATTTTAGAAGCTTTACAGCAGTTTTCTGACAGCTACGATATCTAAAAATGTAAACCGTGTCTGGCTTTTCAAATTTTTATTTAGAGGTATAAAACAGATTTACATTTTGTATATTTTTACTCATATTAAATCGTGTAGTTCTAGCACTATAAAAACCCTTTAGTCAATAAAATATATTGTGCATGAAGTAATAAAGGAGAGAGAAACATAAAGCTGATTATATAGTATCCCAAAATATCTGGTGTTTCAGTATTTTTACCACGTAAAGCCAACAATGTTATTAGTTTATCTCAAATATTTAGGCTTAAATGTGGCCAGAATTTTTGATACTTTATCACTGTCATATTTTATTTTCTATGTTGTTGTTTAGAATCTATAAAAGTTATGTCCTTGTATCAAAAATGTCACTGAAGAATTGAAAAACTGCATAAAGATGAATTGCAAGTATTTCACAAGAAAATTAAAATGACGGGTGCATAAGGGAGGAGCAAACCCAGCAAATATTGCTTTTGAACGCCTGCTAATGACCTAAATTGCGTCAAAAAATTAACTTTAATTTTTGCACATTTTAGATGCTTTACGGCAGTTTTCTTACGGCTCTTATGACTCAGAACAGTAACTGTCTCAGCCTTTGTTATTTTTATTTATAAGTATCAAACATATTTACATTTTCTTTAAATTTTTCTGATATATTAAATTGTATAATTCTACCATCATGACAATCCTTTAATTGATAATGGTATATTAAATAAATAAATAGAGAAGAAAGAAATATAACAGGGGTTATATTTGAACAGTGGACTGATTGACTTCAGTGTAGTGAAACCCTTAAACCAGATCTCTTTTTGTTAACTTTTGTTTTCTGTAAAAAACATCCTTAATAGTGATAAATACAGAATAAAAGTTCCCACATTAGTTTTTGTGGGTTTTTTTTTTCAGTGTAACAGGAGTTTATTTCATTTTTTTGACCACTAGATGGCAACATGAAATCTGGTTTGTTGTTTTCTCAAACAGCATTTCAAACATGTCACATGTTTATTTTTACTGATATTGAGATCATGATTTTTAATTACAATTACCAATTTTATTTTACATCACCTGTGTTGTATACATTTACTAGACATTCAAAACACTTCACCATGGTAAAAACTATAAAAAACAGGCCAAAAAAAAAACAAAGAATACAATGTGAATAACTGTTTGAGGTAGTACTGAATGATGCACTATTTGCCAAAATATAATGTAAAAAAACAATGACAATTCACCGCTCATGACAAAAACTAGGCAAAACGAGCACAACAAGATGCATTAATTGATTAATCCTGATTTTTTATTTTCATGAATGTGGGAGGCCATAGTTGTAATTGAGATTAAAACTCCATAGCTGCCCAGCTCTATATTCTTATTATTTCCAGCCTTTTAAATGTATTGTTAGTAGATGTTTGAATCTCTCCTTTGCAAGAGGCTTTGAGTTGAATCTTGATTCATTTAACATTTATTAAAAATATAGAATGATTCAGTCTGAAAAAAACCCACAGCCTACCTGAGTATTGTTGCTAACCATGTCATCCCTTTATGACCTCAGGGGACCATCTTCTGCTCAGATCATCTCAAACTGGTTTCTTCAACATGACAGTAAGCCCACTGTACTCCAGTGGCCTCCACAGTCACCAGATCTCAGTCCAATAGAGCACTTTTGGGATGTGGTGGAGCAGGAGATCCTCATCATGGATGTTCAGCAGCTGTGTGATGCTGTCATGGAGATATGGACCAACATCTCTGCGGGATGTTTCAGCTCCTTGTTGAATGAAGGAGCTCTGAAGGTGAAGGAGGTCCAACCTGAGACGAGCAGGGTGTGCTTAATGAAGTGGCTGGTAAGTGTATATGTTTTACTCATAATTTCATTTTTAGATAATTGACCCTTCACTAAGCCCCGCCCCCCTTGGTTACTGTTGCTACTCTACAATATGTAGGTTTTTAGCGATATCGGTGAGTGATATTCCGAAGGAATATCTGTAGATTTCTGGAAAAAATTACTCCGAGATATCAGAACGAAGCAGACAGAAATGTTTCATGATTTTGAGAGAAATCAAATGTTTGCGGAGTTCAAATGAAGAGGACATTAAAGTAGATGGGAGAGCACACAGATCTCAATGCAAGTCAAGCACTCCATGTGTTGAGACTTCACATTCAAAACAATCACAGACAAGAACAACAATGTTCTTGTACTGCAGGGTAAGTCAAAATATATTGTTTAAATTAAATTAATGTTAAGTTGGCTTTGATTATTTTTGTATTTGCCTATTTCTAGGGCATCAGTTCACAAAATGCTAAAAGATATCAGTATGTCAGAACTTGTCTCTGTTACTAGTGTTTATTTTTGCTCAAATATTACTCAGTGGCTCAAGGTGTAATAGAAGTAACCTAATATTGAGATGTCTTTGTTTGCTAATGTTATCTTTCCTAACACACAGAGCTATGGTTAGCTAACGTTGGTTAGCACCTTACTTTAGAACAAACGTAGGTGTTCTTGAGCTTCATCCACACCTGGCATCTTTCTTCTTGCGTCTTGGGCTTGGGGAAGGCAAAAAAATCAACACCACCCTCCAAGCTTCTCAGATATTGACTGTCGGACTTGCTAGTCTCGTATGCACACCGCTTAGGCATATTGTTTTCTGCTGAAAGCTTGACAGGCTTCTTGTGCATAATTATGGTTGCGAAAGAAGGATTGGACAGTAGACATTTGTGGGAGGGGCTTAGCAAAGGCTCAATTGTGGAATATGATCTGATAATGGTAGACTTGTATTTTCACAATTGGGTCTCGTACCGTGATTTGTGTGATTTTCACGGTTGCGCCACTGTAGTTTTTCTACATCAGAATTCCATGGGGCCATCACCAAGTACAGCTTAGAGGTAAGAAAACACTTTTATTGTTATTTTTCTTGGTAAAAAAACCCAAAACAATACAACATTTGAACTGCATGATGCCCTTTTGTTTGAGTCTTTTGTCAATGAAAAAAATGAGGCTGAATATAATGAGCTAAGACTTTATGATAAGTCTGATTAATTTGTCAGAGCAAGGGATTTTCTTCATTTCAAGGACATTTAAATGCACATTACAAATCAATGCTAGTTGGCTAGTCTTAAGTTAGACATCTAGAGAACAGGAAGAAAGGAAATCTAAAGAATTTTAAAGAATGGTGTCTACCTGTTGTCATGGACTCAGGAGTGAGGCAAGGCCCGAAAACAACAAAAATGTTGGAGTGTTCCTTTAATGTTTTGGCGCGTTGGGTCGAGCCGTTACATGCACATTTAATCTCATGCAGCCTACGTCCAAGTCACCACACGATCAGATAACTTTCATCCACTGTGGTGATTTACATCTGGGTTGTAGATTGTCATGAAAGTGGCATTTAAGGCAGCTACAGACTCATCTTGTGTTGATATTTATTATCTTATTTACTCGTTATAGGCCATAGAAACTTTAATTAAGACTGCTTGCTTTGAATATGTCCTCCCGGTTATAGAAATTTTGGGACTAATAAGCAGTTTGCTTGCAATGCACTGAATTAGATATTTAATTGATTTTTGTGCTCTGATTCAGAGAGAAAGGATTGTTCTTGATGCCGATTGGAATCACAGGTAAGTTACCTTCGCACTCATGAAGTCTAACTCATGTTCACCTGTTTGGATAACACCGATTGGACGTTTGCCAGTGTTGGGCTTTTCTAGGAGAGGTCAAAGGTAAGACATCATGTTGTTACTTTAGAAATCCAGGATTCTTTTATTTTATGGTTTAACTATAATTTTCAACCACCTCCAGAGTGCTGTGAGAGCTCGTCAGGTGAGCTGTGAAAAATTATCCAATATCACTTAACTGATTAAAATGGTTTTAATTGCCCTTGATGAACACTTGCCTGTCATTGAGAATATCTTGTTAGTTACATTTCAAGGCCAGCAGGTGACAGCAGTGGCACAGTAATAGCCCTGACACTTAGTTTAAGCTGCCACAAAACCAACTGTCTTACCTTTTTAAACAAAAGCATCACTCATTGGCATTTGCATCTCGGGTCATTTATTTTAGAGTGTGGGTCTTTTGGTCTTTGCTTGAACCGGATGTAGCTTCTCATCTGCAGTATTAAGGACTGTGCCATGTTGCCTGAATTGCCCCGAGGATCAACTGTTGTCCTTGGACTGAAGAGCGAGGATATAACTGACCAGATTTAACAGAAGTGAGTTTACCCACAGACACACCCCCATACTGAATACCACTCGCTGATTGGATACAACACAGTGGACGTCACTTAAACTTCACAATAATGTAGGACTTTATTAACAGGGAGAAAAGGACCACAGAACAAACAATGAAAACGAACAGAACTGACATTTAACCTGAAAATAATCTAGATAAATCAGCAAAGACTGTCAGTGATGAGCTGGAATAATACATAGAGCTGACTGACTAACTATGAACAAAATTAAAATGTTAAATGTTAAAACTTAAAAACCTTTTTTTTAGTTTTAACATTAATATTTAACATTTTTTGTTCTTCTGATTCCCCTCAAACTGAAAGTGTTTGAACTTTTAAACTGAATGGAATCATAATTAATTAATTAATAATCATAGTAGTAATAATAATAATAATGATAATAATAATAATAATAATAATAATGATAGTAAATTAATTTTATATTGGTCAGTTATTCTGCTGCTCAATTCTATTTCTAAAATAAAGTCAGACAGTGTGGGTTAGGGGGAAACATGTTTAAAATCTTTAACATAAAGATAAACTTTAATTTAAGGCTGATCATACCAGAATCACTGTGTTTGATTATTCCAATTTCAATATTTTTTACAAATATAAATTGAATATAATATTGTCCTCAACACACTGAAAAACACATATGTGGCCCATTAATAAAGCACACTAACTAAAATCTGCTTATCATGTAAATCCAATGATCAACAAACAAATATCAAAACAATGAGCCAGTAAAAATGTTTTAATCCGTCTACAGGTTGTTCTTCATGTTCAGGAGTTTAAATGAAGAGACTAAACACATTTATGTTCATTTTATCCGGTGTATTTCTTCATAAACAATCAGCTGTTCATAAGTGACTGTCAGCTGATTGATGGTCACGTGACGTCTCATGTCCAACTGATGAATTGTCAATTGTAAATGAAGAATGTAGAGATAAAGTGAAGTCGAGTAATTATGAGGAGAGACTAAATTGTCTTTATGCAATGCATTTGTGGGGGTATGGCCTGGAATAATCTGGTCCTGAAAAGTGATCACAAATGGTTGATGAACTCTGGGTTCATTTCCAGCTGCAGCATCATTGTTGGACTTTTACTTCTGTTTTTTTCTTTTCTGCCAGTGCCCTTGTGCTGAGACGAGTGAAAGCAGTGGACAAATTCCACTTATTCATCCCTTAAATCATGATGCCAGCACTCACAGTTCAGCCAGTGTGTGGCCTTCCTTAGTCTGGAAGTCACTCCTGCTTTCAATGAAGCCTACAGAGACCAGGACGTGCTCTCCCATTTATTTTTTCTACAAAAACAGGTATTTTATCAGGATACTCTAATGGTTTGGCCACTGCTAATGCATGATAGTGTCTCACCAGTTGAACATTCAAAGAAGAATATTTGCATAAATCTTTGAGGCCAGCCTGCCGTACTGAGGACTTGCTCATCAATACGACTTATGGATCTACAGGAAGATGTCCTACAACTTGTACTCAAAGGTAGCAGCAAATAAGCTGCAAAAAGCAGACGCAAGCCACTTTGACTGTTCTAGAAGCTGCTAGTTAAGTGGGGCCAAAATGAAGATGGTGAAAATCTGCTCTAAGAAGAAATTTGGGCTGATTAAAAGGAGTTGCAGACCAAGTTAAGGCAGTTCCAGAACTGTTTATGAGGCCTTTCAAATTAGGACATCCAACCCAAAGGAGAAATGCATCTCTATCCTCATTGCTTGAGGAAAGCCTCTTCAAGTCTGAATTCAAGACGTGTTGGCATCACAGCCCCACATGATAAGCTCAGAGAAGATTTGGCCATACCACTGATGTTCCCTGATAACGTCACAAACATCGTTCAGAAGCGATATGGTCAATTTTCAATTCTGGGACTTGATCTGCTCAGCTTCCTCTGGACTTGCACTCGTTGCAGCTAAATGTGGGGCATTCTATCCTGGTTCGTTGGGGAAAAAGTCTGAGGATTTGGATGAAGTGTGGAAATGATAGGCTTGTTACTTCTGGGATGCAGCTGGAATTAATGCATGCCTGCTGCAACAGAACAAGCATATTTTGCTACAGCCAAAAGTGTTCACTCTTTTTGTGCCAGCTTTGAGGTAGCTTGGAGCAATTGTATTTGGGGTTTTAGTTGAAGTAGGTAGCAGGTAAGTTTTAGGTTTTAAACAGGATTCACAGCAGGTAAGTTTCATCAGATAAAATTCAGATTATGAACACACTGTAGTCATCGTCAAACATAATTATATCAACCAGAGTTAAGACAGAATATAAGCTTTTTAATAAGGATGTACAGCAAGTGAGTTTCAGATTTAAACCAAGACTTGTGTCCCTCAAGTTTATATTCACATTAAAATGTGAAGCAAGTTATTTTGGGGCTGTATTTAGACAAGCAAGTTGTGGGTATTACTATTGAGTCTGTTGAAGCCTTTCCGTTCTTATGATTTATACCCTGGAATCATTCCTCTAATAAACCATTGTGTTTCCTGTTATGATGTTACAGGCTAATTGGCCAAAATTGAATTGACTCCTCAGTTGTGAACATAATTGTAAAGGTAAGAAAAGGTTCTGACCTTTTCATTTATACAGAAAACTGGTAAGTTGCCTGTAAGTCTGGAAGCAGAAAAGCATGGGCTGACAAGCTTCGTAATGTCTTGTTTTGACAAGCTGTTATCAACAAATTGCACAAATGGCATTTCAGGCTGCTGCAATCAATCTGAAGTATAAGGCACTGGAGGATGCCAATGCCAGAGTGAAATACTGTGCAAAAATGAAAATACAATGGAGTAAATGTCTTCTTAAATTGAGCACTGTGCTGCTGTAATAAGTAAGGCACATCTTTACTTGCCCTAAATATCACCAGTTGCTTGTTTTGTGAATATGCAGGAAAAGGATTTGAGTTCTCTTATGAAGGTAAAACCCTTTCAGTGTTTGATCAGCAGCTGTAACCACAGTTAATGTGTTTGAACAGGAATCACCAGAATGAATCTGACATGAAGCTGTGGTTTGAATCCCACTTCCCTCCTCTTTGTAGAGTAGTCAGATATCTGTTCAGGTTTTTGTACAGCCTCTTCTACACTTTGTATCACTGTGTGTCTAAAGCACAGTAGTAGAGAGCTGTGTCTGCCAGGGTTAGCTTTGTGATGGTCAGCTCAGTGGAGCTGTCGGTGGTCCGGGATCCATATCGTTTATCTGGAATATATTCACGCCCATTCCTATCTCGTGCCCCTTTCCAGAGTATAAACTGAGGTGCCTGAAGGTCAGAGTGATGTCTGTACCAGTTAAGGTCAACATTCCGAGATGTTGTCTCATAGTTACATGTGAGTGTGACAGATTCTCCTTCTGTTCCTCTGACTTCTTTGACCACAGGAGAGATTTTGTTTGCAACTGTTTGTCCTGGAAAAAATGAAATAATAACATCACCATTGGTGACAAGCCTTTAGATAAGCTATTAGATAAAGGAAACTCATATTATTGTTAGAGCTGACACACCTCAGTTTCATTGAGATTTTAGCTCTGAGCTCCAGGTTTTGTTATTTTTATACAGAAAAAAAGAATATATACATTGTGAATTATATCTTACCAAAGAAGAGAGCAATCAGAACAATCCACAGCCAGAGTCTCATCTCTACAGCAAAGTTTATATCAACAGGCTGATCCAACTGATTCACTTTTTCAGTAACATACAGCAGTGAGATTTTTTCTCTTTGCAGCAGCATTAATTACACGTGGTGCTTGGGATATTTACAGCACCCTTGATGTTGCCCTCTAGTGGAAGGAAAATGCCACCTACAGCGGTGCTGTTCTTGTTTTAAAGCGTAGAAGATTCTTTTTTCCTTTATCTCAGACATGTATACTTTTCATGAACCTTGACATGTTTCGGCGGAACTTCCGCCTTCCTCAGAAGTGTCACTTGGTGGTAGGCGTGACATGTCATATCAGCTGGTGTTACATGTCTGAGATAAAGGAAAAAAGAAAACTATTTCTAAGAAACTGTAGACATAATGAACACCATTCAGCCATAGAAGATAACTCTGTATTCATATCTACTTTGACTAATGTTGTCATAAGTCAAGAGATTTAGTGCACTCAATTAACCGTAAAACTTAGATACAGGAGTTAGGAATGTCATCAACCCCAGTTTAAATAGTAGGAATTCCAACCCAAAGGGATGTTCCCAATGACATATTTAATTTGCACTTTGTATATTCTAACTTCATAGACCAAACGAAATGTACCAGTGGAGAGAAGACTGCCCAAAAGAAAAGAGAGAAAAATTGTATCAGAGTGAAACCCAAGAGAGAGCAAAAATATGACTCGGTAAACAGAATAAACAGCATTCATTTCCACAACAAGAATATTGCCCCCAGCGGTTTGAAAAGAAGGTTTAAAAAATATAATGTAAATGATTTCCCATTTCAGGTAAAGGTTTTTACTGAAAATCATGCAGCTCTTCAGAGTGCCAAATTAAAACAAAAGCTTATATCTACAAAAATTATATAAGTGTATCACAGGTTTCCCCTTTATTATTTATTTTTGTAAACAATAATAAAAACAATCTCAGCCTATTATAAAAACTGCAGTTTGAGAAGCCTCTCCTCTGTCTTCCCTTTCTCCCCCTCTGACTTTCTTGTTTAATCAGAGAAATAAGCTTCTGTTCTGTCCTGTTTTCATTTCCAATCATAACAGACAACCCTTAGGTCATTTGGGATTGATATGTTCATTTCATATTTAAGGCAATGAGGATAATTGTTGGCATGTTGTTGGTCAGTAAACAACAATGTGTCATGGTTGTTGATGAATAGATCATACTGGGTTCTCAATGAATTAGTTATCCTATTTTTTGGAAGATTTAAGACAGATATAAACCCTGTAAAGATGTCTTTAGTGTGACTGCATTTTATCATCTCCATATAAAAGCATATGATTGATTGCATGTGGTTGAAACTGAACATAGGGAAAATAAACATTGTCTTCTCTTTATTAAAGACTAATTTCTTCTGTACTCCTTTCCTGTTTAAAAGCACACCTTGTCTGCTTTCTATTCATTTCTCCATCAGTTACCAATACTTCCGGGTGTCTTTTCTCTCTCCACTCACACGCCTTCCTTGTTCTCTCACTCTGACACGTCTGACTCATTGTCTAAGAAACATCATGCGTGACGCTTTTGGACAACTCGTTGGTTTGTGATCTTCCAGGCATTGCATTTATGAACCAACCATAAATGCTAGAACTTAGTTTTACTTGGAATTAAATGGAACCACAAGCTGCACAGTTTATATGGAGATGTGGTCCAGACTAAGATCAATCCGCCATTTGGGTAAAGCCTGCTGGTCTATTTGTTTTTATCTATTTTTATTTCTTATTAATGTAACCTTTAAGTGGTCACATCATAATGGCTAATATTCAAATCCACCAAAGAAGTGTTGATGAAAATTTTGTTGCTCATGAGGATGGTGCAGGAAGTCTATCCCTTCCCTCAAAATACTATCCATGATGATCTGGAGATTTTTTTTTTTTTTCAAATTCCCTGATAAATGCACCTATTTTAACTGACACCCTGTACCTATACCTTTTAAACACAACTACTGTGATAAAACAACAACCTGCAGATTACATCTACCATACACCTGTGGTTTTAGAGCCACTTCCCTCGTCTTTGAAGGGTAGATCAATATCATTGTGCACGTTTTTGTACAGTCTCATCAACTATTTGCATCACTGTGCATCAGTTTCTAAGCACAGTAGTAGAGAGCCGTGTCTGCCAGGGTTAGCTCTGTGATGGTCAGCTGAGAGACGCTGCTGGAGGTGTGAGAGTCATATCATTGGTCTGGAATATATGCATATATATAAGGTTCCTTTCAAGTGTATAACCTGAGATGCCTGAAGGTCAGAGTGATGTCTGTTTGGAGCTTTAGAGAGATTTCAGCTCTGAACTGGAATTATTGTAAAAATATAAAATTTCTTTCTTGGCAAATAAAGAAGAAGCCAGAATTATCTTCAGCCAATGTTCATTTCTGCAACAGCCTTTAAATCAGCTTGAGAAAGTGAGGATGATGAGCTGTCAGTGTTAGAATATACTCTGAAGGAAGGAACTTCACTGATGGAGCTCTTGTACAAAGTCTAGAGCTAATGCACCCCCTACTTTATAGTCTTGCCTTCTGAGGGGGGTAAGGGTGCTTCACACTAGACCCAGTTGCCAGTTGATTTTGAGGGCAATTTTAGTTTATTGCTACTTGAAATTCCTGCAGTTCTCTTTTATGCGTAGTGCCTAAAGGATTTCATTGTAAACAAACTGTGCATGAAGAAGAGGGACATTTAATACTGACCAGTGTTTACAGCTTATTACAAAGGGCAGCAGATAACATGGCCACTTATTACACTAAAACACTTGTAGTAATGTCCGTAAAATGTCAGTGATGTAGAAAAGTAGAGAGCAGCTTTCAAAAGGATAATTTCTCCCTTTTGAATGATATTGACTAAAGTCTGTGAACCAAACGAGTC
Organism: Cetoscarus ocellatus; assembly: GCA_037902135.1. NCBI lineage: Eukaryota > Metazoa > Chordata > Actinopteri > Labriformes > Labridae > Cetoscarus > Cetoscarus ocellatus. The sequence continues at coordinate 672,333 of JBAMNC010001859.1, forward strand.
TCTGAGTCAGTCCATGTTGTTCAGTCCTGTGATGATCAGCTGTAGAGATGCTGAGTGATGTTCACCTGTTGATATTTTCATGGATGTTGTGCCTGAGCACAGAAAGTAACTCTGGGGGATCAAAACATCATTATTAAATTTGTTATCAGTCTGGTTACCTGGTAGCTGTATGCAGTTATTACTACTGCTGCTACTTCCACTTCCACAGTGGTGATGAGTTAAGCTGTCACCTAGCTTGTGTCGGTTCCTCGGATGATTGTGTCCTCACTGTAAATGAACAGCTTCCCCTTTACAATCTAAACAGGAAAACATGAAGAGGAAGAGATGATGGAGAAATACTCAGGATAAAGAGCAGCCTTGTTAGATAAAAGAAAGAATATTATTAAAACTAGGGGTGCACAATATTAGATTTTTGCCATTATCCAATATGTGGATATTACTGAACTCATTAACACTGATACCATCATTTTTTCAAGAACACAGTCTTTACCTTATGAAAACAGACTTGTTGCTGTCAGTGTGACAGTAAATTTGCGTAAGGAGGCGATGACAAACAGGAAAAACAAAACTTGTAAAAAACAAAACTATTGATTTTTTTTGCAATGTACCCATTGCAGTGATGATGAGGTGAAGCATTGTAATAGATTTGACGACTTTGCTTATATTACAGACAATACGTATTGCTGATATTTTGCATACGTCAAAAAAAAAATCAATATTGGCTAATATTAATATTGACTTTTTAGGTTGATATTAACTGTTACTGATATTGTACCTGTTTTATTGCATCTCTAATTTAAACTAGAAAAATTGCATTTCCTTGCAGCAAATGCGTTGAAATGCTGAGTCTGAATGCTGGAACTGTAAAATGAAATGGCTAAAAGCAATGCAAACAAAGCTGAAAATGTGAAAATGGGACATAAAATAGTTTGAAGCAGTAAAGCACAGCTGCAAATGTGGGAAATGTGAAATGGTTACAGTTGTGAAAGAAAGCTGAAAATTAATAAAAGTGACAGGAAATTGCAGAAAGCTGTAGAAATGTTTGGCCACCATGAAGAAATTGTAATTTATGATTAAAAGAGTAAAATTTGTTAGGGGTAAAATGACAAAGATTGTAATCAGTAGCAGAAGTGTGAAATATGTTATCAAATTTGCATTGTAAAGACAGGAAAAGAATAAAGTTGTATGGAAGTGAAAGGTTGAATGACTGACAACCTGTGACATCCAGACTGAGAGGACAGCAGACAGATGCATACAGCAAGGAGCTGTAGTAATCAGCAGTCTGTATTGGACACACAGTTGAAAAGTACAACTGCCTTCACCAGAATTTGACCCGGGCCGCCGGAGGGAGAGTCAGCAACTCTGCCGCTAAAAATATATAAATGTCAAATGTTATGGAAATTGTGGGTTTGTTGGATTTCAGTAGGAAGTGAAATAAACATTTCAGCTCCAAAAAAATGAATGTTCTGGCTATTATTAGTGCATTCAGGCTTTAAAGGGTTAAATTATGAGGTGCAACTGAATATGCATAATTAGCCTAGATTAAATTTTCCTTTAGTAAATGAAAAATGTCGTGGCATCAATCTGTAGGCTACAAGTCCACAATTTGACCACAATGGGCCTCCACCTACAGGTTGAGAACCGCTCCACCAGTAGACTGTATTTGAAGCTTGATCCTTCAAAGATTGTTCTGATATCATGGAGAATAAGTGATGGAGGATCCCTCAGGATGAATTTATTATTTAGAAAACAGTGAGTGAGGGAAAACAAGAGCTGGACTGATGAAGAATGTAGAGTGTTGATGAATGAAAGGCTCACTCGTCAGTTTTTGAAGTCTTTGTGTTCACTTAAACCGGGCACATGAGCTGTCAAGACACCGTGTGAATGGTAAAATCACACAGAGTGACTGATGATCCCTCACTGTCCCTGCGATGTGCGTCTATCTGCGTCTTTACGCCCACCGGCAGACGGAGGAGCGCACACACACACACACGCTGAGAGAAAGTGAAAGTCACACAAGCATGCTGCTGTACGTATCCTTGCGCATTTTGTTGTGGTTATATGGTATTTCGGGGCGTTTTCTAGTGGGTATATGGCGTATACCTGCGTATGCAGCCAGAGTCTGGAGGACTGTGAGCAGACTCCGCGCGGAATGTCCGCGGGCGTCAGAGCTGTCAGAGTCGAGTGCCCTGCCGCGTAGTATTTTCTTGTGAAATGAATGTGAAAGCCTACATTTCCCACTAACCTTGCGCCTTGTTTTCCATTTCTCTGTCATGACGCTGTAGACTGAGGACTAGGAAGAGGAGCTGCTCTGCCTGCTGACTTTGCAAAGCACTAACATGAAGAGACGGAGGCAGTGTGACATTTAATGTGCGTTGATGATAAAGCTGGGGACTTCCGGGTATACGACGTAATGCTGTGCCAAAACCGTGATAGCTATCAAAAAAAGGACTGCACCGTGAGCATCACAAGCATCAGCTGAAACGATTGATGTAAGCTTCGTGTCTGTACTGTAGAAAATGTTGACACGAGAGGAGTTGAAAAACGGGCTTGAAAGTGAAACTGTCGCCTACGTCAGCCTACATTTCCCACAATCCTTTTCACATGTCTGTGTCATGACGCTGGACACCGAGAAGATGAGGAGACGAAGTAGGTGATACGCCAATGAAATGTGTGGGTCTGACGAGTAATGCGTGACAGCTGACAGGCGTGAATTTTTAAGGACTTAAATGGCAAAGGCTGTAATGAATAGCATGCATGTTTATGTATCTTCTGAAATATGCCTGATAATAAAATAATCTTGTCCAGGAATCAAAACCCAGTCTCCCGATTAAACGGTGACTGTGCTAACCACTCAGCCAACAGCTCAATTGAGTTACAGTGACACACCTGTCAATACAGCAGCAGACTATGTTATGATGCTGTATGCTTGTCCAGAGCGGTGAAGTTAAGCTGAGTACTTCCGGGTATACGGGCTAATGCTGTGCCAAAACCGTGATAGCTATCAAAAAACGGACTGCACCGTGAGCATCCCAAGAATCTCCTGAAAGGTTGATGTAGGTTTCATGTCTGCACTGTAGAAAATGTTGACGGGAGAGCAGTTTAAAAACGGGCTTCAAAGTGAAGCGATCAGCTCTCTGGGGAAGAAAATTTCAATGGGAGCTAATGGGGGACTTTGCAGGATACCCGTGGCTCTGAAGCTCACTGAGACAAAACAATGTCAATGTCGAGGTTGAAACGAATTTCAGCTGAAAGAGGAGAAGTGTAGCTTCATTTTGATGTATAAATCATATCTGTGGAACAAAGTTTGAATCTTTTATCGCAGTTTATCCGCTAGAAATTTTGGACTTTTTAGGCGAAGCTCACGCTCTAACAGGTCACGTGACACGCTCTAAGAACAGAGAAATCCTCCAAACTTAGTGTTGCTTAAACAGTGATATCTCAAAAACTGTAGAAGACAGCAAAAAGCTGAACACATGTAAAAATAGTTGACAAGTCAGTGAATCTGTGAAAGCAAGAATGAAGTCTGTAGGTGGAAGTATGCCGAAGCTGTACAGCCTGAAAGTTCAAGCACTTTTCAGCAGACCTGCAAAAATCTCCCATTGACTTCAATGCAAAAAATCTGCAGAACATCATTTTTACTGTAAAAACTGTAACAGTTACACATGTGAAAAATACAAGCCCACCTCTCCTGAACATGCTGCACTGCTCAATTTTTTTCTGTGAAAATCTGTGCAAATTTGAAAGCTGTGAAAAGGGCCAAATAGTTGAGGGAAGAATAAGAAGAAGAAGAAGAAGAAGAAGAATAAAGTCGGATAACAATATGTTGAAATGCTGACTCAGCATTTCAACATAATTACAATTTCCATCTCACCAAAGAAAAGAGCCGCAAGAGTAATTTCAGTTCAAGTCAATTATAAATTGCCTTGTAGATATGAATTGGCATTGTTGCGGAAGAACTTTATCAAAAATAGAAAACAAAAAGAAGTGCATTTTATCTAAAACAATAAGAGAAAATATCTTATGATATATTCAGTAATATTATAAAACAATAATATAGAAGCAACAATTAAAGAGAACAAAATATTTAAATGAGGCTAATGATTAAATTATATCAAAACTTCTTATATAAAAGAGAAAAACAAATAGGTTTATTGTGTTTTCGAGTGTGAGTACAAGTCTTTGTGCATCTGTAGCTCTTTCTGCATGTTTATAATTGTTTAAATGTGTGCTGTACTTTTTACTGGCTTCAGCTCTTGGCAGTTTAGGGTGATGTGATGGTAGGACAAGGAATCAGGTTTTAAATGTTTGTTAAAATTAAGTGCCAATTTTTAAAATTTTGAGTATGACCATCTCCCTCTTGTGAATGTTGTGGAGTAATCTGTTGTGCTGCCTTGGAAGGTTTTTGTTCAGAGTTTTGGTGTTTCCTGTCACTGTGGGCCTCACAGCACAGTAGTACACAGCAGAGTCAGACAGAGCAGCAGAGGAGATCTGCAGGTCCACTCGCTGCTTTTCTCCAGACGGTTCAGTCACAAAACGTGTCTTAAAGCTATGGTCTACGATCTGAAAACCAGTTTGGCTGTTAAGACAGATTTGAAAAACGCAGCCTGCCCCCCCTTCACTCACCCCTCCCCTCCGTGTTCCAAGATCCCGCCCCCCAGCTCGTGTCGCCTCCTAACAACACGCCCCCTCCGATAGAGCACGAAGCCGGCCGGCAGAAAATATCAGCAGCAACAACAACTTGAGATTGCTCATAGCTGAAAGTAACAAACACGACAGTCATCCCCCTTGTAACACACAGCGGTAGCCATTTCAATTGGACCGGCGGCGAAGCGGGTCTGGCGTCGCCACTGTTAGCCGATCAGGATTTACCTTTCTCGGCGTGTCTTCACCAGCTCAGTTTACAATGCTAACGACGCGTGGCTAACTTATGCTAAAATCGGTTTCAGTGCTGGTCTTCTCCGGCTCCATGACGCTTCAGTAGCTGTGCAGCTAGCTGCTCACCGGTACAGGGAGGTAGTGGGGAGGAGGCGGGACCATGGGCTGGACGGTGTGGAGCAGGGGAGACAGGGAATTGGATGGACTCACGGACCAATCCGAACCGCGGGGAACGGCGGTTCGGATTGGTCAACTATTATGCCGCTTTGCAGCGGATATACTGAATGGATTTTTTTCATTCTTTTTGGTCTTTATAGTGGGTAGATCGGACCATAGGACCATAACGGCCTTATAAATGGTGTTATTAAGATGTACCAAGCTTCCAAATCGTAGACCATAGCTTTAAGTGTCAGAGATTCAGATGTTGTTTTCAAATTAAGCCCTGAGATGGACATGAGAAACTCTGGAGGTTTTCCTGGATATTGTCGATACCAGAAGAAGTAATCATCGATGGCAACTTGTCTGGAGCATCTGTAGGACAGAGTAACAGAGCTGTCTTCTAAACTGAACGCTTAATTCTTCTCTGGAGTGAGATCTTCACAGCTGACACCTGAAGATAAAGATTATTCAAAATGATTCAGAATGAACTGAAATGAAAGTTTGTCATCAAACATCATCCAACACTGAGCATCATTCACATACCTGTGAGAGCTGAGAAGATGAATATCAGAGTGAGTTTGTCCATGTGTGCAGAGGTGAGATGGTGAGACTGAAGGACCAGTATGAATCAGTTTAGTTTGCTCTGATGTTCTCAGCTCAATCAGTTCTCTGTCATCAAACATCTCTGCAGTCAGAGGGAGGAGACTCAGATGGAGTTGCTTTGCTTTGTCAAATGATGAAGATCAAGCCTGAATCCCAAAATAACATTGGTTAGCAGAGCATGACTCCCTCTAGTGGATGTTCCAGAGTATCTTCAGTCCAGAGGTTTTTGTTGGTGTTTCCTGTCACTGTGGGCTGCAGAGCACAGTAGTACACAGCAGAGTCAGACAGATGAAGCTTCTGGATCTTCAGAGGAACAGATTTTCCGTTGATTGCAGCAGTAAATCTTTCTGTATTTTCTGCAAATGTTGAGTAGCCTTTCCACAGATGTTGGGAACATCACCAACATCTTGTTTGTACCAGAACTGACTGTGACAGTGGTTTCAAATGTACATTCAAGTGTGACTGAGTCTCCTTCAAAGGCAATGATATCTCCTGGTGGTTGGATCACTCTGTCTTGTCCTTCACACTCTGGATTAAAAGAGACCATGTAAGATTAGAACTGATAATCAGACCACAGAAAACAGTCCATTAAGTTCAGTCACCTAAAGATCAGACTCTAGTCCATGTTCAACGTGAAGAGGTTTTGTTGTTTGTTGTCTCTTACCGTAGAAGAGCAGAGCAGTCAGAATGATCCACAGCCATTGGTCCATCTCTACAACAAGGTTTAGATCAACAGGAGGAACTAGCTGATGTTCAACATTCAGTGTGAGGAAAGTTCTCCTCACAGCAGCAGTTATCTTCGACTGAAAGATTGATGTCAGTGCTGAGGTAGCTCAGTTCCTTCTTGATGATGTGGCCCTCCAGTGGAGGATCAGAGTTGTTGATAAAGGCTCTCAGCTGATTGTCTGTCAGTTTGAGTTTTTGTTCAGAGTTTTGGTGTTTCCTGTCACTGTGGGCCTCACAGCACAGCAGAGTCAGACAGAGCAGCAGAGGAGATCTGCAGGTCCAGACAATTCTCTCTTGTATAATTGGACCCAGAGATGTAGATGAGAAACTCTGGAGGTTTTCCTGTATGTTGTTGATACCAGAAGAAATCGTCACTACTAGAAAAGGTCTCGTAGTATATGTAGGACAGAGTTATTGAGCTGTCTTCTGGACTGATCACTTCATCTTTGACTGGAGTGAGCTCCTCACAGATGATCCCTACAACATGAGAAACAGCAAGGAGATTTCATTTAAATGAAGAATTTCTGATCTTCCAGTTAAAGGACTTTGTCATCAAATCTGTTCTTGGATTCTTGTAAGACAGAGAACAGAAGTCACTACATGATAATGTTACTGAACTGTTCATTAATTTTTGGCAATAAAACATTTCATTCACATACCTGTGAGAGCTGAGAAGATGAATATCAGAGTGAGTTTGTCCATGTGTGCAGAGGTGAGATGGTGAGACTGAAGGATCAGTATGAATCAGTTTAGTTTGCTCTGATGTTCTCAGCTCAATCAGTTCTCTGTCATCAAACATCTCTGCAGTCAGAGGGAGGAGACTCAGATGGAGTTGCTTTGTTTTGTCAAATGATGAAGATCAAGCCTGAATCCCAAAATAACATTGGTTAGCAGAGCATGACTCCCTCTAGTGGATGTTCCAGAGTATCTTCAGTCCAGAGGTTTTTGTTCAGAGTTTTGGTGTTTCCTGTCACTGTGGGCCTCAGAGCACAGTAGTACACAGCAGAGTCAGACAGAGCAGCAGAGATGATCTCTAGTTTCACTTCTTTCTTCTCCTTGTTAATGTGAGCTGTGAAATCTGAATCTGTTGGATGAATTAATCCTTCCTCTGTGATGTAGAGCAGGAACTCTGGTCTGGATCTCTGGTATTGTCTGTACCACTGGATGTTGGTGATCAGACCCTCATAAATACAGGTCAGGTTGATGTTTTGTCCCTCTCCAACATTTTCTTCAGCTCTTTCTGGGTTGATGGTGTTCATGGAGCCCAGGGCTGTAAAATGAAGATGATTGTGTCAGTTAGTCTGCAGGAGATTCCCTCATCAACAGGCTGAGAAGAGGTCCTCTGGTTCATGGCTCAGCCTTTATCATTTTGAGATGGATTCAAGAAAATGGTCTGTTTCTGTCCCAGTAAATCTGAGCTCACATAGATGACGCTGTACTTGTGAAATGTTGGACAGATGAGTTGTTCTGAAAAGCTGGTTGAAATGATAGATGTATATGAATATGAAGACTCACCTATAAAATAAGAGCTGAATATAAAGAGGTGAATCAGCATGTCTTTGGGGATGTTCCAGCCAATCAGACGGAAGATATAAAATGTTCTTCCTCTGAAATCAAATCAGACCAAAGCAGCTGCTTTTCTTCACAGCTGTGAGTCCTCAACACTGAGCTGATTGTGCTGATAGTTCAGTTTGAGAAGCTTCATTATCTCCACTTTACAGATCAAGATCATTTCATTGGTTAGGTTATCATCAGTGGGAGGAGCCAGAGGGTGAAACTATTCTCCTCAAGTTATGATTTTAATTTTATTGAAAGAATAACATCTGCCAACACTTCATTACCATCTCTTCTTTTCTGACACCGCATTTTAATGTTTTATTTTGTCTTTTGTCTCTTATTTTGTCTTTGTGTTGTGGACAATCAATCAGTCTTTATTTGTGTAATGCAACGCCATACCACATGTTTTCTCAAGACACCACACAATAGAACAATTTGACACCATACTCAGTATTTTCATTCATATGTATAAATATATATTTTTGATACCATGTTCTGGATGGGAGTTGGCGGAGTCAACGGGTCTATAATAGTTCATTACAGCAGATTTTTTCAGGATTAACCCCTTTGGTTGTGGTGTCTCTGCCAACACATTATTACCATCTGTTTTTCTGTCACAATATTTTTAAGCATCTTTTTGTCTTTTATTTTCTGTTGATTGAATCTAAAGCAGGAAGTATAGTGGTTCAGATGGTATCTCACAGTGAGATGGTCTCTTGTTTGAAGCTCGGGTGGTCCGGTCCTCTCTGGATAAAGTTCATGATGTGCCAACACCTGCAGCTCCTTGAGAGCCCACTAGAGACTGACTGCATGATTGTGTGAGGGGGGGCAGACAGTTTTTACAGCCTAAATGAACATCTTCACAGCCTGGTTCAACAAACAGCCTCGGTCAAATACTTTAATATATTACATGAATCTCACTTTATGAGGAGTGTTTTTTTTCTTAAACAGATCCAGATTATATTTTTTCTACGGACTTCTGGTTTTGGACATGAAGGACATGGGTATAATCCAGTGTGGTGTAGCTTTTGGTCAAGCAGCCCTCACCCCCATTTCCATGTAGTCCAGCTGGGTAGTGCTCTGTACCAGCTGCACTCTCTGCAGCAGTCTGCTCCAAGTCTAATCAGCCTGAGCCAACAGCATAGCTCTGCACTGGTTTGCTGGAATTATCTGGCACTAGTATTTTCAGCAGACGCCATTTTCATCCCCTGTCAGTCTCCATTAAGGAGTTTGACCCAAACCAGAAAGATGTTGTTCTTCCTGCTGTCTCTTGATGTCACAGGTACCTCCTGAAATCGTAGATCTCTCTTGATCTGGTCTTTCAGGCTGCTTAGAGCAGCAGTCCACTGAGCAGAGCTTTAACAATGCACCCAGTGGGGAGGACACGTGCCATTGATCAGGGCAACGTCACAGTGAGGGCAGGATGCTACGCTGGAGGACTAAATGGAGATTACAGGAAAGCCCTGTCTGAACTCAGCCTCTCTGCCTGTCAGTAGGTTGATCCAAAGTTTAGTTGAGAGGGTTTTAACCGTGCGACTGCATCCATGGATCGGCTTCAAAGGCATCTAAAGGCTCCTCCTGATGATCAGATGACTGAATCACTTTGATTTCCAGTTCTTTCCACAGGACAGGGATAGGCTTCATCTCCCTCACAACCAAAACAGGGTCTGCATTGAAGATTATGGACGGACTGATGGATAACCTCAAGATTCTGACTGACTGATCACATCTTATCAAAGTTAAATGGTGACTGACTCCCCCTGGTGGATGTTGTGGTGCATTGTGGTCTCCTCTCCAGGGGTTTTTGTTCAGAGTTTTGGTGTTTCCTGTCACTGTGGGCCTCACAGCACAGTAGTACACAGCAGAGTCAGACAGAGCAGCAGAGGAGATCTGCATGTCCACTCGCTGCTTGTCTTCAGACAGTTCAGTCACAAAACGTGTCTCCTGTTTCAGAGACTCAGATGTTGATATGATATTACTCCCTGAGATGGACATGAGGAACTCTGGAGGTTCTCCTGGATATTGTCTATACCAGAAGAAATAATCATCAAAAGCAGCTTGTTTGGAGTATCTGTAGGACAGAGTAACAGAGCTGTCTTCTAAACTGAACTCTTCATTCTTCTCTGGAGTGAGATCTTCACAGCTGACACCTGAAGGAGAAATACACTTAGATTCATGCTTCAAGGTTTTTCCATCAATATTCAGTGGTTACAGAGATCATTTAGATTTTCTCTCTCAAATCTGTGAACAAGGTCCAAAATGGACTTTTTGATCATCCAATCTTCACCCATCAAGAATATTTTTAATGTCCAACATGATACACTGTGTTTCTCTGTCACATTCATATGTGTTCATGCAATTTCTGCTGTTTCAGTTTTGATATAAAGGTCAGACTGACAAACATGTTCGATGTCATTATGTTTTGTTGTTTGTTGTCTCTTACCATAGAAGAGCAGAGCAGTCAGAATGATCCACAGCCAATGGTCCATCTCTACAACAAGGTTTAGATCAACAGGAGGAACTAGCTGATGTTCAACATTCAGTGTGAGGAAAGTTCTCCTCACAGCAGCAGTTATCTTCTACTGAAAGATTGATGTCAGTGCTGAGGTAGCTCAGTTCCTTCTTGATGATGTGGCCCTCTAGTGGAGGATCAGAGTTGTTGGATAAAGGCTCTCAGCTGATTGTCTGTCAGGCCCATTTCACACATGCAGCCTTGATTTTATCAGGATCACTGAAAACAAGATGAAATAATAATCCCTTCTGCCAATCCTAGAGTCTCCTTCTTCCAATAGGACGATACATTTAGGACCTCAGCATTAAGTGAATAATATGATCCAAATCATCTGCTGACCCACTTCAAGTGGATCCTTGAGATCCATCCTACCAGCAGCTGTAAGTCAAGGTCAAGTTGAAGATCCAGCCTCTTCATTGAATATCTGAGGCTGATCCAGATATGGATCTCCAGCCCCACTGTTCTAGTTCAACCCAAAGCTCATGACTATGGGTGAGAGTCTGACTGCAGGATGACCAGTGACATTTTTGAATGGCTGACATATTTATTAATTTCAGGTCTTTTACTCTTTTTTGAGAGGACAGTCTTGTAAGGCCCCCAAAGTCTGGTATCATTGTTGCAGGTCCCTTATGAGATAAAGTGTACATTTTTGTTTGTGTGTACATTTTTATTTTAGTGAGGGTTGAGCACAATGATATTTTTGTCAGTTAGTGGTTCACGAGGATATGGACATTTTGTAAATGTTTGTTTTGGGTGTAGATTTTGTGATCATTTAGTCACTTTTATGCTGCCCTGTCATTTATTTTTGGTGATCAATCCGTCCCACAGAGATGATATAAGTGAGAGTGAACTTTCCGGTGATATGGACAGAGACATGCGTCATGGTGGAGAGGAGCAGTCGTGGAATGACAGCCAGCCCATTGATTGGATTTTACTGTTGGGCAAGAAATGAACCTGCAGAGAAATGGTTAAGGAGTATCCAGATGTAGCCAGCTCTTTTTTGAGGAGCCAACTGAGGAGGTTATCGTACCTCTTGACTTTCCAGCTGGTCGGCGGGATCAGCCGCCAACACGTCCACCATTGTTCTCCAACTTCTGTTGTTTCTTTTGGACTCGATCTGCCGGGTTGGTGGTAGGATTCATACAGGTGGGGGATTACAGTGGAACAAGAACACTTTTTTTGTTTCTGGGATGAAGTTTATTTTGTTTTATTTATTTTTTTATTTTCAGGAGTCGTGTTTGTGCACATCCGGGGATGCGTTTTGTATTTTCTTTTTTCCTTGGGAATATATTTACGTTAAAACAGTTAGAAGTGTTTTTTTTTGTTCAGTTTTGTTTTGTTTGTTGTTAGAAATCCTTGCTTATTAGCTTAATAGAATAAGAAGAATGTTTTTGACCTGGAGAGTCTCCTTTTCCTGAGGTTTAGTTACTTGTAATTGGCAAGAATAGATCCGCCTGCCTTGGCGTTGTGGCAGTTCTCTTATTAGTTCAGATCAGGGCAGAACTGTTACAGTCTGTACTACGGGTGGAACGGTACACAAAATCCACGATTTGGTTCGTATCAAGGTTGGATGGTGACGGTTTTCGGTTCGGTTCGGTGATCCTTAGGGAAATCAATTGTCTTAAGTAGTCTGGTTAAAACTGACGGAATGAGACTGTCTGACATTTGATATATCATTTGACAGACTTGGGTCAACAGCAGGTGAGATCCTGACATGGCAAGAGAGGAGAAACTGCTAGTTCCAACAACCTTTTCATTTATTTGGCAAAGACAGTCATCTATAACAAATGCTAAGACAAACAGTGATTCACTGTCACTATGCAATGTCGGTGCAATGCAATGCAGTGAAATATGGGCACAAATACTGAACTGACTGAAAGATATAACCCACATTTATTAATTGTGGTTCTTACAAAAATAATATCTTATAAAATATAAAAGTGTATAGCTTTTAAAGTTCTGACCCTTGAAGAATTTAACTTTGCCAACCATATTATATACCAGGAACATAGAGTGAAGCATAGGGTCAATCAAGACAAGACTTAGGCCCCTTTGTTGAGATCAGCTCAAAACAATGTTGACATGTTTCAGTTCCCTGATCATCAGTTCTTAATAGGAAAATGTTTTTCTACTTGAAATTAAAGTGCAGTGTTTGAAATACAATCAAAGAAATAAGGCTGCATTTCTTACCAAACTTTAAGTGTCACTGTGCTATCTAAACAACAAATAAATGATCTAAATTATCAGGTCATCAGTATTAAATGAAGCATAAACCAAACTAACACCTGCTGCACTGCTTCTAAACAGCACAGTTCTGTTCATTCTGTTATCATGTTCTTCTGCAAGAAGATCAGTTTGTCCACATCCTCTGCCAACAGACCAGACCTACTTGCAGTGACAATGTCCCCTGCAGTGGAGAAAACTCTCTCAGTTGGTACAGATGTACCAGGGACTGCCAGGTAACGTCAAGCCAACTTAGCAATACACAGATACTCATTAATTTTCCACCATGCAAGTGGATTTTCATCCACAGGAATGCAGCCTGTGAGCCTGTATGACATGACCTCCTCCTCCTCAGTGATCTGGGACAAGGCCTTCTCTGTTGGAAAGAGCTCTCCAAAAAGCTGTGCCATGGCAGATTTTTTCTGAGGGGGAGAAAACTTTTCTGATGCCTCTGGCTCTCCAGCTGAGGATGAACTGTCCACCTGGACTTCTCTGGGTTGACCCTGCATGATAAATATGACAAATAGTATGGTAGTTTTTCACATTTTGAGAACAACAAACACTTTCATGGCAGCAAAGACACTGAAAGTATACTCTACTGGACACTGTGGAAAGAATAAATGCAAAGGCTCAAATATTCTGTTAAGTTTCAAAAGAAATAAATATTAATGATAAAATGTATTAAATTCAGTACTGATTACATAATTTAAATAAAACAATACCTGCTCCTCGTTTCCATGATCTCTCTGGTGACAACACTGTAGATTTTCTGAACAGAGTCTTCTTCCAAGTAGGACAGGGACTTAAATCCTGGATCCATAGCTATGATTCTTTGCAGATAGTCCTGAAGATCAGGGTCTCTGTATCTGTCATCTAGGTGTTTAGTGATGGCTGCCTTAGCATCTTTGATGGTGGAGCTGTCCTCTTCACTGGATGTTATGGGTTGTAGTATCATCTTCTGCAGAGGGTTGATCATGGACACTGAAGAGGATGTTTCTGTGCTCATTAGGACTCTCATTCTTCAGAGGTTTGGGTATTTTTTTGGGTATTATGTGTGTGTCAGTCACTTCACGGCCGACTGCTTCTTCAACTTCAGTCAGTTCAACTCAGGACTGGGAACTAGACTTTTCCTGAATCCAGGCTCAGCACCAACTGTCTGCCACCAAACCTTGGACCATGGACATGTGAGTCTTTTAATGCTGTGTGGTATTTATTTAGCTTATTGCTACGAGCTAATGCTAACAGCAGAGGGTAGTGGACCAGATGTAAGAGCTCAAGATTTTCTTCAGTGTTAAAGTTACTCTGACAGTCTGCAGTGTAAACTTAGATGTATGGATATTCCTACATTAGTCACGAGGAGTTTAACAGCTGGAGGAATATAATTATTCCTCATACACCCCCTCCTCTCCCCCTCCCTCAGTGTTAGCTTTAGGAGGCTAAGTTTAGCCTGCGGTGAGCCTGTTGTTTTAGCCTGTAATGTTTTGAGGAAACGATCTTCTCTGTTTTCTATCCATCAGGACTTTACAGTCGTGTTTGTTCAGGACTGTAATGTGAAGTCCCTGTTGTGTGTTACTGTGCTGGACACTGTTAAATGTATAGAGATCTGAGTACGAGGCAAACTGCTCTGCTCTCACTGAAGCAATGTAATCAGTAAATTATCTCCGATGGTCTCAAAACTCATTTTTGTGTCAAAACTGTGGACGAGGGAAACGATCGGTGAAGGCTGTGTTTCTGTGCGTTTTGCAGCAGGTCATGTAAACATCAATACTAACAACAGGAGCAACAATATAACATGTAGAACTAACATTGGCCACAGTGTCGTTTTGACCAAATTAATTTAATCTGATTTTTGTAAGTTTAAAGACTCAGAAATGCCCCCAGGATGCTGTCAGACGAGCTGTGTGACTGTGTGGAGTTTAGCTGTGAGGAAAAGTTACAGCCACATAACACTACAGCACGTTAGTATGTTAGGAGGAACTGAGGTAGTCAAATAAGATCTGTGAGATGATTATCCTCCTGATTTATTCACTAAAAACATATAGGCATAGACATTTGGTTATGTATCACTTAATGAGACATTTGTAAGTGAAAACACACTAACCCCTGAAAGCCTGTTGTATCATATTTGATATACTTTATGATACCTCTGTCTGATCAATATGATCAACAAATATCTAAAAAAACAACATATGAATACAAGCAGATAAATGATAAAAATAAAAGAACTCAAGTGAATTATCAGTTGCCAGAAACACCTAATGTATCTAATGAGATACAAAAACTATAAAAAAACTAGATGTTACATTTCATGAATTTTTTTTTGTTTCAGTACAAAGTGAAATAAACATTTAAGCTCCAAAGAATAATACATTTTATGGCTATAATTTGTGTTTTCATGCTTTTAAAGGTGAAATATTTTTCTCTCTGGTGTCTATGCTGGTCGACCTCAGGCAACATCTTCTGATGGTGAATCCTGTTTAAAGTCCAAAATCCAAGACGGGAGACTGCACAGCAAAGGCCCATAGTCTGCTCTGTAAATATTTAAGGCATTTTGCACTGAAAAAACACATTAAAGTATAGAGGTCCAAGTCCAGGATGGTGGGTCTGGGAGTTCCTGTGGTCTTCCTCTGACCTAGTTAATTAAAAAGGGTAAGTAAGTGACATCATTGTACAAAAAGGTAATGTACAAAATTATTATTTTGCACTCAGTTTTCTCAATACCTTTGGTATCTCCATGAAACAGACATTTTCAGGCTCTATGTGTTTTTGCACAGTTGCCACAGGAGCACCTCTGTAGGAGAAGAGTGAAAACAGGATGTTCAGTGGAATTTTTATATAAAGGAAATGTACTAGTTAAGCAACCATGATGTCTTGTTTTTGTTTAAGATATATACACAGGGCTGTGTAATAATAAACAATATTACAAGTAAAGAGGTGTTTAAGACAGCTACTGTGTGGCATACATTAAAGATACGGTTCACAGAAAATTGCTTAGAATTACAGGTTATGACGAACATTTGCTCAGTGGCAGCACGTTACTGCCATGCACTATATGGCTCTATTAAATGCTGTATTCTGATGGGTCAGTCACATAATTGATGTTATTTATGTAAAACACTGTGGCCCTGATCGGCCCTGAAGAACCCAGACATTATTTACATTTCACAACAACAAAGAAGTCCCCTTCCCTCGGTCTTATTTCACTATCAGTAGCAACGGCCCGTTCAGTGTTACTTAGCAATAAAAGTTAATTCACGTTGGAGTTTTAATCCTGTCAGACAATATGTCTCTGTAGTAACCTGCTCATTCTACATTATGTCTTACTAAACGCTATTTAACGCCAGTCTGAGTTTTGGTGAGCACGGCATGAACACAAACTACACGGTCGAGGAGCTAATAACAACAACACATGGAGGGGGAGGGGGGCCAAGAACGACAGAACAGCTTGAATTCGTCTACATGTTAGCATTGAAGAAACAAACTTTACATACAGACCACTGAGAAACCTCCTGGTTTGACCTTGGCTCTGGACTTTCTTCTGGTGCCTCTTCATATTGGGGGTCTGGCTCGGGCTGAAACATGAACGCCTGAACCACATCTTGTTGTCCTGCAGCCATTTTCTCTCAGGGCCCAGTCGTCATGGTTACGTGACGCCGTCCTCCCCTTTCAGCAGACCATGAGGAAGAGCTGGGCGTATCAGCAGTGGCTCATTAACATATTAAGGTCATGCCAACTAAATCAGACCTGTCTGAACAGAGGGGCTATGTGAGCCTGGAAACAATGCTGCTGTGCTTTATTTATTGGCTTTTTGGACCAAAGCATGTTACTAACGTTTCATGAAGACATCAAGGATCCATGTTAAACTGCAGAAAAGGAGCATAATATGGTACCTTTAAGATAATCTTTTATATATGTGAGTTAATATAATGATCTTACGAACATTATTAAAAGGTTATTTTCCTACAACATAGAGCTGGAATACATTTCTAATGGACTCCATTGTTTAAAGTTGAGAATATTAAACTGAAAACAAGTACTTGAGGAAAGAACATAATGTACAGAACATTCTGTTCCAAAGTTTTGACACAAAGCAACTCCTGTTTGTTATTGTTCACCTTGTGACCGTAATGAACGAGTTTCTTGAAAGTAGACTGCGTCTGTGCGTCTTTGAAGAACGAGAGCACAAATTTGAACGAGACATTTTTATATCTGTGTTATCTTAGCTGCCATTACTGCGCAGAAGTTACAAGCCAGCTCATTTGGTATTTCCTAAAAAAAAGACACTACAAAATCCTGCATCCTCTACCACAGCAGAAGGCTGCATATCTTTGGCGATGAAATTCCCCAGTGCTTTGGTTATGCATTTTGCCTTGTCTGACTCTTCAGTGTAAGGCTGTTTAGAAGCTACAGGGAGCAGAAGTCGTCCTGTCGACTCTCCCTCTCCATCTTGTGCTGTCAGTTGTCTCACTGGGATGATGTCTCCGCAGATGAGCTGACATGTTGGTCTTGTTGCCATTAATATAAATCAATCAATCAATCAATCAATCTTTATTTGTATAGCGCCAATTCATAACAAGTGTTATCTCAAGACACTTTACAATAGAGCACAAAGCTCTTCATATTATGGATACACATATATGCATAGATACATCTATACATATAAAAATACACATTTACATATATATACAAATATATACATCCAACACCCAACATGAATCCATATAGCCAATCATGAATCCCTCCATCATGGCAGCAAGAAAAAACCTTCTGTTAAGCAGCAGGAAATCTTGAATGTGGACCTCAGTCTCATGATGAACAGCAAATCCACACGATGCTGTGTTGGGTGTGTGGGCAAAGGGAGGGAGGTAAGTGGAGACAAGTGGACTAAAGTAAGAACTAAAGCTAGTGACAGATCAATGGACCAATCATAGACCTGTCGCCGCCAAATTTGTTTCTGCTGCAAACAAATTTATTAGAGGAGGATCCTCATGTCTGTGTGGTTGTGGTGAAAAATTTATAGAAGTATAATCAATAAAAGTCTGACTGAAAATAAGAATTTATGGTAGTGATGAACTCATGAGTGCCCAGACCACAAGTGCATCCCTACCATATTTGTCTCCGTTAAGTATAAATTTATTAATTGTAGACCTCTTGAGATGTGACACCTCATTTTCAAGAGGGATCTCATGTCCATGTGGAGCTAAAGATAGTTACTATAGATGTATCAACCATGGATAGAGAGATCATGTTAATATCAACATTAACAGCTATAATGATTATGAACTGGAATGAGATGGCCAAATATGTGTTATTTCTGTAATTGTAGTTATTGAGGCTTCGTGACTCCACAGCAGCAGGCAGTCTCCACCAAGGATCCCAGGCAACCTAAAAG
Organism: Cetoscarus ocellatus; assembly: GCA_037902135.1. Classification (NCBI taxonomy): domain Eukaryota; kingdom Metazoa; phylum Chordata; class Actinopteri; order Labriformes; family Labridae; genus Cetoscarus; species Cetoscarus ocellatus. Next base: position 690,383 of record JBAMNC010001859.1, read on the forward strand.
ACAAGAGCCAGAGATGAGTACAGGTGCAAACAGAAAGGGGCAGAGGCAGATATGGAGACAGAGTGTGAGAGAGAGAGGGATAGAGCCCAATGTGCCAGATCCCCCCGGCAGTCTAAGCCTATTGCATCTTAACTGTGTGTCTAAACTATGGACTATGAGCTGGTCCCTAACTGAAAGCTTTATCAAAGAAGAATGTTTTAAGTCTAACCTTAAAGGTAGAGAGGGCGTCTGCCTCCCGAACCGTGGTCGGTAAATGGTTCCAGAGAAGAGGAGCCTGATAACTGAAGGCTCTGCCTCCCAGACTACTTCTAGAGACTGATGGAACCACGAGCAGGCCAGCATTTTGGGAGCGTAATGTTCTAGAGGGGTTGTACGGCACTACAAGCTCTTTGAGGTCAACTGGTGCCTGTCCACTGAGAGCTTTATAGGTGAGAAGAAGAATCTTGAATTCTATTCTATATTTAATGGGAAGCCAATGCAGAGAAGCTAATACAGGAGTAATGTGGTCTCTTCTCCTAGTTCTAGTCAGTACACATGCTGCAGCATTTTGAACCAGTTGAAGCGTCTTAAGCGACTTACTGGGACAGCCTGAAAGAAGAGAATTACAGTAGTCCAGTCTAGAGGTAACAAAAGCATGGACTAGCTTTTCAGCATCGCTCTGGGACAGGATAGGCCTAATTTTAGCGATGTTACGAAGATGAAAAAAGGCTGTTCTTGAAATTTGCTTTATGTGAGAGTTAAAGGATAAATCCTGATCAAATAGAACCCCAAGATTTCTAACAGTTGTGCTTGGCGTCAGGCTTATGCCATCTAGGGCAGTTAAATCATTTCGAAACGGTTTCTCTAAGGTGTCGAGGGCCCAGCACAATGATCTCTGTCTTGTCTGAGTTAAGAAGAAGAAAATTTTTGGCCATCCATGTCCTAATGTCCTTTAGACACGCGTCTAGTTTAGATAACTGATTTGTCTCACCTGGCTTCATTGATACAAACAGCTGAGTATCATCAGCGTAACAATGAAAATTAACGGAGTATTTCCTCATGATATCACCGAGGGGAAGCATATAAATGGAGAAGAGAATTGGACCTAGCACAGAGCCTTGAGGAACTCCGTAACTTACTTTAGTGTACACAGAGGACTTGTTGTTCACGTGTACAAACTGGTATCTATCAGATAAGTAGGACTTAAACCAATTTAGGGCAGTCCCTGTAAACCCGAGTAATACCTCTAATCTCTGTATAAGAACATCATGATCAATGGTGTCAAAAGCTGCACTAAGATCTAACAAAACAAGTACTGAGAGAAGTCCCTCATCTGAAGCTGAGAGTAGGTCGTTAGTTACTTTAACTAGAGCAGTCTCTGTGCTGTGATGAGCTCTAAATCCTGACTGAAAGTCCTCAAAAAGGCTGTTGTCTTGAAGGAAGTCACAGAGCTGATTAGCCACTACTTTCTCCAGGATCTTTGAAGTAAATGGAAGGTTTGATATAGGCCTGTAGTTAGCTAATGTTCCCGAATCGAGGTTAGATTTTTTTAAGGAGAGGTTTGATTACAGCTACTTTAAAAGACTGTGGCATGTAGCCTGTTGATAGAGATATATTTATTGTCTCCAGCAGGGATGGACAAACTAAGGGAAAGACCTCCTTGAACAGTTTAGTTGGGATCGGGTCTAAAAGGCAGGTCGATGGTTTGGAGGAGGAGACAAGAGAATTTAGCTCCTGAAGGCTAATTGTAGAAAAATGATCTAACTCAGGTCTGACTACAATTAATGGTCCGGTAGGTTCAGGTGAAAGCAGGGAGTTGCCAATTTTATCTCTAATTTTAAGAATTTTATCATTAAAAAAGCTCATAAAGTCCTCACAGCTGAGAGCTAGAGGAATCACAGGCTCAATAGAGCTCTGACTCTGTCAGCCTGGCTACAGTGCTGAAAAGGTACCTAGAGTTGTTTTTATTTTTTTCAATTAGTGAGGAGTAGTAGGCAGCTCAAGCATATCGTAAGGCTGTCATGTAGTTATTGTGACTTTCCCGCCAAAGTATACGTGACTCCTCCCTTTTATTGGAGCGCCGTATTCTCTCTAATTTACGGGATGCTTGTTTAAGTTCACGAGTTTCAGCAGTAAACCAAGGAGCCGTCCTCTGACGTTTAATAGTTTTTTGTCTCAGTGGCGCAATTGAGTCCAAAGTGGATCTTAGTAGACTGGCCGAGTCGTCAACAAGCTGATCCAGCTGAGAGGGGCTACAGCTAATATCACAGTTATCAGTTGGCCAAGTTATTGAGTATAAGGCAGCAGGAATCGCTTCTTTAAATTTAGCCACGGCACCATTGGACAGATTTCTACTCTTCACAATTTTGTTACAAAACACAAAATCCTCTAAGAAGATGTTAAAAGTTACTAAGAAGTGATCGGATAATAAAGGATTCTCAGGAAGAACTTTTAGTCTATCAACATCAAGGCCATATGCTAGAACCAAATCAAGAGTGTGGTTGAAATGATGAGTAGCTTCATGAACAGCCTGAATAAAACCAACAGAGTCTATTAAGGACATAAAAGCTGAACTAAGGCTATCACTTTCTTTGTCAACATGGATATTAAAATCACCTACAATAAGTATTTTATCAGAGCTAAGGACCAAGTTTGATACGAACTCAGAAAATTCTGATAAGAATTCAGAATAAGGGCCTGGAGGACGGTAAATTATCACAAATAGGACAGGTTGGCCGGTTTTTGAGTCAGTATGAGATAAATTTAGAACAAGGCTTTCAAAAGAGGAGTAATTAGCCTTTGGTCTAGGATTGATTTGGAGACAAGAATGATAAATAGCTGCTACACCACCACCACGGCCTGTGTCGCGGGGTATATGAGTATTTGAGTGACTGGGAGGAGTAGATTCATTTAAACTGACATATTCCTCCTGGCACAGCCACGTTTGTGTTAGACAGAGTAAATCAATATGATTTTCTGATATAAGGTCATTCACTAGTAAAGATTTGGATCTCAGTGATGTAATATTTAAGAGACCACATCTAATTATCTGATGTTTTGAAGCTTCTACATTTGAGGTTTTGATTTTAACCAGATTTCTATGACTGACACTTCTTTTTTTTGTTTTTGTGCTAACATCTATGTGCCGTTTGGGTCGGGGGACAGACACAGTCTCTATAGAATAATATTCATCACTACTACAACTGTCATAGCAGTTATCATAGTGATGAACACAACTGTCATAACAGTAATGGGTGGATAACTGTCCTAAAGCAAGCGCAGAGGAGCGTGGAGGACTTCAGCTCTGCAACATGGTCTCATCTATGAGAGGTCATAAGTATGACTCTGCCATGTTTTTAGATAAGAGAGATGCTCCAGCCAAAGTAGGATGGATGCCATCTCTTCCTATCAGACCAGGTTTTCCCCAGAAGGATGTCCAATTATCAATGAAGCCCACATCGTTTGCTGGACACCACCTTGATAGCCAGTGGTTGAATGATGACATGCAGCTATACATGTCATGGTCAGATTAAACAACTCATGTTGCACAGTGCTTGCACACTGTTGTTCTTTTGTCAACCACTTTCTTTCTGCTGTCATCATAACTGAATGCAAAGTGGTCCCATACAGCAGGCTTATACAGTGCTGCTGGATCATCTTCTTGCTCCGGCTGTTTTCCACTCGCCATGCCCACAAACGTCTCCACACGACTTCTCGACCGGCTGCTACGCCGCTCACTTCATTGTGTGGTTTACTATCACTGCGGCTGACATCCAGCTTAAGGCACATTACCACCACCTTCTGCTCTGGAGTGTAGCCTACACCACTTCGCCTCGTTAAGAAGGAGAAAAAGAAGTTGCCGCATGCTAATTATATGAACCGAACGGGACACACGTGAACTGAACCAAAACAGTCGAACCAAACAGTTTGGATGGTTTTCATGAACTGTTCCATCCCAGTCTGTACAGTATTAAATCTGGGAAATCGAGGGGGAATGACATGCTGCAAATAGGCCAACCACATACACAGTTGTGCCACATCAGTTTTCTTTGTGTTTTGATCTCTAACAAAGACTTAAATACAGTAAGATGGCTCAGTCTACAGCTTCCTATAGACACTCTGGGCTCTAATTTCCTGGCGCAACTCAGGGTGGCGCAGCCTGGCGCACCCCACGCAGTGGTAATTTCGTCTGGCGCCCCACCGTGCGCAGCCAATTTGGCAATTTGGTAGACCGGCTGCGCCGAGATGGGTGTGACGGCGCATCAGGGGGACGTGTCGAAAGATTCAGCTTGGCACAGTGACAATTTCGTGCCAAAAAACGGTGCGGAAGGTGCGCTGAAAGCCCGCCAGCTCCAACCTGGTCTATTCTCGGCGCAGACGAGGCGCAACCCGGGCAGTGGTAATTTGGCTGACAGGCGCACAGTGCGCACACGTCACCAAAACCTCACAGGCAGGTATCCACAGTGTCAGGCAAATTTCAATGCAATAAACAATCACAGCAACCACTATTTAATGTAACTGTCTGAAGCAGCACATACATTTGTATTTATATTAACTGTCCCGTCACATCTGATGTCAGATCAGAGACGTTTGTCATAACTAACGAGTTCACATCTCACAGCCAACCACAAACAGCCACATCATCTGATATGGAGTATCCGGCTTCTCTCATCTCATGAAATTCAAAAGAAAAGAAAAAAGAGGAAGTTGCTCGCTGAATAAATGTAAGTCACTCGGTGTCTTAAGGATTTACCTGTGAATGACCATATTTCTCTGTTTTCATCTTTGTTGTTAACGTGATCTAAAAAGATGGAGTATATTATTGCAAGGAGGATGAGGAGGAGATATATTTTCACCTGAGGCGCTGCTATTTGGCGATGACAGACCAGTAATGCAGGTGGATCACAAGCATGATGAATGGATTAGCCTGCTGCTGTGTTTAAATGTAATTATCACTGAATTCTGTACTCCTATTATGACACAGGAACAGATTACATTTGTCCTACAAGGTGGTCCACACGGTGACGCGCATCGTGTCCTCCAATGCGTGGCCCGGTGGCCCCTGCACTCTCCCAGTTGCTGTAAAAGTGACAGCGGCTCTGACCTTCTTCTCCACTGAGGTGAAATTGTCACTGCGCCTCGCCCACGTCGCATTTAAAGGCGAGGAGAGGCATTCATTTGATTGGTGTAGATCACACTCGGCTGTGTTAAACCCACTCATGCCTCCTATCCTCCCTCTCTGCCACTTGTGCCGCTGGGAGAGACGGAGGCGTGGGTGTGCCTCCCTCGACAGACTACACTGTGCACGAAACTTGCAAAATGCCCTGGACACACCCCGTTGGCGCGGCGCAGGGCAGGTGCGCCCCGACTGCGCCTGGTCTACGAAATCAGAGCCTTCTGTGTTTACTTGTTGATCATGGCAGTTTTCAGTGTCCTGTGTTCTTGTATGGTGGTCTGGTCTAAGCTCCCTTGAGATCCCCTGTAGGTTTTTGTCTAGACAAGGTCAGAGTCAGACTAACTTACAAAAATGTCCCAATCCTTGTGGACCATCAGAGGTCTTTATTTTTCTTGTTTGTGTTTTGTCTGTGTCTCCTCATACTGAGGTGTCTGAATGCTGATGTGAATCCTCCCTCAGAGTTTGATGAGCAGCTGTGACAACAGAGAGTCTGATAAAACAGGAACCATCAGAATCCATCTGACATGAAGCTGTGGTTTGAATCCCACTTCCCTCCTCTTTGAAGAGTAGTCAGATATCTGTGTTCAGGTTTTTGTACAGCCTCTTCTACACTTTGTATCACTGTGTGTCTAAAGCACAGTAGTAGAGAGCTGTGTCTGCCAGGGTTAGCTTTGTGATGGTCAGCTCAGTGGAGCTGCTGGAGGTCTGGGATCCATATCGTTGGTCTGGGATGTATTCACGTCCATCATTATCTCGTGCTCCTTTCCAGAGTATGAACTGAGGTGCCTGAAGGTCAGAGTGATGTCTGTACCAGTTAAGGTAAATGTCCTGGTCTGTTGTGTCATAGGTACATCTGAGTGTGACAGATTGTCCTTCTGTTCCTCTGACTTCTTTGACCACAGGAGAGATTTTGTCTGCAGCTGTTTGTCCTGAAGTGGACGAGAAAAAGAAGTGATGAGACAAACAAGGTTCAAGAGAAGACATGACTTTGTTCTGATTGTTTTGATTGATGATCTTCAGAACAAAAATCCTGATCAGGACAGAGATTCCTGCTCTTATCTGCAGGTTTGATATTATTTATCAGAAGGAAGTGAAATGAAAGTTTGTCATCAAACATCATCCAACACTGAGCATCATTCACATACCTGTGAGAGCTGAGAAGATGAATATCAGAGTGAGTTTGTCCATGTGTGCAGAGGTGAGATGGTGAGACTGAAGGATCAGTATGAATCAGTTTAGTTTGCTCTGATGTTCTCAGCTCAATCAGTTCTCTGTCATCAACACTGAAGGAGTCCCTCATTTTATGTCACAGTATGGGGCGGTGCTAAATGGTTTGAATCATCCAATGAACTGCGTTTGATCCCACCACTCAGTGCCTAAAATAAAAATTACATCACGTCTCACCCATTTGAGGAGGATGCAGCTTTTGAGAAAAAGAATACAAAACCTTGACTGTTATTATTGATACAACATCCATGATTGTCTCTGCGTTTATACAGCCGAAGAGTTTTAGCATTAAACTATACTTAGATGTATTTGCTGCTGCATGTGGAATATTAATACTTACTCAATGGTAATGAACTTGTAATATTCCAAAAGACCAAAAAACAAAAACCAAGAACAGGGCTGATCTCAACCAGCCTACAGGAACTGAAACATCTTTCTGAAAGTCAGAGAGCTTCTTGTGTGTCTTCTGTCCAAATCACTGTTACTGATTAATATTGTCTCATGTTATTGGTGAGGTCCATCTGCTGATCAGGTGAGACAGTGTAGAGGGACTCAGAGTTTTATGTGTGCCTTCTGTCCAAAGCTCTCCTGCTGTTTTTCCTTGAACTCATTCAGACTCTTTTCTGACTGTCATGTGCATCATGGCAGGAGTCTGCAGACTTGAGTTTTGTGCATCTCTCTGAAACAAACCAAATCAAGAACAGATGAGGCTTATGGGTGATTAACACAGAGCCCATTAGAGTAAATATATAATAATGACAGTATTTAGACTAATGATTATAATTACAATATCTGAAGCACTTGAGTGGATCTATTTCCTTAAATCAGACAATCCCACCATAACCAGCTATTACAGACCTGAGAGCATTCTTCCAACTGTCTGTAAGGCAATGGAAAATCTGGTGTCAGAACAAGTCATTAAACATTTGGACAACAGTCCGTTCATCCTAATTCAATGCAGTTCTTTAAAAAAACACCAGTCAACTGAGACGGCTGTCTGTTTCCCCCTGGACAATCTAAAATCGAAGACAGATGCTGGTGGAGTTGTGTGAGCTGTCTTTTTTGACCTGAGAAAAGCTTTGGATACCATCAATCACCATATTTCATCATCCAAACTGTAGAATTTCAGTTTTTCTGTCAATGTTATGAGATGGTTTGAATCATACCTCTCATCAATTATTCAGGGTTTTAGGGTCCACGACTTGAAATCAGCTTCACGTGACAATAACCATGGGGTTCCACAAGGATCAGTGTTTGGCCCACTGCTTTTTAGTTTGTTTATCAATGACCTCCCAAGTTGTTGTCATTTAAATGCAATCTGTCAAATGTATGCAGATGACACAGTTCATTATGTTCACGCTAAAGACAGTGAGCGAGCTGCCCAGGAGTTAACCTGTGCTATGACTAACTTGTATCACTGGCTATAGAGCTCTCAGCTGCATCTCAACATCTCACAAACTGTTTGTATGTAATTCACCAAAAGAGGGAATAACAACAGTGATCCCAACATATTCATACAGGTTAAAACGATCGAGGTAGTTCAAGAATTTAAATTCTCAGGTGTCATCTTTGACTCTAAAGTCTAGTTTAAACAGCAGGTAAAAAGGATTGTGAGCAGAATGAAATGTAACCTGTCCAACTTTAGATTTATTAGAAACAGCTTAACCCAGAGTCGGCAACGTCACACTTTGATGCAATGATTATGCCCCACATGTCTTACTGCCTAACCAGCTGGGCAACTGCCTGTAAAACAACCCTGAAGCCAACTGAAACAGTCTATAAACAGTTTTGGATCAGAAACCTAAATCATACCACCACTGCCTGATATTGGATCAGCCTGAGCGCCTAAACTGGGACAACAAGATAGAATATACTGATTCTGTAACTGTCTATAAAATCTTACATGATCAAGCTCCACCACCAATTCAGGAGTTTGTAAAAAGAAATTCAACTAGATCAACCAGAGCTGGCCTCAGAGGTGACTGCGTTATACCATTTAGAAAAAGTGCTGTTGGTCAAGCAGTGTTCATATTTTGTGCATCCCTGACCTGGAATCAAATACCAAGCTTAATATGCAAACTCCCGACCCTGACCTCCTTTTCCAAACACCTTCCAGCATGGCTGTTGGAAAACCAGATCAATGATGATAATGTTTTAATTTTGTATGTGTGTCTAATGGGCTCACTGTGTTGGGGAACCATCCATAATTGTCCACTGTTGCGTAAATAAGTACATCTATGTCTGCCATTTTGTAAATTAGGGCTTACATAAGACATCTATGTGTGCTGAATTAGTGCAAAATGTACTCACACATCTGCTAGGGGTGTAAATCACCAGTTTCATGACGATACGATACGATATCGATTCTTCGGACAACGATACGATATTTGCCAATATCACAAAGTCTGCTACGATTCGATTTCGATTCAGTACGATTCAAGGGCCTTCGATCGATTTAAGATGATATTGTGTACTCATTGAACACAATCAGCTACATTTCACCTAAAGCAAGAAAGAAATACAGAGCAGTTTCTGAGTTTTGACAGTTTTATTACTTAAATGTGAAACGATGTGCTGACCTTTGGGTATGATAGTTTTTAGAGAAGTATAACCATCTGTATGATCTAATCATGTTTAAAATTAAAATTGGGTTAATTAGTAGTCAGGTGTTTTTAGACTTTGCTTCACTGTTTAATGGTAGGTGTGGAGGAAGAATAAGAAAGAGCTCTCACTGTTTTCCTTTCATACAATAAGTAATTTCATTAATCAGTGCGCTACAAAAAAATGATGAGATAACTTACTGTACTCATGTGATTACTCCTGTCGTGTGTGCAGCATGCATCCTCTGCTGTCAGATCGACCGTATGTTACCCGAATACAGCAGTGCTATTTTCTGATTGGCTGACAAGTCAAGCTCCCGTTTAGCTCTGTGATGCTAAGAGCGTGTTGCTACACGTTAGCAACACGGTGGGCGCTACACAGTACATTTTAAAGCAGGAGAAATACCGGGTGTGGTGTGTGAGAGAGCGAAAAGGTGCGTGTCTCATACGCTGAATGCATGAGACTTGAGAGCCCTGTAAAGTTGAAACTTCAGAACGAGGCGCTATTATGCGGAAGCGGTGAAACAGATATCTGGTCAGAATTTCAAAATAAAGGCGTTGAAGATAACGATGTTGATCGATGTTTTGAGTTTCCATCGATTTGATTGGATCAATGCTCAACCAATCGATATATCGATCCATATTGATGGATCATTACACCCCTAACATCTGCCTGTGCAACTTTGTGCTATGGGCATCATGCAAAATTATATTAAACATGGCACTTTATGATCTTGTGCAGTAGGTTAATGTGCAATGCAACATGCACTTTATATTTCTGTGCAATGATGGGCAAATGTGCATGACAATGAGGACAAGGCAGCAAGCAGTCTACACTTGAACATTTGACAGTTTAACACTATGGCACTTAATAATTCAGTACACATAATTATCAAGTTTCCCCAAGTCCTGGCACCTGGACTGTATGATGTTTTAGGTTGTCTACGGTTTATGTGAATCCTCAGAGTTTGATGAGCAGCTGTGACCACAGAGAGTCTGATAAAACAGCAACCATCAGAATCCATCTGACATGAAGCTGTAGTTTGAATCCCACTTGCCTCCTCTTTGAAGAGTAGTCAGATATCTGTGTTCAGGTTTTTGTACAGCCTCTTCTACACTTTGTATCACTGTGTGTCTAAAGCACAGTAGTAGAGAGCTGTGTCTGCCAGGGTTAGCTTTGTGATGGTCAGCTCAGTGGAGCTGTCAGAGGTCTGGGATCCATATCGTTTATCTGGGATGTATGAGCCTGTGTATGATTGTGCTCCTTTCCTGAGTATAAACTGAGGTGCTTGAAGGTCAGAGTGATGTCTGTACCAGTGAAGGGAAATGTACTGGCATTCTGTCTCATAGTGACATCTGAGTGTGACAGAGTCTCCTTCTGTTCGACTGAATTGTTTGACAAGAGGAGAGATTTTGTCTGCAGCTGTTTGTCCTGAAGTGGACGAGAAAAAGAAGTGATGAGACAAACAAGGTTCAAGAGAAGACATTACTTTGTTTTGATAAGTTATTTAAAAAAAAAAACAAGAACAACAATATTTAGAGAACCCTGATCTTTTCTACATGTCTGTTCATTAAGATTACATCTTTTCTGTCTTCTTTCTTACCGTAGAAGAGCAGAGCAGTCAGAATGATCCACAGCCAATGGTCCATCTCTACAACAAGGTTTAGATCAACAGGAGGAACTAGCTGATGTTCAACATTCAGTGTGAGGAAAGTTCTCCTCACAGCAGCAGTTATCTTCTACTGAAAGATTGATGTCAGTGCTGAGGTAGCTCAGTTCCTTCTTGATGATGTGGCCCTCTAGTGGAGGATCAGAGTTGTTGATAAAGGCTCTCAGCTGATTGTCTGTCAGTTTGTGTTTTTGTTCAGAGTTTTGGTGTTTCCTGTCACTGTGGGCCTCACAGCACAGTAGTACACAGCAGAGTCAGACAGAGCAGCAGAGGAGATCTGCAGGTCCACTCGCTGCTTGTCTTCAGACAGTTCAGTCAGAAAACGTCTCTTCTGTTTCAGAGACTCAGATGTTGTTATAATATTACTCCCTGTGATAGACATGAGGAACTCTGGAGGTTCTCCTGGATATTGTCTATACCAGAAGAAATAATCACCAAGGGCAGCTTGTTTGGAGGATCTGTAGGACAGAGTAACAGAGCTTTCTTCTAAACTGAACTCTTCATTCTTCTCTGGAGTGAGATCTTCACAGCTGAAACCTGAAATTAGACAGTTTATGAAAACCATGATTATTTCATTGATGATCAGAATTCATTGAGCCCTGACTTCATCATGGAGCTTCATTTCAAACTCATGTTCATCATAACAGAGACAGTGTCCAACATGTTAAAGTGATTTAGAGTGAAATAAGTGACTGTGGTTCAGTCTGACATACCTGTGAGAGCTGAGAAGATGAATATCAGAGTGAGTTTGTCCATGTGTGCAGAGGTGAGATGGTGAGACTGAAGGATCAGTTTGAATCAGTTTAGTTTGCTCTGATGTTCTCAGCTCAATCAGTTCTCTGTCATCAAACATCTCTGCAGTCAGAGGGAGGAGACTCAGATGGAGTTGCTTTGTTTTGTCAAATGATGAAGATCAAGCCTGAATCCCAAAATACCATTGGTTAGCAGAGCATGACTCCCTCTAGTGGATGTTCCAGAGTATCTTCAGTCCAGAGGTTTTTGTTCAGAGTTTTGGTGTTTCCTGTCACTGTGGGCCTCACAGCACAGTAGTACACAGCAGAGTCAGACAGAGCAGCAGAGATGATCTCAAGTTTCACTTCTTTCTTCTTCTTTTTAATGTGAGCTGTGAAATCTGAATCTGTTGGATGAATTAATCCTCCCTCCATGATGTAGAGCAGGAACTCTGGTCTGGATCTCTGGTATTGTCTGTACCACTGGATGTTGGTGATCACACCCTCATATGTACAGGTCAGGTTGATGTTTTGTCCCTCTCCAACATTTTCTTCAGCTCTTTCTGGGTTGATGGTGTTCATGGAGCCCAGGGCTGTAAAATGAAGATGATTGTGTCAGTTAGTCTGCAGGAGATTCCCTCATCAACAGGCTGAGAAGAGGTCCTCTGGTTCATGGCTCAGCCTTTATCATTTTGAGATGGATTCAAGAAAATGGTCTGTTTCTGTCCCAGTAAATCTGAGCTCACATAGATGACGCTGTACTTGTGAAATGTTGGACAGATGAGTTGTTCTGAAAAGCTGGTTGAAATGATAGATGTATATGAATATGAAGACTCACCTATAAAATAAGAGCTGAATATAAAGAGGTGAATCAGCATGTCTTTGGAGATGTTCCAGCCAATCAGACTGAAGATATGAAATGTTCTTCCTCTGAAATCAAATCAGACCAAAGCAGCTGCTGTTCTTCACAGCTGTGAGTCCTCAACACTGAGCTGATTGTGCTGATAGTTCAGTTTGAGAAGCTTCATTATCTCCACTTTACAGATCAAGATCATTTCATTGGTTAGGTTATCATCAGTGGGAGGAGCCAGAGGGTCAAACTATTCTCCTCAAGTTATGATTTTAATTTTATTGAAAGAATAACATCTGCCAACACTTCATTACCATCTCTGATTTTTCTGACACCGCATTTCAATGTTTTAAGAGAGAGGATCTGGACACCTTCACTCACGTCACGCTTGACTGCACTTTTGACAGGTCTCCACGCCCCCTTCCTCCGCCCCCTTCCTCCCCCCCCCCCAAACACATCTCCCGCACTATGTAAATGAGCCGTATGCATTCTTTATAGCCAAACAATGACAGCGGCCTATAGGCTACGATATGAGAACTCACTGACCCCGCGCACACAGGCACACACACACACACACACACACACACACGCACACCCCCACATCTCCCCCACACAAACGCATCTCCCCCACACACACACACACGCACACGCACACACACCCGCACGCGCACACACACACACACACACACACACACACGCACGCATCTCCCCCACACCGTATGTATTCTTTACAGCCGGATGATAACACAGGCCTAAAGACCGCACAGATAATAGCAGAGGCTTACTACACAGCAGGTATAAGACAAGGGAATAAGATAGAAACTTTTACGCGGGGTTTTATAACAACGGGTGAAGGCATCCTTGCATGACCCGCGGGAATGTGTGAAATAAAACTTTTTTCATCCATAAATTTCAACGGAGGATCGGGTATAATGAACCCCCCTTATAACAACGGGTGAAAGCGTCCTCGCATGACCCGCGCGAATGTGTGAAATAAAAACTTTTATTCATTCATAAATTTCAACGGAGGATCGGGTATAATGAACCCCCGGCTCGATAAATAACCGTCCTAAAGGACCCAAGACCAGTTATTTCTCGACGCGGAGCTTCATTCGGCAGGAGGCGGCCCCATCGGCGGCATCGGTCCTTGTAGCCCGAGAGAAGGAGGCGTGGGGACGGCGGGACGTCTCGCAGCAGCCGGCCCGGTGGAAGGGGGCCATCCCGGGGTAGACGGATCTCCAGGCGCCGCTCGAGGAATCTCCGATCCCGCAACCCGACCGGGACCCTGGGCGAAGAAAACCGTCACCACGCAGGCCGTCGTAGGTAAGGCAAACATTTATTTCAAAGTTTATTTTTTTTTTTAAACACAAACCTCGTAGTTTTTGAGCAGGGGAGCGCTCGTCCTCCTCACGGAGCGGCGGCCGGCGTTTGAATGAACGCGGGGCTTCCTCGGTCCCCGGAGGCCCGCGTCGACGTCACAGTCTGTGACGCCGTCTCGCGTTCTCATTGGATTATGCCCGTCGCCGTTTGACGCCGTCTCGGGTTCTCATTGGGCAAGAGCCCGTCACGGACCGATGACGTCCAGCGCCCTCATTGGCTAAAAAAAAACCCCTCTGTTTACATTCTCACAGCCTGAGAGAGAGAGAGACGTTTTCTCACAATCTGAGAGAGATAAGGGGATGATGATTTAATTTTTTAAATAAGATATATATATTTTTTTGCCTTGTGCTTTTTTATATAACGTTAAAACATTTTATTCAAATGTATGGAGCATGTACACGGTTTTTTACTTGTATTTGAAAGAATAAAGTATATCTTGTTTTTTTTTATTTCAACAGAACCTCGGCCTCTAATTTCATCATGTGCGATCCACCAAGCGCTTGCGGGACAAGGATCATTGCAGAGACCGCCGTCACCATTATAGAAGACCCAGAGTCTGGCACCAACGGCTCTAGGAAATATGTAGTGCATCTCCGCCGAACCCAGACCCCTCCTTCCAATTCTTTATGGGAGGAATGGTCTTTGGAACCCTATGGAGTGCGAGGCTGTTGGGGGTACATTTTCAAGTATCAGACCGGAGAATTATGTTTCTACCAAAAGGATGAAGGGGAAGTCTGGTCACCCGCCACAGACATGGCAGTCCTGTCCTCCAACGACTGGGGGGTTCTGAGGACCGTGAACCCAAAGAATCTGGCGGAGCACGAAGAAGAGATTCCTACGCAAACGGTGAATCCTTACCCCAGAGAGCAACTGGTTAAAAAAATGACGTTTATGGCCGTTTGGCTCACCAAAGCCTCGGGCGCGGCTCGTTGGTTTTTCCGCGCTAGTCATCGAACCTCTGCAGAGGGTAGGAGTAGCGGGCCCACAGAGTTTTTTGTCCTGGATCATTTCAACTCTGACTGCGGAGTATTTCGCACGCTGTTGACCATTCCTTTGAACGCTTGGAAAGAAAAGGTGGAACAAATTTCTGAAAAAATTGACTTTCTCTTTCGCAGCTGTCGAAACTGGGACGAAGCTATAGTGGTTAAAAAACCTCTCTCATTCTAGACCACACCCACGGCCCCTCCCACAACGGTCCCCGTAGAAACAAGTCGCTATAAAAAGACATCTTTACCAGCCCGGGCATCACTCCGGGGTTAAGGAAATAAGCCGAAGGAACCATGAGTACTCTCAAGAGGAAGACCAGAGAGCCCAGACGCATGACCACCACCCTCCTCGGACCGCCTTCTCTTCTACCCTTCCTCAGAGCACTCAACCCGCCGCCCGAGCATTCAGAGGTAGACAGACCCCTCGACCCACCCGCCCCTAAGGGGCCCGCTGATTCAGCCCGGGTCTCGGAGGAGGAGGAGGATTCGAAGGTTCCCCCTCCCAATCTGACCCCACCCTCGGAGGAGGAGGTTCCCTCTCTCTATCCGACCCCACCCAACTCCCCCGCGCCAGGAGATACAAATGAGGAGGAGAAGGACGAGGACGGGGTTGATGGTTGGGTGTCGGACACTGCTCTGAAAGCGATAAAAGCCGTCGTGTACCACCTGCTCGAAATCACTCTGGCCAAGTACAGAGAAGAGACCTGCTACGGGTGTCGAGTCAACCACCCCAGCCAGATACAGCACTGGTGTTTGGAAGTACTTCATGTACGGTGAACTGGCTGCGGACAACAGGCTGAATATTGAACTACTGGACAAAGCGTCTGAATTGTGGGATAGCTCCTAAACCGAGGGTTTAACACTTTCTTAACAAATCTTTATACCCCCCAAAAAAAATATAAAGGCGATGGGACACATTTGGACTAAACTTGCATCATATCTTTCAATGCATCGAGAGAAGTCTTTTGTCACCCGGGAGTTGATTAAGCTTCTCGGAAAAGCTATCGAGAACAGAGTTCGGACTTGCAAAAACATGGAAAATACAGCGGACGAAATACCGGAAAACTTGCTCGATAAAATCCGGACTATCTTTGCAGGGGTGTGGGGCAACATGGTAAAATCCACCGTAGCAATGTGTAAATCTGGGTTGTCAGACACCTTCGAAGGCATTTTAAAAGAAATGGCAAAAAAAAACGTCGAACCTCATCATCTGCTCAGTTTTTATGCTTTGTTCGTTGATGTTGCCGCCGAACTTTTGCAAAACAAGCAAGCTGTAAATATCTCGGCCGAGCTCGACAAATTACACAAGGTCATCTACAATACTCTAGATTTTCCTGTATTGTCTCAAACCTGGGTAATGATGAAATGTTAGTTTTGTTTTGCTGTACAAAATGTTTGTTTTTTAATTCTCTCAAACTTGGGTAACGATGAAATGTTAGTTTTGTTTTGCTGTACAAAATGTTTGTTTTTTAATTCTCTCAAACTTGGGTAACGATGAAATGTTAGTTTTGTTTTGCTGTACAAAATGTTAGTTTTTTAATTCTCTTAAAACTTGGGTAACGATGAAATGTTAGTTTTGTTTTGCTGTACAAAATGTTAGTTTTTTAATTCTCTTAAAACTTGGGAAACGATGAAATGTTAGTTAGTTAATTCTCTCAAACTTGGGTAATGAAAATGTTAGTTTTGTTTTATTCTCTTAAAACTTGGGTAATGAAAATGTTAGTCTTGTTTTGCTGTACGAATGTTAGTTGTTTAATTCTCTCGCAAATGCTTGTTTTTTCTATCTTGTTACAAACCCCGCCGATGTTCAATAAAAAAAGTATAAAGATCCTCTGTTTAGTCTTTTTTCTTCATTCGGCTTTCAGCATGTCTGTGAAACACTTCATGAAAAAGGTGTATTACAACCCCGCCCATCCGGGCAGCTTCGGGGGCGTAGAAAGACTCCGTCAGGGGGTGCAGGGCGAAACGGGAGAGGCGGCCATGCTCGAGGATGTTAAAGATTTTTTATCCGAGCAGGACGCGTACACTTTGCACAAACCCGCCAGAATACATTTTGCTAGAAACAGAGTTTTTGTCCCGCGACCTTTAAACCAATTCCAAGCCGACCTGTGTGATATGCAGGCTTTAGCCGAGCATAATGATGGCTATAATTATTTATTAACGGTCATAGATGTATTTTCCAAGAGGGCATATGTAAGAGCTTTAAAGAGAAAAACTGCGGCCTGTGTGGTAGAGGCCTTTGAATCGGTGTTTGAGGAGAGTCAGACGCCCGCAAAGCTACAGACGGATGCCGGTAAAGAATTTTTTAATAAGAGTTTTGAGGCCTTGATGAAAAAATACAATATCATACATTTTTCCACAGCCAGTGATCTCAAAGCCTCTGTGATCGAAAGATTTAACAGGACTTTAAAAAGTAGAATGTGGAGATATTTTACGGCGAACAACACTTTGAGATACCTAGATGTCCTGCAAGACTTGGTAAAAAGCTATAATCACGGTTATCACAGCAGTATTAAAATGACCCCTATGCAAGTGACTAAAGAAACTGCTTCGCAAGTGTTTGAAAACCTGTATGGTAAATCTCAGAAGGGGAATCAAAACATGACGCTTAAAAAAGGGGATCTTGTCAGGATATCCAAGTTGAGGGGGGTGTTTGATAAAAAATATGAACAGAGTTTTACCGACGAAGTGTTTACGGTGTCTGATTGTATTCCTCGCATTCCTCCCGTGTATAAACTAAAAGATTATGACGGTGAGCCCATACAGGGATCATTCTACGAGCAGGAGCTGCAAAAGGTAAAATTAACTCGAGACAAAGTATTTCATGTAGAGGAGATTCTGGGGCGACGCACCGTCAGGGGTGAAAAACAAGTCCTTGTACGCTGGAAGAATTGGCCCGAGAAATTCAACAGCTGGGTGAAGGCTTCGGATTTAAAAAATGTATAAAACACCGAGACGCACCCTCGTAGCTCGTCATTCAATCATGTACGGTTCAAAGGATAAGGGGTTTTACATCACCCTACCCTCCAACGCCAGCCTCAATGTTTTCAAAGATAATACCAGCGACAATTTTCGCGTGGATTTAGCGCAACATATAGATTTAGAGGGACCGTGGGAGGTCGCCATGACCGAGATTTCATACCCGCATAGCTGGTATAACCTGCCTCAAGACGTGGCCTACTTTGATTGGAGGCCGCAGCCCAAAGAACCCGACACAGAGAGTAAAATATCTCGTCAGAGGGTTCAAGGAGGTTATTACAACTCCGTGGCCCTGGTCAGGTCGGAGCTGGATGCATTCTTTAGAAAAATTAATTCCGACGTTTACTTGGTCTATAATAGCGTTCAGAAGAGATTCGACTTTCAGGCGGGAGGTCAAACTCACCTTCGTTTCGATGCACCTTTGGCTTACATTATGGGTATCGAGCCCGGAGAATGGTTCAAATTTGATAAAAAAATGGCGCCCTACCCCGCAGATTTAAGGGCGGGGTTTTATCATCTTTACTGTTACAGCGATGTGATACGACCGCAGCTCGTAGGGGACGCTTATGCCCCGCTTTTAAGAACGGTCAACGTCGAGGGTACGTTCGGAGACGTCGTGACGCAACATTTTAATCCGGCTTATTATTTGCCCGTGGCAAAGCAGCACATTGAAAATATTCAGATCCTGATAAAATCTGACCAAAACATACCTGTAAAATTTACCTACGGTAAAACTATCATAACGCTCCACTTCAGACCGGTCGCTTAAAAAAAAACAAAAAAAAAAACAGCCTATAAAACCCGTTTCATCGTGTCAACATCATTCAGTGTCAAAACAACCTGAGAAGGTGACTAACCGCTGTTAGGAGTAGCTCCGTTTTTTTTTTTTCAAATAATAATTTATTTTTTTTTAAAAAAGCCGCATCACAAACTAGAAAAAAAAAAATGGCTCTGGCGGGCTTGAGAGAAGATCCTCATCGTTTTGTACAATATTATGAGAGGCAAGTAGGAGGGGATTTGCCGGGTTTTTACGGAGCCCCCGTCATGTACGGTCGCGGTATCGGCTCTCTGTTTTCAAAGCTGTTCCGTTTTGTATCCCCTCTGCTGAAGAAAGGCCTCGCTGTCGCTAAACCCCATCTCAAATCAGCGGCCAGCAACATCGCCTCGGACATGTTCAGCCAAGCTGTAGGACGATTGACCAACCAGCAGAAACAAGAGGGATCCGGAGGTATTATGGTCTTGTCACGTAGGTCGCAGAGACGGCCTCCAGGACGGCGCCTTCCATCGACCTCCAATAAACGCTCCAGCGTCAAAAGAAGGAAGTCACTACGAAGAAGCTCGCGAGGGAAGAGGAAGTCTGCCGGGAGCTCTGATATATTTTAAAAAAAAAACATGGCTCTCTTACATCAAAAATCCCCGGAGTGTACCCTGGCGGAGCTGGATTTATTCTCAGCGCCTATGACACAACTTTCTATCGAGGACAAAATCTACACAGAAATCTCTCCCGTAGCAGCCATCACCGACGGCGGGCCCATTGAATTTTTCATTCCGGGAGACGGTGAAAAGTATCTGGACCTCAACGACACCTTGTTGCACCTCCGTGTTAAAATTACCAACGCGGACGGTACTGATCTGGCCAACGATGCGGCTGTAGGCCTCATCAATTATCCTCTGAACACAATTTTTGATCAGTGCGATGTTATTTTGGGAGACAGATTGATTTCACAGTCCAGCGCCACGCATCCTTACCGCGCCATGATCGAGACTCTTCTCAACTTTTCAGAGGATACCCTAAAGAGCCAATTCAGCGCCGGGCTTTTTTACAAAGACACCCCCGGCGCGATAGACTCTATAGTGACGGGTAACGGACCAAACGCCGGTCTTAATAAGAGAGCCGAATTTACGGGGCGGTCCAGAGAGGTACACCTTCTCGGTCCTCTCCACGGGGACATATTTTTCTGCGAGAGACTCATGCTGAATTCCGTGGACTTGAGAATTAAGCTGACCAGGGCCGGCGACGCCTTTTGCCTCACTGGGGCCCGCGACTCTACTTTCCGCCTGAGAATACTAGGGGCCTCTCTCTTTATGAAAAAAGTATCCGTCTCACCGGCCGTGAGACTGGGTCACGCCGCCGCTTTAATGAAAGGAAATGCTTTGTACCCCCTCTCCAGGGTCAACGTGAAGACTTTTTCTATCCCCGAACACTCCAGGATATGTAGCCAGGAAAACCTGTTTCTGGGTTCTATGCCCAAGTATGTGGTTTTGGGTATGGTGCATCACGAGGCTTTTACAGGAAGAAGGGACCTTTCACCCTTCAATTTCATCCACGGCGACATTGAATATTTAGCTCTCTGTCAGGACGGCAGACAGATTCCCGCCAAAGCTTTCCAACCACAATTTAACAACGATTCGGCCGTCAGAGAGTTTTACAACGTATTTCTGGCTACCGGGAGACATCTTAAAGATCTGCCCCTGAGCATCGATCGCGAAGGATTTAACAACGGGTATTCCCTGTTTGCTTTTAATCTTAATCCCGCCGATGACAACGACGCACTTTCTCCCGCCTCGAACGGTAATTTAAGACTGGAAATGAGGTTCAGAGCGCCCCTTCCACAAACCACCACTCTAATCGTGTATGCCTGCTATGATTCTATTCTGGAGATAGACTCTAAAAGACAAGTGCTGGTGGATTATTACTAGAAGAACATGGACAGTCACCAACTGCAGAGCCTTTTGCACAATCTGCTGGGAGATGTATTTTGCGGAGTGTGGCCTTCCGATCAACTGCCCTTATTAACGCGGTCTTTCAGCCTCCCTGCATTTTTTATCGTGAATACACATCCGGCCCACATGCCCGGGGAACATTGGTTAGCTCTAACGCTGGAAAAGGATGGGGAAGCCACATTTTTTGACTCTTATGGATTTCCGCCCAAGTTTGTTTATTACCCCCGAAGCATATTAAAGTTTCTGGAAAAATATTCTCAAAACATCAAATACCACAGCGGTCAACTGCAACACCCCTTATCATCGGTTTGCGGTCATCACTGCGTTTATTACCTCTGCCATCGGGCCTGCGGATTATCTTTTGAACAAGTATTGGAGCTGTATGACCCCGATGTGATAAAAAATGACCTGACGGTATACAACTTTGTGAAGAAATATCAAGGCCGCATCAAGAAACCTACCAAAACATCCAAACAGGGGAACTGCTCTTTCCAGCTATTTAAAGACTGTTGTAGCAAGTAACTCTATGTGTTTTTTTTTGGTTACCTTTTTATATATATATATATATATATATATATATATATATATATATATATATATATAAATGTTTTCAATATGTAGTCCGTTGTTAAAGTGTTTTACTATCTTTTTCTTTGCTATCTTTTATGTATTGATTCGTACTGCTTCTGCTATCTTTTATATATGGCTTTGTACTGTTTTTGCTCTCTTTTATATATTGATTTGTAACGTCTTTGCTTATTTATTTGCCATCTTTTATGTATTGAAGCGCTTTCGCTTTTTTGACTTGTAATGTGCTACCTACCATTTGTTAAACCTTAAAAAAAAATGTTTCAGAGATGTAACCCCCTTTCCATGAAAGAAAAACAACTGTACGCTTAAAAAATATGATTAATAAACAATTTTATTGATGAAAGACAAAAAAAATACAAGTTGTGCGTGTTACATTTATTTACGATGAAACCCATTGCGGAGAGAGCGTGAATTGTTTTTTCCTTCTCTGTAATCTAGTCTCTCGGCTTTTTGGGGTTTCCTCCTCTTTTTCTTCTCGCGGCGTAATCCAGCGCGGGGATAATACCGGCGTCCTTTTTCTTTTACCGCGAGAAGGCGTGTCTTGTACGTCGTCCGTATCCGTCTTGAGTCGCCGATATTGATCACGCGCCTGAGGGTTACTCACTGAAGATAAAGGGATGTTCAGCTCCGACAACCGATTGAGAAACTTTAACCAGCCTGCGGGCGGTGAGGCGTGGGATTTTTTATAAGGGAGTGAAAGGTATTTGAATAAATCAATCATGTGAGACCCTTTCACCGCATTCCCCCTATAAATAAATTCCCCCTTTGAATTCCATCCGCCGTCGCTCTTGGACAGTTTCTTGACGATATAGTCTGCATTTTTGCGATCTCGCGGGGGTAGACTTTTCAGAATCTCATCGGCCGTATCCTCAACATCCCTCCCACCGGATGGCACACCGTCCTGAGCGGGGGCAGCGGCGTCGTCCCCGGTGCTCTCATCAGCCCGCTCTCCCGTCCGGTCACGCTGCAGAGTCAAAGTCACTCGGCGCTGCTCATTCTGATCCTGCTTTGCAAAGGTTAAATATCTTTGCAATAAAGCGTCATACTTTTTAATTCTTTCATAAGGATTTAAGCCCGGGTCGTTTAATACGGCTCTCATCCTGTCATCCAAATCCCCCTCTGCAGTTTCTCTGATGGATGCGGTCGGCTGTGTTAACCTGTTGATTTGCTGGGGTGAGACGAGATACATCTTTTGCACCCTCTTCAAGGTCATTTTTTTTTTTTCAAAAAAGTCAGTTTCCTCTCACTAATCCTCCTATAAGATTCCCGATAAAAGGGACTGCCGCTGAAAGCAGAGGTAAAAGAAACCCGCCCGACTGCTTCTTAAGAGCCAGCCTTTTACGTTTTAAACTGGTTTTCTTATTGGCCAGCAGTCTGATTACTTTTTTCTGCCTTTTCAGTTTTTTGAATTGAGAGGGTGACAATGGGATGTTTCCCTTTAAAAGATTCAGAGCAATCTCACACTGCGCCTGGATAAAGTCAGGAGAGCTACGAAGCAGTATGTCTTTACGTTTCTTGGGTGAAGCCCGGTACAGAGCTTTAAGTAAGGGGGCGTTTCTTTTTATACGCGCCGACATGGTGATCTAAGCGTGTGTTTTGGGGACGTAAACCGTATACCTCTCGTGGGGAAGTACACACGCCCTCAGTCTGTATCGTTCTGGACACCCAGGAGTCAGGTCAACGATTAAATACCCATGAGCGTCTCCGGTGGCATCTTCAAAACTCTCTAAAAAGAATGCCTTTTGAGACGGAAAAATCTGATGAGCCAATATTTTTATTTGTAACTTATCTCGTGGGTTTTTGAACAGGACTAGATAATTGCTGTTCAGACTAATGGTGCGGCTGTATTTACCCTGGTGAAATACATTTTGAGTCAGCATCATAACGCTCATGTTTCTGTGATGTCTATACTGAGTAAAAAGTTTAACCACTTCAGGATGGTCAGAGGCTTGAAAAATTGCATCGTCTAAAATGATTAAATGCGTTTTATCAGAAGGAAACAACTTTTCATCTTCAAAAGAATCAGGCAGACCTTCAACAAATTTAATCTTTTTATTCATTTTTTGCAGTTCGCTGTACATAGGTTGAAAAGAGGTATAAATCCAAACAATATTTTCAGGTACAACATCCATAACATGTTCACAGTTTTCCAATACATTTTTTGCAAAATAGGTTTTCCCGCACCCGCTAGGACCCACAATCAGACATGAGAAAGGAAAGATAAACCTGGGCTCAAAATCAATTTCCTCCATGACAACCCCTCTAAAGATTTTTTTTTTTTTTAATAGCCGAATGGCAGAGTTGTCCCGTTGGCAAAGAGACGTCTCTTGTCATACACCACCCTGAACCTTTTTAGAAATGTCCTGTTTTTCAGCGTGATGCCCTTTTTATCACGCCCAATGTTATGCTGCGGGATCTCAATTAGGCCCTCTCTAGAGCCGTGCAGGTAGCCCCCCACCAGCTCTCTGAGGCTGTCAAAGTTTACCCTCTCGCTGCATTCCCTGGTCTGAGTGATGCCTTTGGCTCGCATTACAACCTTTTTCTGAATTCTGGTCTGGTAAGCGTAAGTCTTTGGACCGGCAGACACAAACTCTTGAATGCTATCGCCCCCCAGCTCGTCCGTCAAATCCCCCAGGTAATTCCCCGTCTCTAGGGGGGTCTCACCTTCCTTGACCACATAAATCAGGCTGTCGGTGTCCATGTAAAGAACCCTCTCCTGCAACTTTTCTAGGTAGCTGTACAGTTTCAGACGGGCGTATGCGGGGGTGAATGCGGCGATGAAAATATTACTCGTTTTACCTGGAGGATGGATGCCGCGATACCTCCACTGAATCAGAGCTTTCTCGTCGTCGAGAACGTTAAAGTACCCCACTTCATATTTACCTGAAAACAGAAAGCTGAAGAAATCTTCAGGTTCGACAACGACGCTGGTCTGAAGCAGATTGTCTCTCTGTGCAAATTTTCCCCAGAAGCTGTTGAGGCACAGTTTGGCTACCTGTCTTTTGGCGGAATTTACCTCAATTTTTTTTACATCTAACTGGATCCCCTGGTTGGTACGGTAGTCCCTGATGTATTTTTCCCTGCTTTCCCGATCCGTTGCCTCGGGGGGATAACCCGAGGCTTCCTGCTTCCCTTTTAAAAATGTGTGCGTGTAGTCTACAAACACCGTATCGCTACTTTTATCAAAGTGCCACACTTCTGTGATTTTTCCCACCCTGTACCCTAACTCCAGCGCTTTGTTAAACTCGACCGTGACCCAGACCCCGGTTAAGGCTCTAGCCTCGTCGTCGTGAGTGCAGGGACCCTCTTGACAATTTGCGTCTGCGCAGGTACGGCACAAGGGAAACACTAGTTTACCTCCCAAACATTTGTAGGGTAACACGGGGAAAAAGAGCTCACGAGGTGGGTAAACCGTGGCCCTGATGAGCCCAAAGTAGTCTCTGGGGTCCCCGAAATCCTTGTGGATGATGGTGGGGTGATCTAGGGGGTAAGGACACGTACTGTTAACAAAAGGGTACAGAGAGACGACGTCTACGTAGTGCACGGTTTCGTCGGGTCCGGCTGTGTGCCGAAGCTTGATCGCGCTCGTTCTACCTCCGTAAAGAGCGCTACGCGGTGAGAGGGGTTCGGGGTGATTAGAAACACGGAGAAACTGTTTCACCTCCTCGCACGATGTTTTAAGATCGTCCCATTCGTGTTCCCATAAGACTGTGACGGAAACACCGTGTTCAGACTTTAAGGCCTGCACCCTTTCCTTGCTCGCCGCGTAAAGTTCCCCGTACGTCACACCTCTTAAAGGGCACGTGTCGGCATGGTTTAAATGCCGGGGGCAGCCGTGGAAAAAGCAGCCGTGAAATTCCCAGACGTATTTAGCCCCGTCAATCTCGGCATAGCCGTCGACAAAATAACGGCCCAGCTGTTTTTCTCCGATGTTTAACGAATGCTGAATAAAGATGTTTTGCTTGTACATTACCCACTCTAACCACTGGATGGATGCGTTTGAGAATCTCTTACACCGACGCATGTAGTTGTCCGGGCAGGGTATGGCTAAGGTATTAGGAGACAGGAAATTGGTTAGAAACACTTTCATGCAGGCTGAAGCGATGGTGATACAGCTAAAGGGATCGACGCCCGTCTCATCCAAAAACTCCTTTCTGAAGATAGCGCAACCCTCGGAAAGAATGTCAACGTCATTTTTACAGTAACGTACGGCTTCTTCTCTAAAGTTAAAGGTGCCCTGACTGACGTCGTTGTACCAGCTGTAAAACTCATTCTGTTCTTGCTGCGTCATGCGTTCTACACCATAGTGTGTGGGTGAAGGAAATGCTCCTACATAATCGAGGTGGTTTTCTGAGCTGAATTTGTGAGGAAAATATCCCTTGGATTGATCGGTGAAGCCTAGGGCTTTAGGCATAGCGCTAAGGCGCATGGTTAGGAAAGAGAGGGAGTCTATGAATTTTAGATGATAATGGGGGACCTGAAGACTCAGGATCTTACTCCCCACCATGAGAATGTTCTGCGGCGCTACACCCTCCTTCAGCAGCCCTCTCAGGACCAAATAGCTGTCAAATCCTCTGGCATTATGGGCCACAAAAACATTTCTCGCAAATCTGTTGCTTCTGAAGTACATGAGAAAGGATTTTACACAGTCCAGACCGTAAAACGCCTTCTCTAAACCTTTCACTGTTTTGGCATATATCAGAAAGGGGACGTGCTCGTCGTTCTCGTTGACGAATGTTTCAAAGTCATAAAAAACCAACTCGGGATGCTCTTTCTGTGGAGGGAGGGGTTTGATGTAGCACCGATGTTCGCGCGAGTCGGCTTCTAATTTACTTCCGCAGACTTTGCACTTTAATGTACTGCAGCGGTGCAAATTTTTACCGGTGCGCATGCTGATGTAGTAGCACAGCCCGCAACTTTTGCATTTTTTGACCAGGTCGCATAAACTAAAAGCGGTTCCCGGTTTAGCCTCTTTGTGTCTAGAGAGGCAGGACGACGACCTGCACACCCTATTACAGTCTGAACATTTTAGGGGCCTGAGCTCTTCTGTGGGGCAGGTGGGGTCGTTGCAGACCTGGCAGTAGCCTTTACAGGTATGTACAAAGGGACAATTGAAACCTTTGTAGCAATAATTGCAGAAAAATGTTGTTCCTAGAAAGCCTTTGATATTTTTTATCCCGTAGTAGTGGTTATCTAGTAAAAACAAATACAGGGGATTTGAAGCTTTTGAGAAGTTGGTCTCGAAATGACAGAGAGGTTGATCGAGACCCGTTCTGTACAACACCACAATTTTGCGTCCGACAATCTCTTCGAATTTACGTATGTCAGTAAAAGTGACTGAGGTTTGATAATCTAAGCCCGCGCGACGCTGAAACTCCCTCCCTACTCTCTCGCTCTCGCCGTCTGTCAGGTTAGGATCAATGACGTGAGCCAAGTTGATGGCAAAGCACAGCTGGTCGCTCCTATTTTCAACAAAGTACAACTGACGTCGTTTCTTACTGAGGATTTCACAGTTTAAAGTTTTCTCCAGCCTGCGTTTCCCCCCACCCCTAGGGTTTTGGACAACCTGGACGATCAATTCTACGTTCTGGTCCACGGCAATTTCCTCATTGGATTGCACTAAACGATCCAGCAAATTTTCAAAAGCGGGAAGAATGTTTCCGCCGTCGTCGTCGGCGGTAACGGCGACGTGATCTCGTATATTTTCACCCACCACTTCAAGCTGTACCACATCATTACGGTTAGCCTTTGACCGTGCTTCTTCGGCCAATTCCTGAACTTGTCCCACTATGTCTCTGTAAAATGTTGCAATATCGGGCACTTCTCCCAGGGGAGGGATTGTGAGGGTGCGCCTGAGTCGCTCTGTGTTAAAGGGCCCGTGCGAGGTTGTTGTGGTCTGCGCTGGGCTGTGCTGGTCCGACCTCTCCCCTAAACCCCCACCCTCTAGAGCCGCTGAGCTTGTGTCAAAGGATCTGTGTGAGGCTGCCGCTGTGGTCTGCGCTGGGCTGTGCTGGTCCGATCTCTCCCCTAAACCCCCACCCTCTTGAACCGCCGGGCTTTGTACGGGCGTACCCTCTGAGGGAGATGGTAGTTCATTTTGATGGTCTGAAAATACATGGGTTTGATTTAGACTTTGGAGGGCATTTTGTATTGCTTGTAAAGGATCGATGCTGCGATTAAGAATCTGAAGGGCATTTTCTATAGCCTGTAAAGGATCGTCATAATTATTACCCGTGTTTTCATCTATGTAAGGGTTACCTATTTGATCTAAAAATGAACCTGGTATAACATTAAGTTGCTTTATAGCTTCTTCTATTTCAACAGGGACTAAACAAGAGGGTAGCGAGGTATCTACTTTTCTATCCATACTTTATTTTTTTTTAAAAAATGTCACCCACAAGAAATCAGATCACATTTTGTCACAAACGGATGTAAAGGTAGAGAAAAAGACTTCGGTTACGCGACAGAGCATTTGAAGAGCCTCTTCCACGCACTCGCCCGTGTTGTCTCGCCGGGCTTGCCTCCTCGGACTCCTCTGCCTGGCCCTTGTGATCCTTTGGGCGTTTCGCCTTATCCCCCTCTCCGCATCTGTCGACGCAGAAATCAGGAATAAGATATTTTGGACGTATAACAAAAAAAAAAAAGACTCCCAAACATTGTAGAAAAAAAGTGTCCTCATTAATAATAAAATAAATAAAAGTCTTACCGGGAAAGAGGGTTTGGGCGAGCATTGGCTGGGCTCTCTGAATCGACCGCCTCCGTCTGATGTAAGAGGAGGCTTTCCTCGGAGCCCGGGGGGCGCTGGATCTAGCATTAATCCTGGCCGGAGGGGTTACTTCATTGGGGGTAGGGGCCGGGGCGGGGGCCGGGGCCGGGGCTGGGGCTGGGGCCGGAGCAGGGGCAGGGGCAGGAGCAGGTGCCGGGGTCGGGGCCTGGACCTGGGCCTGGACCTGGGCCTGGTTGGCGCTGGATCTCCCGGCCGGAGGAATGACTTCGTCGAGTGTAGGTGGTATGAAATCGGGGGATGCTGGTGCTGCTTCTGCCGCTGCTGCTGGAAATGACGGCACAATAAGGGAAAATCTCAGGGGAGAAAATGGAGCGGGCGATGGAGAAGCCGCCGGGCCGTTATGGGGTAAAGAAGGAGAGGATTCTGGCGGTGTCACAGGAGAGGATTCTGGCGGTGTCACAGGAGAGGATTCTGGCGGTGTCACAGGAGACCACGTTGAAATTAGAGGCTGAGGTTCTGTTGAAATAAAAAAAAAAACAAGAAATACTTTATTCTTTCAAATACAAGTAAAAAACCGTGTACATGCTCCATACATTTGAATAAAATGTTTTAACGTTACAAAAAAAAGCACAAGGCAAAAAAATATATATATCTTATTTAAAAAATTAAATCATCATCCCCTTATCTCTCTCAGATTGTGAGAAAACGTCTCTCTCTCTCTCAGGCTGTGAGAATGTAAACAGAGGGGGGTTTTTTTAGCCAATGAGGGCGCTGGACGGCTCTTGCCCAATGAGAACCCGAGACGGCGTCAAACGGCGACGGGGCATAATCCAATGAGAACGCGAGACGGCGTCACAGACTGTGACGTCGACGCGGGCCTCCGGGGACCGAGGAAGCCCCGCGTTCATTCAAACGCCGGCCGCCGCTCCGTGAGGAGGACGAGCGCTCCCCTGCTCAAAAACTACGAGGTTTGTGTTTAAAAAAAAAAATAAACTTTGAAATAAATGTTTGCCTTACCTACGACGGCCTGCGTGGTGACGGTTTTCTTCGCCCAGGGTCCCGGTCGGGTTGCGGGATCGGAGATTCCTCGAGCGGCGCCTGGAGATCCGTCTACCCCGGGATGGCCCCCTTCCACCGGGCCGGCTGCTGCGAGACGTCCCGCCGTCCCCACGCCTCCTTCTCTCGGGCTACAAGGACCGATGCCGCCGATGGGGCCGTGGAACACAACGTTGGAAAGTATTGGCCGTTGTTGCGTCGCCTCTACCCGCTCTGTAAGTTAATTTTTTAAGCAATGAAACACACGCGCGTGTACAGACGGATAAAACTCATGAGGAGTCATATATTTTCTTACCAGATTGCTTTGCTCTCGTCGGGGGACGGGCTGGTGTTACCCCGGAAGGACCCGGAAGAGAAGCCTCCAAAGGGAATTTAAAAATGTCCTCCAGGTCCTCCTGGTCAAAATCGTCAGAAACATCATAGACTTTATCTGCGGACTTCACCAGATCTGCAAGAACAGGTTTAATTTTCTGTTACATCTTTTTTTTTTTCGTGTGTGTGTGTTTTTTTTTCTAATGGGCAGTCTTGTAGGGTTTGTTAAATAATGAACTATAAACACAAAACTGAGTCAAACAGTACCTAATTCTGATTGTGTGAGGTTGATGTCAGCTAACTCTGCAGCCACAACTTTAAAAAAAAAGATAGAAAATCGCCGTAAAATAAAATAAGAAACTAAACTACGCGTGTACTAACAACATACACAAAAAATAGCGCACTTACCAGGATAGATCGGTCCTCGCTGATCGCGTCTCTCGTTGCCAAACATCCTGCCGAATGAAGCTCCGCGTCGAGAAATAACTGGTCTTGGGTCCTTTAGGACGGTTATTTATCGAGCCGGGGGTTCATTATACCCGATCCTCCGTTGAAATTTATGAATGAATAAAAGTTTTTATTTCACACATTCGCGCGGGTCATGCGAGGACGCTTTCACCCGTTGTTATAAGGGGGGTTCATTATACCCGATCCTCCGTTGAAATTTATGGATGAAAAAAGTTTTATTTCACACATTCCCGCGGGTCATGCAAGGATGCCTTCACCCGTTGTTATAAAACCCCGCGTAAAAGTTTCTATCTTATTCCCTTGTCTTATACCTGCTGTGTAGTAAGCCTCTGCTATTATCTGTGCGGTCTTTAGGCCTGTGTTATCATCCGGCTGTAAAGAATACATACGGTGTGGGGGAGATGCGTGTGTGTGTGTGTGTGTGTGTGTGGGGGAGATGCGTTTGTGTGGGGGAGATGTGGGGGTGTGCGTGTGTGTGTGTGTGTGTGTGTGTGCGCGGGGTCAGTGAGTTCTCATATCGTAGCCTATAGGCCTCTGTCATTGTTTGGCTATAAAGAATGCATACGGCTCATTTACATAGTGCGGGAGATGTGTTTGGGGGGGGGGGGGAGGGGGCGGAGGAAGGGGGCGTGGAGACCTGTCAAAAGTGCAGTCAAGCGTGACGTGAGTGAAGGTGTCCAGATCCTCTCTCTGTTTTATTTTGTCTTTTGTCTCTTATTTTGTCTTTGTGTTGTGGACAATCAATCAGTCTTTATTTGTGTAATGCAACGCCATACCACATGTTTTCTCAAGACACCACACAATAGAACAATTTGACACCATACTCAGTATTTTAATTCATTTGTATAAATATATATTTTTGAAACATTATTCGGGATTGGAGTGGGCGGAGTCAACGGGACTATAATAGTTCATTACAGCTGATTTTTTCAGGATTAACCCCTTTGGTTGTGGTGTCTCTGCCAACACATTATTACCATCTGTTTTTCTGTCACAATATTTTTAAGCATCTTTTTGTCTTTTATTTTCTGTTGATTGAATCTAAAGCAGGAAGTATAGTGGTTCAGATGGTGTCTCACAGTGAGATGGTCTCTTGTTTGAAGCTCAGGTGGTCCGGTCCTCTCTGGATAAAGTTCATGATGTGCCAAAATCCTGCAGCTCCTTGAGAGCCCACTAGAGACTGACTGCATGATTGTGTGAGGGGGAGCAGACAGTTTTTACAGCCTAAATGAACATCTTCACAGCCTGGTTCAACAAACAGCCTCGGTCAAATACTTTAATATATTACATGAATCTCACTTTATGTGGAGTGGGTGTTTTTTTTTTTTTTTAAACAGATCCAGATTATATTTTTTCTACGGACTTCTGGTTTTGGACAAGAAGGACATGGGTATAATCCAGTGTGGTGTAGCTGTTGGTCAAGCAGCCCTCACCCCCATTTCCATGTAGTCCAGCTGGGTAGTGCTCTGTACCAGCTGCACTCTCTGCAGCAGTCTGCTCCAAGTCTTATCAGTCGATTGGTTTCAACATTCTGAGTCTTGATCCATCTCCAGCCTGAGCCAGCAGCACAGCGACCAAGATATGTTTTATCAGTCTGTTTCCTGGGTATAAAAGACACAAGCAGAAACAACAAACAACAAAACTGGGAAACAGTTTATTTTGTTTTTTGTTTTCATTAGAAAAATGAAAATACCACTCTATATTTCGTTTCATTGGTGGGCGGGACTTCGACGCTCGCCTGTGCGGTGCCCTTCAAAATAAAGCTCCTGCTCCGGCAGGCGTGGAGAAGCTGACTTTCACTGCATTACCTGCCCCCATAAGCACCTATTCTAAATTAAAGCAGGTCGTGTACGCAATACGGAGTTTACACAGAAGTAGGCTATCTATTGAGTGAGAGAGAGAGATTTATCATCTTACAGTTAACAAATGTCTCTTTACATCAGTATTTATTTATATAAAAATGAATTTGACTCTCTAGTTATGTTGGTCAGGTACCAACTTCTTACCACCGCACACTGGATGGAAATCTGAGTGACCTTATGAAACTCTGGGCTTTTTTTGTCTCCTCACCCCTATTTGGACAGGCTTATCTTGGCTTTTTTTCCAGATCATGGTAGGTCTAAATAATAGCAAAACAAAAACAAAACAGCGTATTTCCCACAACAATAAAGTTCCACAACCAAGCCTTGTTTGAGGGCAGGCTGCTAACATAATTCCAGATCCATGTATAAATCACCTGGATGTTTATTGAGGATGATTGATGGCCACGTTAACGCAGATAGTGGCTGATAAATCTCTCTCACTCAATAGATAACCTACTTCAGTGTAAACCCTGTGCTGTGTATACGACCTGCTTTAATGTAGAATAGGTGCATACGGGGGCAGGCCATACAATGAAAGTCAGTTTCTCCATACCTACCAGAGTAGGAGCTTTATTTTGAAGGGCAGGACATTTATTTTGAAGTTCACTGCACAGGTGGGCTTCGAAGTACCACCCACCAATGAAATGAAATATGGACTTGTATTTTCATTTTTTTGGTGAAAACAAAATAACAAACCATTTCCCACTAGTATTTTCAGCAGACGCCATTTTCATCCCCGTCAGTCTCCATTAAGGAGTTTGACCCAAACCAGAAAGATGTTGTTCTTCCTGCTGTCTCTTGATGTCACAGGTACCTCCTGAAAT
The DNA here is from genome assembly GCA_037902135.1 of Cetoscarus ocellatus. NCBI lineage: Eukaryota > Metazoa > Chordata > Actinopteri > Labriformes > Labridae > Cetoscarus > Cetoscarus ocellatus. Next base: position 722,525 of record JBAMNC010001859.1, read on the forward strand.
CGTAGATCTCTCTTGATCTGGTCTTTCAGGCTGCTCAGAGCTGCAGTCCACTGAGCAGAGCTTTAACAATGCACCCAGTGGGTGAAGACACGTGCCATTGATCAGTGCAACGTCACAGTGAGGGCAGGATGCTACGCTGGAGGACTAAATGGAGATTACAGGAAAGCCCTGTCTGAAATCAGCCTCTCTGTCTGTCAGTAGGTTGATCTAAAGTTTAGTTGAGAGGGTTTTAACCGTACGACTGCATCCATGGATCGGCTTCAAAGGCGTCTAAAGGCTCCTCCTGATGGTCAGATGACTGAATAACTTTGATTTCCAGTTCTTTCCACAGGACAGGGATAGGCTTCATCTCCCTCACAACCAAAACAGGGTCTGCATTGAAGATTATGGACAGACTGATGGAGAACCTCAAGATTCTGACTGACTGTTCACATCTTATCAAAGTTAAATGGTGACTGCCTCCCCCTGGTGGATGTTGTGGTGCATTGTGGTCTCCTCTCCAGAGGTTTTTGTTCAGAGTTTTGGTGTTTCCTGTCACTGTGGGCCTCAGAGCACAGTAGTACACAGCAGAGTCAGACAGAGCAGCAGAGGAGATCTGCAGGTCCATGACTGTTTTATCTTCACTCACTCTGAAGGACCAACGTGGTCCAGTATCTGTTATTGCTGCAGATATTGTATGAGAGAGAAGAAACTCTGGAGGTTCTCCTGGATATTGTCGATACCAAAAGAAATTATCACCAAGAGTAGCTTGTTTGGAGTATCTGTAGGACAGAGTAACAGAGCTGTCTTCTAAACTGAACTCTTCATTCTTCTCTGGAGTGAGATCTTCACAGCTGACACCTGAAGGAGAAATACACTTAGATTCATGCTTCAAGGTTTTTCCATCAATATTCAGTGGTTACAGAGATCATTTAGATTTTCTCTCTCAAATCTGTGAACAAGGTCCAAAATGGTCATCCAGCCAAGATGGCGTTTTTAATGTCTGACACGATAAACTGTGTTTCTGTGTCACATCCATATGTGTTCATGCATTTAATGTTGATTCAGTTTTAATCTAAACATCAGACTGACTAACATGTTTACAATAATAAAGTTTTGTTGTTCATTCTTTCTTACCATAGAAGAACAGAGCAGTCAGAATGATCCACAGCCAATGGTCCATCTCTACAACAAGGTTTAGATCAACAGGAGGAACTAGCTGATGTTCAACATTCAGTGTGAGGAAAGTTCTCCTCACAGCAGCAGTTATCTTCTACTGAAAGATTGATGTCAGTGCTGAGGTAGCTCAGTTCCTTCTTGATGATGTGGCCCTCTAGTGGAGGATCAGAGTTGTTGGATAAAGGCTCTCAGCTGATTGTGTGTCAGGCCCATTTCACACATGCAGCCTTGATTTTATCAGGATAACTGACAACAGGATGAAAACAGGCTGTTCTTTAAATTTGTTTTATGTGAGCTGAGTTATAAATCCTGAGTACCCCACGGTTTCCAACAGTTCAGTTTGGTGTTGGGTTAATGCCGTCTAGGGCAGTTATATCATTAGTAAAGGTTTCTCCCACAGTCCTGCAGAGCTGTACGCTCCTCTGTCTCCATGTGTTGTTTACAGCCTGTTGCTTCCTGCTCGGTGCACGTGTGTCAGCCTCTTCTGGTTATTGACTCTGGTCACGTCCTTTAACAGCCCAGTTTGAATGAGCCTACAGACTTGCAAAAATATTAATCAGGTTTGATATTGTTGTAAGGCCACGACTGGAGAAAGACCGCCTTCAAACTGCAAATATCAGGTCCTAAGCCCATCTCACATCTAAAGACCGCGATCACAGGGGTGTCGCCCGACTCCAAAGAGACTCCATAAGATTTTATTACCACTTTGAAAATTTGTCTGAGACTTCAAAAATCACAGGGAAAGCATCAGGTGTAAGGGCAGCTTGACTGTCAACATCAAACTAACATTTTCTCTGAGATGTTCAGCTGACCATGATCTTCATGGAGGCGTTCAGACTGAGACTGTCTCTGAAGGTCTCTGTAGTCAGCAGAGCTCTCTGGACTAAAGTGGTGCTGAATGTTTTTCTATAGGTCCATCACTTTGTTCTGACAGAAGAGTCAGAATAACTGAAATGTTAACTGGAGATTTATGCAGCTGACTCTGGTCACACATCCATCCATCCATCCATCCATCCATCTATCCATCCATTCATCCATCCATCCATCCATCCATCCATCCATTCATCCATCCATCCGTCCATCCATCCATCCATTCATCCATTGCTCTCTGCCTACATGGGGTTCAGTTCATACTTCAGACACAGATGTCCATCTCATCACCAGTGCTTTTTGTCTCTACCTGGGGAGATCTGAGGTGTATCCAGGTCAGAGTGGATATATAATCCCTTCTGCCAGTTCTAGAGTCTCCTCCCTCCTGTAGGACAATTCGTAGAGGACCTCAGCATGAAGTGAATAGGAGGATCATTATCAGCTGTTGACCCACATCAGTGGATCCTTGAGATTCAATCTACCAACAGCTCTAAGTCAAGGTCAAGTTGAAGATCCAGCCTCCTCATTGAATATCTGAGACTGATCCAGATATGGATCTCCAACCACATTCTTCTAGTTAAACCCAAAGCTCATGACCATAGGTGTCAGTTTAGAGGGGGACGGGGGGGATGTGTCCCCTACTTTTTGTCAGGGGTCATTTTGCCTCCATCACACACAAATCCTTCACGTGTAAGCCATTGTAACCCTCGTTATTTTCAGTAGTATAGAAAATTCCGACACTCCTGAACGCACCATCTGCATTCATCCGAGAGTTGCAGAGACGCAGCAGACCTTCCCCAGGATAAAAAAAACAAACAAAGGCGTGCAGCTGCTGTAAATTTGCGTCAGTGCAAAGTTGAAGCTCCGAGTGTGCTTTTTCTTCTGATTATACCTGTGGTGTGTTAAAAGAAACTTGTTTGCTTGGACTCCCTGAGCTGTTAATCCTGTTGAGATGTAGGTGATATATTTGACATGATGATTTCATCATGAAATTCAACTTTGTTGGGGGTTCGTAATTCATATAAAAGTGTCGGCCCAGTTTTCAAGAAGTTTTTATTCAATACATGACAATCACTTAAAACATGAAATAAGTCTATGCAGTTTATAGTAGCCATACCAAAAGTAAAATCAATTATCAGGCATGAAAATCCTTCACCTTTTGGTGAAATTTGCCGTTTTGAAATCAAATTAGGTGACCTACGTGAATCGTGCAAATCAGATGAGATTTTATTTTTTTGGGGTGGGGTGGGGGGGGGGGGGACATGGAGGTATACCAGAGATAATCAGTGAACTAAGAACATGTGCACGCGTCTGAAGGGAGCCTTGAATCCAATATAAACATTCACTCTATAAGCGCGAGAGCATCACATAGAAGGGGTCCTCACTGTGCCGGTGAGCGTAAAGACCCACAGCACTCGGGACAGGGATCCCAAACACTTTGTGTGTTTTTATAATTCAAACGGTGTCTCGTTGGCTCATGTGCACGGTTTGAGTGTATTCTATGTGTATTCTATTCTACAATGATTTAAAAAATGACAGGTCAGTCTTTTGGTTAATTAAAACTCAAGATTCCTGAGCAGTCCAGCTCTGGTTTTCACTTTTTCTAAATGATGAATTCATCCTGAGGTTTCCTGCATCACTTATTCTCCATGACGTAAGAGCAATCTGTCAAGGATCAAGCTCCCAATTTAGTCTATCAGTTCAGTGGTTCTCAACTTGTGGGCTGAGGCCCTAAAGTGGGTCTCAGAGTGGGCGGTGTATAAATCAGGCAAAAATGTCTTCAGTGTTCAGAGGCCCTAAGCGGACAAACATCCATACATTTTATGTCACTCTGTGGTGCTGTATCAGGTACATTAGCTGTTCCTTCAGGATCTCGACATATCCTGTCGTCTTAGCACAGATATTGCAGTTTTCCTATGACAAACTTTTGACTTGAGATATCTAGAAAACAACCAACATATAAATGTTATGATGGGAAACATAGTGAGTTAAATTTATGGATGTATGATCTCCCAGGGCTCTCATTATTATTTTATATTATAACATTTTTTCTCCAGTCTCTTTGCACAAAAATATGTTTTTTTCAATCTTAGGTCCAAACTGCAATGTTATTTCACTAAATAAATTAAAGTGGTTGATCTTTTTGAGATTTGGGTCGTGATGACTGTTAAAAATGTAAATGTCAGGATAGAGCTTTAAGAGCCATCCCTTCAGTGTATGTTTCATCTAAAAAGTGAAAATATCACTTTCCTTCCAATTCACTAATTCACTAATGATAAGTCTTTTATGCATTTCCAGCAAAGGACAGAGTCACCCCCAGAATTTAATAGGTACTTTATTATACATTCATACTGTCTTGTAATTCTGCTTGATTTTTCTCTTAAAATGCATCAGATTGATGCTTTTAGATATGAAATATTCAACATTTTCTTCCGGGGGAGTATGCCCCAAGACCCCCCTAGACGGGTTATTGCCTCCTCACCTTTTTCAACTCCAACCTGTTTTCATGCCTGCAAGTATAGTCACTGTCCCAAGCTCTTTCAAAAGTCACTTTTACCAGGACAAGCTCACAGTCAGACTAACTTTCAAGAAAGTCCAAGACCTTGTGGATCATCAGAGGTCTTTATTTGTCTTGTTTGTGTTTTGTCTGTGTCTCCTCATACTGAGGTGTCTGAATGCTGATGTGAATCCTCCCTCAGAGTTTGATGAGCAGCTGTGACCACAGAGAGTCTGATAAAACAGGAACCATCAGAATCCATCTGACATGAAGCTGTGGTTTGAATCCCACTTCCCTCCTCTTTGAAGAGTAGTCAGATATCTGTGTTCAGGTTTTTGTACAGCCTCTTCTACACTTTGTATCACTGTGTGTCTAAAGCACAGTAGTAGAGAGCTGTGTCTGTCAGGGTTAGCTTTGTGATGGTCAGCTCAGTGGAGCTGCTGGAGGTCTGGGATCCATATCGTTTATCTGGGATGTATGAGCTTGTATATCCTCGTGCTCCTTTCCAGAGTATGAACTGAGGTGCCTGAAGGTCAGAGTGATGTCTGTACCAGTAAAGCTCAACACTCTGGTATGTTGTCTCATAGGTACATTTGAGTGTGACAGATTGTCCTTCTGTTCCTCTGACTTCTTTGTTCACAGGAGAGATTTTGTCTGCAGCTGTTTGTCCTGAAGTGGACGAGAAAAAGAAGTGATGAGACAAACAAGGTTCAAGAGAAGACATGACTTTGTTCTGATTGTTTTGATTGATGATCTTCAGAACAAAAATCCTGATCAGGACAGAGATTCCTGCTCTCATCTGCAGGTTTGATATTATTTATCAGAAGGAAGTGAAATGAAAGTTTGTCATCAAACATCATCCAACACTGAGCATCATTCACATACCTGTGAGAGCTGAGAAGATGAATATCAGAGTGAGTTTGTCCATGTGTGCAGAGGTGAGATGGTGAGACTGAAGGATCAGTATGAATCAGTTTAGTTTGCTCTGATGTTCTCAGCTCAATCAGTTCTCTGTCATCAAACATCTCTGCAGTCAGAGGGAGGAGACTCAGATGTTGGATTGATTCAGTGTCTCAGTCAAACAGTCGAGTCTTCATGATGACAAACCATCAAGGTGTCTGATGAAGGTCAAGGACCATAAACGTCTCCTCTGTGGTGATTATCTTCATTAAATGGACTTTGGAGCAGCTTCTGGTGTGCAGACCTTTGTGTTTGACGTCCAGTATGAACATTTTTCTGATATCAGTTCTGTTTCCTTCATTGATCTCAGTAAATCCACTGATCTCTCACTAATAAAATCAAACATGAACCAGTAACCCAGAGATGACTTTTTGTGTGTTCACATCATTGATATTTGTGACAAAATTTAGAATGGATTTGCGCAAGAGGTCTTTTTTTTAAACAGGTATAGTTTTTATGTTAAATGAGAGTGTATCTTTAAAATCTACATTTCATCTCTTAAAAACACTCAAATGAGTAGAAAACAGAGAGGAGCATGTCAGGGACGTGTGTGTCTGTGGTTGTAGGTTGTGTGTCTGTTAGTTTGAAGCAGTGTGTGTCTGTGGTTGTAGGTTGTGTGTCTGTTAGTTTGAAGCAGTGTGTGTCTGCTTGTGACAGTTTTGTGTGAGGGTCTACTTTTTTCTTTACAGCCATGGAGGTGTTCAGTAAAAAGGTCCAAACGATCTGCTTTGCTAACCAAAGCCTGAGGCTGTAGAGATGTTACCAGTGACCAAGAGTAAGGCTGTAGACATCAGGTGAGCTGGTTCGAACCTTCTGAACACCTAAATGCTGAGTGTTGGTGATAGTGAGTCAGTCTCTATCAATTTGGATGAGATCAAATGGGGGGGTCCTGGTGGAGAGGTCCCCGGGTCATTTTGTGCTACCTTTAAATGAAGTCTTCATTTGGGGCGTTATATCAACTATCATAAAAGTCATTCCCAGTGCAGTAGAGGTCTGATATTTTGTGGGGGTATTCAGGGCAGTGACTTGAAGCACTATTTCAACTTTCAAGGGTCTAGCCCCATGGGACCCCACACTTTCCAGCTGTGAGGCCTACTAGTAGTGATGAAGCCTGAGGCCTTCAAACATGTAAAAATAAGGCGTGGTCCCTCGTTTGTGGGTCTATTGATACCAAATTGGAGACACAACTACTAGGCCTCCCCCTGACTTTCCATATTAACTTTCAGAGCCCTAACTCCAAAGGGGCCCGAGCATGGGCCTGTTTCTCACTCGAGGATTAACCCTTTAATGGCCAAGAAAGGTCAAAATCTCACAGATTCCTTAAGTGATTTGAACCAAAACGCACATGTCCTATACTGAGGCTAATCTGAATACTCATGCATATTTTGAGACCTCCAGGGGCCTCGAGGCATCAATGAGAGCCAATAAGACATGTTTTTTCACCACTGGCCCTCTTTTGCTCTCATTTCACCTCTGTGACACTTAGTGACCTCTAAGCTGGGATCTGGGACTTCTGAAAACTCTGAAATCATACTATGCTGGAACGGTCTTGCTAGCCCCTCCCAAACTGGAAGTAGCTCCAGGAATGACCTAGAGACTTCCCCTTGAAATTATTGGTTCATGGAGCTGAACTGAATCACCTCTGAAAGTTTCAGCTCATTTGATGCTAAAATGAACAATTTATGGAGCTTCAAAGTCCAAAAATGTGAAATTTTGACGCCAGGGCTCACAGGAAGGTCATAGAGACACCACACCACCATAGTGTCGCTCCAAATATAGCCTCGAATAACATACTAAAAGATCAGTCCAGGGGTCCCAGTAGAAAAAAATTGACCTCTGACCTTGCTGGAAAATCAGGTCTTTATTGACTCTTACACCCTGAGACCATTCTGTCAGCTGAATTGGACCCTCACTCTCATGTTTTGGCTGATTGAGACCAATTTTTTTTATCACAAATACTAGGGGTCCCCATGAATCAGGATTTTAAATTTCCGCCTCCTAGCTCCACAGGGAGCCGAATGGCAGCTGCTTGAAACTGTGAGGGTGAGGGTGTGGGGGTCTGAGGGGGTCTGAGGGGTTCTGACATCCAGGGGGTGAAGGTTAGGCTTGAGCTTGAGGTGAGGGGGTCTGGGGGGTCTGGGGGCCAGAGGGGTTACTCTGTGGCCCTGTCCGCCCTGAGAGAGTCCTCCAGCGGGAGTGCCTCGCTTCTGGTCAGGACCATTTTCTTCAACTTTGGAAAAGTCCAATGGGAGGTCCAAGGAAGGGGTCCCAGGGTCATGTTGGGGCCCTTGTCCCTCAAATTGGGTGGTCGAATTGGGGGGTAAGACTTAATTTAGGACTACTTTTCTTAAATTAAAAAATAGCCCAAAATTAAGTACAGGTTATGATGCCTTCATTTGGGTCTATTTTATAACATGAGAAACACAGCCCAAAATTAAGACCTCATTTTGGGCTACTTATCAGAGAGTTGTTGCTACCAGGTTGGTGGGGTGGTCAGGGGTGGTCAGGGGTGGTCAAGGCAGGTCATTTTACACTTTGGGGCACTGTCTCCTGTTCACCTTGACTTCCCTTGACCACCCAAACAACCCCAGACCAACCCATCAAAGTAGGAGCAACCCCACTCTAAACAATACCCCAAAATGAAGTCTGACCATCACGACCTCTGACCAATGGGAACGTTTTGCAGGTTTTTGTGGTGAAATACCCCAAAATGAAGGAAAGTACCCTTACTTAAGTGGAAGGTGCTCAATCTGCATATTCATTGAATTTCAGTAGCCCCATGAAAACAATAGCCCCAACAGACGACCCCAATTCATGTGGGGTCACTCAGAGCACTTTGTAGCCAAAATTTACCAAATGGTGATCCCCAAGTGAAACTTTCCCTCAGGAAAAGTGTGGTGAGCGGAGTGTTCTGCCACTGATAGTGGACTGGATTTCTCTGCAGTGTTATGATGGAGTTGTTCATCAGAGCGATTTTAGGTGAGATCAGTGGAATCTTTATTGATATGTTCACCTGGAGTCAGAGAGGATGGGACTCCCTCTAGTGGATGTTGTGGAGCATTGTGGAGTCCTACCTCCAGAGGTTTTTGTTCAGAGTTTTGGTGTTCCCTGTCACTGTGGGCTTCACAGCACAGTAGTACACAGCAGAGTCAGACAGAGCAGCAGAGGAGATCTGCAGGTCCAGACGATTCTCTCCAAACAACTTGGTAGAAAACTTTGAGTCTGATCCCAGAGAGTCTGCTGCTCTTGTAGAATTAAGTCCAGAGATGTAGAAGACAAACTCTGGAGGTTTTCCTGGATGTTGTTGATACCAGTAGAAATGGTCAGTACCAGAAAAGGTCTTGTAGTATCTGTAGGACAGAGTTATGGAGCTGTGTTCTGGACTGATCACTTCATCTTTGACTGGAGTGAGCTCCTCACAGATGATCCCTACAGACAGAGATTATACAAAATGATTCAGTTTCAGAAGGAACTGAATTAAAACTTTGTCATCGAACATCATCCAACACTGAGCATCATTCACATACCTGTGAGAGCTGAGAAGATGAATATCAGAGTGAGTTTGTCCATGTGTGCAGAGGTGAGATGGTGAGACTGAAGGATCAGTATGAATCAGTTTAGTTTGCTCTGATGTTCTCAGCTCAATCAGTTCTCTGTCATCAAACATGTCTGCAGTCAGAGGGAGGAGACTCAGATGGAGTTGCTTTGTTTTGTCAAATGATGAAGATCAAGCCTGAATCCCAAAATACCATTGGTTAGCAGAGCATGACTCCCTCTAGTGGATGTTCCAGAGTATCTTCAGTCCAGAGGTTTTTGTTCAGAGTTTTGGTGTTTCCTGTCACTGTGGGCCTCAGAGCACAGTAGTACACAGCAGAGTCAGACAGAGCAGCAGAGATGATCTCTAGTTTCACTTGTTTCTTGTCCTTGTTAATGTGAGCTGTGAAATCTGAATCTGTTGGATGAATTAATCCTCCCTCCATGATGTAGAGCAGGAACTCTGGTCTGGATCTCTGGTATTGTCTGTACCACTGGATGTTGTTGATCACACCCTCATATGTACAGGTCAGGTTGATGTTTTGTCCCTCTCCAACATTTTCTTCAGCTCTTTCTGGGTTGATGGTGTTCATGGAGCCCAGGGCTGTAAAATGAAGATGATTGTGTCAGTTAGTCTGCAGGAGATTCCCTCATCAACAGGCTGAGAAGAGGTCCTCTGGTTCATGGCTCAGCCTTTATCATTTTGAGATGGATTCAAAAAAATGGTCTGTTTCTGTCCCAGTAAATCTGAGCTCACATAGATGACGCTGTACTTGTGAAATGTTGGACAGATGAGTTGTTCTGAAAAGCTGGTTGAAATGATAGATGTATATGAATATGAAGACTCACCTATAAAATAAGAGCTGAATATAAAGAGGTGAATCAGCATGTCTTTGGAGATGTTCCAGCCAATCAGACTGAAGATATGAAATGTTCTTCCTCTGAAATCAAATCAGACCAAAGCAGCTGCTGTTCTTCACAGCTGTGAGTCCTCAACACTGAGCTGATTGTGCTGATAGTTCAGTTTGAGAAGCTTCATTATCTCCACTTTACAGATCAAGATCATTTCATTGGTTAGGTTATCATCAGTGGGAGGAGCCACAGGGTCAAACTATTTTGCTCAAGTTATGATTTTTTATTTTTTGAATGAATATCAGTCAACACTTCATTACTATCTCTGATTTTTTTAACACAATATTTTTAAGCATGTTTTTGTCTTTTATTTCCTCTGCCAAGGAGGTTATGTTTTCACCAGTGTCTGCCTTTTTGTTTGTCCGTTTGTCAACTGATCTGTCAGCAAGATTACGTTGCTGGATGGATTTACATGAAAATTTTACCAGAGGTGTGGTTTGGGCCAAGAAAGATGCCAATTTGTTTTTGTGCTGATCTGATCCAGATTGATATCACAACAAAACATTTAAGTTACTGCTAATCCCATTCATTTACGGCATTATGGGAATTGTAGTTTATTTGCAAACTGACGTCTAGTTTTCCTAGCCTATGTCACTACATTTCCCAGCTTCCTTTGCAATGCCAGGGGAGGAGTTCTCCACACCGCTCTGTCTGAACTCACAACTACTGCTAATGTTACTGTGAGTCCATTAACGTTACAGAAACATACGCGACAGCTCTGCTCGCTTGCAGTCCCTCCAAACGTGCCTGTTAATCGAAACAAGGCTGCTGATAATGTCAATATGGAAATCGTCCGTCAAAGCAGAATTCTGTGTGTGTGAGTGTAAAAGCCTAACCCCCAATTCCACATAGAGGGAACGCACTGCCCACCGAAGCACCGTGGTTTTTCTCCGACCAACAGGCTGGCAACATCGCCCACTGGAAGTGTCACAGCACACACAACACCAACATCTGTACAAGCAGCAGCAAACTGGTTCAGTCAACAAGTTACAAGACCCACTACTAACTAGGTCACCCTATTGGATGATATTTACATCAACAATAATCACACTTCTTGCAGATTGATATTTTTGATTCCATAATGTGCGTATAAAATAAATATAGGACTATGATGTTGGGTGGAAATCACAATTTCTGGGTGGAACTGAGCTGCTTGGTGGAGGTCTGTGCTCTCAGAGTGCTTTTCTTGTTTTCTGTTGATTGAATCTAAAGCGGGAAGTATAGTAGTTCAGATGGTATCTCACAGTGAGATGGTCTCTTGTTTGAAGCTCAGGTGGTCCGGTCCTCTCTGGATAAAGTTCATGATGTGCCAACACCTGCAGCTCCTTGAGAGCCCACTAGAGACTGACTGCATGATTGTGTGAGAGGGAGCAGTCAGTTTTTACAGCCTAAATGAACATCTTCACAGCCTGGTTCAACAAACAGCCTCGGTCAAATACTTTAACATATAAGATGTATCTCACTTTATCAGGAGTGGACATTAGTGGGTTGATCCAAAGTTTAGTTTAGAGGGTTTTAACCGTACGACTGCATCCATGGATCGGCTTCTAAGGCGTCTAAAGGCTCCTCCTGATGATCAGATGACTGAATCACTTTGATTTCCAGTTCTTTCCACAGGACAGGGATAGGCTTCATCTCCCTCACAACCAAAACAGGGTCTGCGTGAAGATTATGGACAGACTGATGGATAACCTCAAGATTCTGACTGACTGATCACATCTTATCAAAGTTAAATGGTGACTGACTCCCCCTGGTGGATGATGTGGAGTATTGTTGTCTCCTCTCCAGAGGTTTTTGTTCAGAGTTTTGGTGTTTCCTGTCACTGTGGGCTTCACAGCACAGTAGTACACAGCAGAGTCAGACAGAGCAGCAGAGGAGATCTGCAGGTCCACTTGCGTCTTGTCTTCAGACAGTTCAGTCAGAAAACGTGTCTCCTGTTTCAGAGACTCAGATGTTGTTTTAAAATTAGACCCTGAGATGGACATGAGGAACTCTGGAGGTTCTCCTGGATATTGTCGATACCAGTAGAAATAATCATTGAGAGCAGCTTGTTTGGAGTATCTGTAGGACAGAGTAACAGAGCTGTCTTCTAAACTGAACTCTTCATTCTTCTCTGGAGTGAGATCTTCACTGTTGACACCTGAAATGAGACAATTTATGAAAAACATGATTATTTCATTGACAATCAGATTTTATTGAGTCCAGACTTCATCATGGAGCTTCATCTCAAGCTCATGTTCATCATAACAGAGACAGTGTCCACATGTTAAAGTGATTTAGAGTGAAATAAGTGACTGTGGTTCAGTCTGACATACCTGTGAGAGCTGAGAAGATGAATATCAGAGTGAGTTTGTCCATGTGTGCAGAGGTGAGATGGTGAGACTGAAGGATCAGTATGAATCAGTTTAGTTTGCTCTGATGTTCTCAGCTCAATCAGTTCTCTGTCATCAAACATCTCTGCAGTCAGAGGGAGGAGACTCAGATGGAGTTGCTTTGTTTTGTCAAATGATGAAGATCAAGCCTGAATCCCAAAATACCATTGGTTAGCAGAGCATGACTCCCTCTAGTGGATGTTCCAGAGTATCTTCAGTCCAGAGGTTTTTGTTCAGAGTTTTGGTGTTTCCTGTCACTGTGGGCCTCAGAGCACAGTAGTACACAGCAGAGTCAGACACATGAAGCTTCTGGATCTGCAGAGGAACTGATGTCCTGTTGATTGCAGCAGTAAATCTGTCCTTCTTAAATTGATCACTGTTTTCTAACTGACCTGAATAACACTTCAACATGTACTTTGGGAAATCATGAAGTTCCTGTCTGTACCAGAACAGAGTGGGAACTGTGTCAGTTGTCTCAAATGTACATTCAAGTGTGACTGAGTCTCCCTCAAAGGCTTTGGTATCTCCTGATGGTTGGTTCACTCTGTCTTGTCCTTCACACCCTGGATTAAAAGAGAACATGAAAGGTTAGAACTGATGATCAGACCACAGAAAAAATTCCATTAAGTTAGGAAGCATAAGATCAGACTGACTAACAAAGTGATGATGTTTTGTTGTTTGTTGTCTCTTACCGTAGAAGAGCAGAGCAGTCAGAATGATCCACAGCCAATGGTCCATCTCTACAACAAGGTTTAGATCAACAGGAGGAACTAGCTGATGTTCAACATTCAGTGTGAGGAAAGTTCTCCTCACAGCAGCAGTTATCTTCTACTGAAAGATTGATGTCAGTGCTGAGGTAGCTCAGTTCCTTCTTGATGATGTGGCCCTCTAGTGGAGGATCAGAGTTGTTGATAAAGGCTCTCAGCTGATTGTCTGTCAGGCCCATTTCACACATGCAGCCTTGATTTTATCAGGATAACTGACAACAGGATGAAAACAGGCTGTTCTTTAAATTTGTTTTATATGAGCTGAGTTATAAATCCTGAGTACCCCACGGTTTCCAACAGTTCAGTTTGGTGTTGGGTTAATGCCGTCTAGGGCAGTTATATCATTAGTAAAGGTTTCTCCCACAGTCCTGCAGAGCTGTACGCTCCTCTGTCTCCATGTGTTGTTTACAGCCTGTTGCTTCCTGCTCGGTGCACGTGTGTCAGCCTCTTCTGGTTATTGACTCTGGTCACGTCCTTTAACAGCCCAGTTTGAATGAGCCTACAGACTTGCAAAGATATTAATCAGGTTTGATATTGTTGTAAGGCCACGACTGGAGAAAGACCGCCTTCAAACTGCAAATATCAGGTCCTAAGCCCATCTCACATCTAAAGACCGCGATCACGGGGGTGTCGCCCGACTCCAGAGAGACTCCATAAGATTTTATTACCACTTTGAAAATTTGTCTGAGACTTCAAAAATCACAGGGAAAGCATCAGGTGTAAGGCCAGCTTGACTGTCAACATCAAACTAACATTTTCTCTGAGATGTTCAGCTGACCATGATCTTCATGGAGGCGTTCAGACTGAGACTGTCTCTGAAGGTCTCTGTAGTCAGCAGAGCTCTCTGGACTAAAGTGGTGCTGAATGTTTTTCTATAGGTCCATCACTTTGTTCTGACAGAAGAGTCAGAATAACTGAAATGTTAACTGGACATTTATGCAGCTGACCCTGGTCACACATCCATCCATCCATCCATCCATCCATCCATCCATCCATCCTTTGCTCTCTGCCTACAGAGAGTTCATATTTCAGGCTGCAATAGACGCAGACCTCCATCACATCACCAGTGCTTTCTGTCTCTGCCTGGGGAGATCTGAGGTGTATCCAGGTCAGAGTGGATATATAATCCCTTCTGCCAGTTCTAGAGTCTCCTCCTTCCTGTAGGACGATACGTAGAGGACCTCAGCACTTAGTGAATAGGTGGATCATTATCAGCTGTTGTCCCACCTCAGTGGATCCTTGAGATCCAAACTACCAACAGCTCTAAGTCAAGGTCAAGGTGAAGATCCAGCCTCCTCATTGAATATCTGAGGCTGATCCAGACATGGATCTCCAACCACATTCTTCTAGTTAAACCCAAAGCTCATGACCAAAGGTGAGCGTCTTTCTTTCCTTCTTTCTCTCATAGTTCATCTCAACCTTGAAAAAAACAAACAGCACAAACAACAAAGTGACAATAAGACATATGAAAATCAAACAACTGTACATGTCCATCAAATTAGTGTAGATATGTGAGAACATACACATGTATGTCAACAAAACAACTCATGTGAGAAGGGACAGAATGAAGCAAGAAGCTTATCTAGTCCTGCCCCTTCCTTACAAATCAGATTTAATAATAAATTAAAATTAATAATTCATTATCAGCAGTAAGTATTCATGTAATAATCCAAATACAAGGGTAATGGCCTTGTTGTACAAACTACAGTAAATCTTCATAGAAAAATACATTTCTACAAGCCCAACCCCATTCTTCAAATAAACCTCCAAGAGAATAAACAGACACACTAATGGGGAGTAAGCACTTCAGAAAAATGTAATTGCATATATTATATACACTTATATATCTCTACATACCTGCAGTCTGACGGCAGGTTGGATGACCAATGACATTTTAGAATAGCTGACATGTTTATTAAGTTTAGGTCTTTTACTCTTTTTTGAGAGGACAGTCTGTACAGTATAAATCTGTGAAGTACAGGTTGAATGACATGCTGCAAATGAGCCATCCACATACACAGTTGTGCCACATCAGTTTTCTTTGTGGTCTGATCTCTGACAAAGACATGGCTCACTCTACAACTGCCTATATGCACACTGTGGTTAATGTTGATCATGGCAGTTTTTAAGGTTTCATGTTCTTGTATGCAGGTCTGGTCTAACCCCCCTTCAGGGCCCCTGTAGGTTTTTGTCTGGACAACCTCATAGCCGGACCAACTTCCAAGAAAGTCCCAAACCTTGTGGACCATCAGAGGTCTTTATTTGTCTTGTTTGTGTTTTGTCTGTGTCTCCTCATACTGAGGTGTCTGAATGCTGATGTGAATCCTCCCTCAGAGTTTGATGAGCAGCTGTGACCACAGAGAGTCTGATAAAACAGGAACCATCAGAATCCATCTGACATGAAGCTGTGGTTTGAATCCCACTTCCCTCCTCTTTGAAGAGTAGTCAGATATCTGTGTTCAGGTTTTTGTACAGCCTCTTCTACACTTTGTATCACTGTGTGTCTAAAGCACAGTAGTAGAGAGCTGTGTCTGCCAGGGTTAGCTTTGTGATGGTCAGCTCAGTGGAGCTGCTGGAGGTCTGGGATCCATATCGTTGGTCTGGGATATATTTCTCTGTACTCCATGATCGTGCTCCTTTCCAGAGTATAAACTGAGGTGCCTGAAGGTCAGAGTGATGTCTGTACCAGTGAAGGTAAATGCCCTGGTATGTTGTCTCATAGGTACATCTGAGTGTGACAGATTGTCCTTCTGTTCCTCTGACTTCTTTGTCCACAGGAGAGATTTTGTCTGCAGCTGTTTGTCCTGAAGTGGACGAGAAAAAGAAGTGATGAGACAAACAAGGTTCAAGAGAAGACATGACTTTGTTGTGAAGTTATTTTTTGGAAATAACAAAAAAGGATATGTAGAGAACCCTGATCTTTTCTACATGTCTGTTCATTAAGATTACATCTTTTCCGTCTTCTTTCTTACCGTAGAAGAGCAGAGCAGTCAGAATGATCCACAGCCAATGGTCCATCTCTACAACAAGGTTTAGATCAACAGGAGGAACTAGCTGATGTTCAACATTCAGTGTGAGGAAAGTTCTCCTCACAGCAGCAGTTATCTTCTACTGAAAGATTGATGTCAGTGCTGAGGTAGCTCAGTTCCTTCTTGATGATGTGGCCCTCTAGTGGAGGATCAGAGTTGTTGATAAAGGCTCTCAGCTGATTGTCTGTCAGTTTGTGTTTTTGTTCAGAGTTTTGGTGTTTCCTGTCACTGTGGGCCTCACAGCACAGTAGTACACAGCAGAGTCAGACAGAGCAGCAGAGGAGATCTGCAGGTCCAGACGATTCTCTCCAAACAACTTGGTAGAAAACTTTGAGTCTGATCCCAGAGAGTCTGCTGCTCTTGTGTAATTGGACCCAGAGATGTAGATGAGAAACTCTGGAGGTTTTCCTGGATATTGTTGATACCAGAAGAAATGGTCAGTACCAGAAAATTTCTTGTAGTATCTGTAGGACAGAGTTATGGAGCTGTCTTCTGGACTGATCACTTCATCTTTGACTGGAGTGAGCTCCTCACAGATGATCCCTAGAACATGAGAAACGACAAGGAGATTTCATTTTAGATGAAGAATTTGTGATCTTCCAGTTACAGGACTTTTTCATGAGTCCATTCCTGATTTCTGGTAAAAAACGACCAGGGGAGGCACACAAACAAGATAATGTTGTTGATCTATTCACTGATTCTTGGCAATGAAAACATTTCATTCACATACCTGTGAGAGCTGAGAAGATGAATATCAGAGTGAGTTTGTCCATGTGTGCAGAGGTGAGATGGTGAGACTGAAGGATCAGTATGAATCAGTTTAGTTTGCTCTGATGTTCTCAGCTCAATCAGTTCTCTGTCATCAAACATCTCTGCAGTCAGAGGGAGGAGACTCAGATGGAGTTGCTTTGTTTTGTCAAATGATGAAGATCAAGCCTGAATCCCAAAATACCATTGGTTAGCAGAGCATGACTCCCTCTAGTGGATGTTCCAGAGTATCTTCAGTCCAGAGGTTTTTGTTCAGAGTTTTGGTGTTTCCTGTCACTGTGGGCCTCAGAGCACAGTAGTACACAGCAGAGTCAGACAGATGAAGCTTCTGGATCTTCAGAGGAACTGATTTCTCGTTGATTGTAGCTTTAAACTTATCTGTATTGTCTGCAAATGTTGAGTAGCCTTTCCACACATACTTGGGAACACCACCAACATCTTGTTTGTACCAGAACAGGTAAGGGGCTGTGTCAGTTGTCTCAAATGTACATTCAAGTGTGACTTCATCTCCTTCAGAGGCAATGATATCTCCTGGTGGTTGGTTCACTCTGTCTTGTCCTTCACACTCTGGATTAAAAGAGAACATGTAAGATTAGAACTGATGATCAGACCACAGAAAACAGTCCATTAAGTTCGGTCACCTAAAGATCAGACTCTAATCCATGAACATCGTGATGAGGTTTTGTTGTTTGTTGTCTCTTACCATAGAAGAGCAGAGCAGTCAGAATGATCCACAGCCAATGGTCCATCTCTACAACAAGGTTTAGATCAACAGGAGGAACTAGCTGATGTTCAACATTCAGTGTGAGGAAAGTTCTCCTCACAGCAGCAGTTATCTTCTACTGAAAGATTGATGTCAGTGCTGAGGTAGCTCAGTTCCTTCTTGATGATGTGGCCCTCTAGTGGAGGATCAGAGTTGTTGATAAAGGCTCTCAGCTGATTGTCTGTCAGGCCCATTTCACACATGCAGCCTTGATTTTATCAGGATCACTGACAACAAGGTGAAGTTAGGCTGTTCTTTAAATTTGTTTAATGAGGGAGTTGAAGGTCAAATCCTGATCAGATAGTACCCCACGAGTTCAATCAGTTCAATCAATTAATCAAACTTTATTTATAAAGTACTTTTCATCCAAATAATGCAACTCAAAAGTGCTATGCATAAAAATTAAAACATTACCTCAGACCCACCTACCCACCCCTATTTACATAAGCATCTACTCACACGCATGCACACAACGTTTCACTCATGCACAGCTATGCACACACGCATATACACACACACAGACACACACACACACACACACACACACACACACTAAAATAGTGGACGTTGGGTTAAGAACAAGTTGTCCTTGGTGTCAGGCTAATGCCGTCTGGGACAGTTATGTCATTAGTATGATGTGCTGAGCAGTTTGTTACCACCACTCGCTCACATAGTTAACATGTCACTACAATCTGGAACATTCCCAAAGGCCTTGAAAACTGCGGTCATAAAGCCTCTCCTAAAGAAGAGCAGTCTTGATGCCACAGTGCTGAACATTACAGCCCATCTCAAATCTGCTGTTTTTAGGTAAAGTCCTTGAAAAAGTTGTTTACCAACAGCTTACTGACTTTCTCCTAATGAACAACTCCTCTGATGTTTTCCAGTCAGGTTTTAGACCCCATCACAGCACTGAGACCGCTCTTATCAAGGTGACAAATGACATCCGGCTGAACACTGATGCAGGCAAAGTCTCAGTTTTAGTCCTGCTAGATCTGAGTGCTGCTTTGGACACTGTCCATCATGAGATCCTGTTACAGAGACTAGAGGACTGGGTGGGCATCTCTGGCACTGCCCTAAATTGGTTTAAGTCCTATCGAGAAGACAGGAAGTACTTTGTTGAAATTGGTAACTGTGTCTCAGACCACATGGCCTTGACCTGTGGGGTGCCCCAAGGGTCAATCCTGGGACCCCTTCTGTTCAATCTTTACATGCTGCCTTTAGGCCAGTTAATACAAAGTAATAATGTGTCCTACCACAACTATGCAGACGACACTCAGATCTATGTCTCACTGACAGCAGGTGAATATGGGCCAGTGGATTCACTCTGTCACTGCATCCAACAGGTCAGTGTGTGGATGCTAAACAACTTTCTCCAGCTAAATTCAGACAAGACTGAAGTCATCGTATTTGGTCCACAGAAACAAAGAGAAAGTGTCAGCAGTCACCTCCAGTCTTTCTCTCTAAAACCTACAAATCAGGTTAGAAATCTCGGGGTAATAATGGACTCAGACTTGAACTTCAACAGTCACATCAAATCAATAACATCAGCAGCCTTTTACCATCTAAAAAACATTACCAAAATCAAAGGTATAGTGTCTAAACCTGACCTGGAGAGACTTATCCATGCATTTGTCTCCAGTAGGTTAGACTACTGTAACGGCC
Source organism: Cetoscarus ocellatus (assembly GCA_037902135.1). Lineage (NCBI taxonomy): Eukaryota > Metazoa > Chordata > Actinopteri > Labriformes > Labridae > Cetoscarus > Cetoscarus ocellatus. The sequence continues at coordinate 741,817 of JBAMNC010001859.1, forward strand.
TGCTCACTGGCCTCTCCAAACGAGCTGTAAGACAGCTGCAGTACATCCAGAATGCTGCTGCTCGGGTCCTGACCAGAACCAGGAGGTACCAGCACATTAGTCCTGTGCTCAGGTCCCTACACTGGCTTCCTGTGGCTCAGAGAATAGACTTTAAAGCAGCTCTGCTTGTGTACAAGTCTCTCCACGGCCTAGCACCAAAGTACATCTCTGACATGTTAGTGCCATATGAACCATCTCGGACTCTGAGGACCTCAGGGACCGGCCTCCTGCTGGGGCCCAGAGTCAGGACTAAACATGGGGAATCGGGGTTCAGTTTTCTGCAGCTAAAATCTGGAACAGTCTTTCTGAAGATGTGAGACAGGCCTCTACACTGACAATGTTCAAGTCTAGACTCAAAACAGCTCTGTTTAACTGTGCATATGACTGAAAGGATCTTATCTGCACTCTTCTCTTTTAAAGTTCATTTTATAATGATTATTTTTGTTTTTATTTTGTATTGTGATTTTAATGCATTTTCTTGTTCTGTAAAGCACTTTGAATTACCTTGTGTATGAATTGTGCTCTACAAATAAACTTGCCTTGCCTTGCCTTAAAGTATAGAGGTCCAAGTCCAGGATGGTGGGTCTGGGGGTTCCTGTAGTCTTCCTCTGACCTAGTTAATTAAAAAGGGTAAGTAAGTGACATCATGATAAAAAAAAGGTAATGTACAAAATTATTATTGTGCACTCAGTTTTCTCAATACCTTTGGTATCTCCATGAAACAGACATTTTCAGGCTCTATGTGTTTTTGCACAGTTGCCACAGGAGCACCTCTGTAGGAGCAGAGTGAAAACAGGATGTTCAGTAGAATTTTTATATAAAGGAAATGTACTAGTTAAACAGTCATGATGTCTTGTTTTTGTTTAAGACAATATAATGCTAATATACACAGGGCTGTGTAATAATAAACAATATTGCAAGTAAAGAGGTGTTTAAGACAGCTACTGTGTGGCATACATTAAAGATATGGTTCAGAGAAAATTGCTTAGAATTACAGGTTATGACAAACATTTGCTCAGTGGCAGCACGTTACTGCCATGCACTATACGGCTCTATTAAATGCTGTATTCTGATTGGTCAGTCACATAATTAATGTTATTTCTGTAAAACACTGTGGCCCTGATCGGCCCTGAAGAACCCGGACATTATTTACATTTCACAACAACAAAGAAGTCCCCTTCCCTCGGTCTTATTTCACTATCAGTAGCAACGGCCCCTTCAGTGTTACTTATCAATAAAAGTTCATTCACGTCGCAGTTTTAATCCTGTCAGACAATATGTCTCTGTAGTAACCTGCTCATTCTACATTGTCTCTTAAAAACGCTATTTAACGCCAGTCTAAGTTTTGGTGAGCACAGCATGAACACAAACTACACGGTCGAGGAGCTAATAACAACAACACACAGAGGGGGAGGGGCCAAGAACGACAGAACAGCTTTAATTCGTCTACATGTTAGCATTGAAGAAACAAACTTTACATACAGACCACTGAGAAACCTCCTGGTTTAGCCTTGGCTCTGGACTTTCTTCTGGTGCCTCTTCATATTGGGGGTCTGGCTCGGGCTCAAACATGAACGGCTGAACCACAGTTTGTTGTCCTGCAGCCATTTTCTCTCAGGGCCCAGTCGTCATGGTTACGTGACGCAGTCCTCCCCCTCGGCAGAACATGAGGAAGAGCTGGGCGTATCAGCAGTGGCTCATTAACATATTAAGGTCATGCCTACTAAATCAGACCTGTCTGAACAGAGGGGCTATGTGAGCCTGGAAACAATGCTGCTGTGCTTTATTTATTGGCTTTTTGGACCAAAGCATGTTACTAACGTTTCATGAAGACATCAAGGATCCATGTTAAACTGCAGAAAAGGAGCATAATATGGTACCTTTAAGATAATCTTTTATTTATGTGAGTTAATATAATGATCTTATGAACATTATTAAAAGGTTATTTTCCTACAACATAGAGCTGGAATACATTTCTAATGGACTCCATTGTTTAAAGTTGAGAATATTAAACTGAAAACAAGTACTTGAGGAAAGAACATAATGTACAGAACATTCTGTTCCAAAGTTGTGACACAAAGCAACTCCTGTTTGTTATTGTTCACCTTGTGACCGTAATGAACGAGTTTCTTGAAAGTAGACTGCGTCTGTGCGTCTTTGAAGAACGAGAGCACAAATTTGAACGAGACATTTTTATATCTGTGTTATCTTAGCTGCCATTACTGCGCAGAAGTTACAAACCAGCTCATTCAGTATTTACTAAAAATAGACACTACATTATCATACAATGAAATCCTGCATCCTCTACCACAGCACAAGGCTGCATATCTTTGGAGATGAAATTCCCCAGTGCTTTGGTTATGCATTTTGCCCTGTCTGACTCTTCAGTGTAAGGCTGTTTAGAAGCTGCAGGGAGCAGAAGTCGTCCTGTCGACTCTCCCTCTCCGTCTTGTGCTGTCAGTTGTCTCACTGGGATGATGTCTCTGCAGATGAGCTGACATGTTGGTCTTGTTGCTGTTAACATAAACAACAATGTTGCACAGTGCTTGCACACTGTTGTTCTTTTGTCAACCACTTTCTTTCTGCTGTCATCATAACTGAATGCAAAGTGGTCCCATACAGCAGGCTTATACAGTGCTGCTGGATCATCTTCTTGCTCCGGCTGTTTTTCACTCACCACGCCCACAAACATCTCCACACAACTCCACGACCGGCTGCTACGCTGCTTCACTTCATTGTGTGGTTTACTATCACTGCGGCTGACATCCAGCTTAAGGCACATTACCACCCCCTTCTGCTCTGGAGTGTAGCCTACACCACTTCGCCTCGTTATGAAGGAGAAAAAGAAGTTGCTGCATGCTAATTATATGAACCCAACGGGACACACGTGAACTGAACCGAGGCAGTCGAACCAAACGATTCGGGCGGTTTTCATGAACTGTTCCATCCCCAGTCTGTACAGTATTAAATCTGGGAAATCGAGGGGGAATGACATGCTGCAAATGAGCCATCCACATACACAGTTGTGCCACATCAGTTTTCTTTGTGTTTTGATCTCTGACAAAGACTTAAATACAGTAAGATGGCTCAGTCTGCAGCTTCCTATATAAACTCTGTGTTTACTTCTTGATCATGGAAGTTTTTAATGCCCTGTTTTCTTTCTCCCCTCTTCAGAGTCGGATTAACTACCAAGAAAGTCCCAAACCTTGTGGACCATCAGAGGTCTTTATTTGTCTTGTTTGTGTTTTGTCTGTGTCTCCTCATACTGAGGTGTCTGAATGCTGATGTGAATCCTCCCTCAGAGTTTGATGAGCAGCTGTGACCACAGAGAGTCTGATAAAACAGGAACCATCAGAATCCATCTGACATGAAGCTGTGGTTTGAATCCCACTTCCCTCCTCTTTGAAGAGTAGTCAGATATCTGTGTTCAGGTTTTTGTACAGCCTCTTCTACACTTTGTATCACTGTGTGTCTAAAGCACAGTAGTAGAGAGCTGTGTCTGCCAGGGTTAGCTTTGTGATGGTCAGCTCAGTGGAGCTGCTGGAGGTCTGGGATCCATATCGTTGGTCTGGGATGTATTCACTTCCATCCAAATCTCGTGCTCCTTTCCAGAGTATAAACTGAGGTGCCTGAAGGTCAGAGTGATGTCTGTACCAGTGCAGAGCAACTCTCTGGTATGTTGTCTCATAGGTACATCTGAGTGTGACAGATTGTCCTTCTGTTCCTCTGACTTCTTTGTCCACAGGAGAGATTTTGTCTGCAGCTGTTTGTCCTGAAGTGGACGAGAAAAAGAAGTGATGAGACAAACAAGGTTCAAGAGAAGACATTACTTTGTTCTGATTGTTTTGATTGATGATCTTCAGAACAAAAATCCTGATCAGGACAGAGATTCCTGCTCTTATCTGCAGGTTTGATATTATTTATCAGAAGGAAGTGAAATGAAAGTTTGTCATCAAACATCATCCAACACTGAGCATCATTCACATACCTGTGAGAGCTGAGAAGATGAATATCAGAGTGAGTTTGTCCATGTGTGCAGAGGTGAGATGGTGAGACTGAAGGATCAGTATGAATCAGTTTGCTCTGATGTTCTCAGCTCAATCAGTTCTCTGTCATCAAACATCTCTGCAGTCAGAGGGAGGAGACTCAGATGGAGTTGTTCCACAAGGCAAGGCAAGGCACGTTTATTTGTAGAGCACAATTGGTACACAAGGTAATTCAAAGTGCTTTACAGAACAAGAAAAATGCATTAAAGACACAATACAAAATAAAAACAAAAATAATCATTATAAAATGAACTTTAAAAGAGAAGAGTGCAGATAAGATCCTTTCAGTCATATGCACAGTTAAATAGAGCTGTTTTGAGTCTAGACTTGAACATTGTCAGTGTAGAGGCCTGTCTCACATTTTCAGAAAGACTGTTCCAGATTTTAGCTGCAGAAAACTGAACCCTGATTCCCCATGTTTAGTCCGGACTCTGGGCACCAGCAGGAGGCCGGTCCCTGAGGTCCTCAGAGTCCGAGATGGTTCATATGGCACTAACATGTCAGAGATGTACTTTGGTGCTAGGCCGTGGAGAGACTTGTACACAAGCAGAGAAGCTTTAAAGTCTATTCTCTGAGCCACAGGAAGCCAGCGTAGGGACCTGAGCACAGGATTAATGTGCTGGTACTTCCTGGTTCTGGTCAGGACCCGAGCAGCAGCATTCTGGATGTACTGCAGCTGTCATACAGCTCGTTTGGAGAGGCCAGTGAGCAGGCCGTTACAGTAGTCTAACCTACTGGAGACAAATGCATGGATAAGTCTCTCCAGGTCAGGTTTAGACACTATACCTTTGATTTTGGTAATGTTTTTAGATGGTAAAAGGCTGCTGATGTTATTGATTTGATGTGGCTGTTGAAGTTCAAGTCTGAGTCCATTATTACCCCGAGATTTCTAACCTGATTTGTAGGTTTTAGAGAGAGAGACTGGAGGTGACTGCTGACACTTTCTCTTTGTTTCTGTGGACCAAATACGATGACTTCAGTCTTGTCTGAATTTAGCTGGAGAAAGTTGTTTAGCATCCACACACTGACCTGTTGGATGCAGTGACAGAGTGAATCCACTGGTCCATATTCACCTGCTGTCAGTGAGACATAGATCTGAGTGTCGTCTGCATAGTTGTGGTAGGACACATTATTACTTTGTATTAACTGGCCTAAAGGCAGCATGTAGAGATTGAACAGAAGGGGTCCCAGGATTGACCCTTGGGGCATCCCACAGGTCAAGGCCATGTGGTCTGAGACACAGTTACCAATTTCAACAAAGTACTTCCTGTCTTCCAGATAGGACTTAAACCAATTTAGGGCAGTGCCAGAGATGCCCACCCAGTCCTCTAGTCTCTGTAACAGGATCTCATGATGGACAGTGTCAAAAGCAGCACTCAGATCTAGCAAGATTAAAACTTAGACTTTGCCTGCATCAGTATTCAGCCGGATGTCATTTGTCACCTTGATAAGAGCGGTCTCAGTGCTGTGATGGGGTCTAAAACCTGACTGGAAAACATCAGAGGAGTGGTTCATTAGGAGAAAGTCAGTACGCTGTTGGTAAACAACTTTTTCAAGGACTTTACCTAAAAACGGCAGATTTGAGATGGGGCTGTAGTTGTTCAGCACTGTGGCATCAAGACTGCTCTTCTTTAGGAGAGGCTTTATGACCGCAGTTTTCAAGGCCTTTGGGAATGTTCCAGATTGTAGTGACATGTTAACTATGTGAGGGAGTGGTGGTAACAAACTGCTCAGGACAGACTTTAGAAATCTAGTGGGTAACACATGGAGGCAGCATGTAGATGAGCAGCTGGTGATGATCTCTTGGACAGTTTTGTCAGTTACAGGTGCAAAATGGGTCAGCTCTAACTGTCTCGATGGCTGCAGGGTTGTTATTGGTGTTGTGGAATTGATGGCATTTTTAATGGTCTGAACCTTGTCACGAAAGAATACTGCAAACTCATTACACTTGGATGTGGAGATAAGTTCCAAAGGCAGTTGAGCTGGAGGATTTGTTAATCTGTTCACTGTTGCAAATAAGACACGCGAGTTGTCCACAGATGGTTGTTAGCGGCCAAACAACATTATTTAAGCAGAGGAGAGTTTGGACGGTCATGCATCATCCAGGAGCCACCAACAGGGACTATTTCACATCAGAGCCAATATCCTGGACTCACAGGGAAAGTCCGACCCTAAAGAGGTCAGCAGTGTCTCTGTATAGTCTTAGATCAGCTCACTTTGACCCCTGCTGGAGGTCAACACTGTGGTCACTCTCCTCTGACCTCTGACATCAAATATCCATTTTGGCCTAGAGAACTACTGCACACTGGTTTTTCTCTCTTCTTCAGACCATTCTCTGTAAACCCTCAAAATGGCTGTGAGTGAATATCCGGGGAGACATGCAGATTTTGACAGACCAGCCTGTCTGACACCAACAGCTATGCCAAGTTAAAGTCTCTTAAACCACCTTTCCTCTCCAGTCTGATGCTCAGTTTGAACTTCAGCAGGTCGTCTGGACCACGTCTACATCCCCAAATGCTTCCATGTGATTGGCTGATTAGCCATTTGAATGGGTGCACCTAATAATGTGGCGATGAGTGTATGTCCTCCAATGGTTTACATGAACCACTGACCTTCTGATACCCTCTGGTTGAAGACCACTGGTCTCGACCACCAGCCCCTCACATTCTATGAACTGGTTTATGACTTAATTAGAGAAAAGAGTCTTTAAGTGGACATTGACATGAACTCCAAAGTGGAGACACCAACCAGTCCAAGAACAGAAACACAGAAACATGTTAATGTGCTTTGGTCACGTTTATCAGCTGGTCAACCTCCTTTTTAGATAAATGTGTAGTTGGAAGATTGTTTCATAGAACTTAAGTTTTACTGAACACAGATCTGATTAATATCAATGCAGACCTGAATAAATGTCCCCTGTGGACCCATCAATCAATCAGTCATTTAATCATTCATTCATCCATTCATTATTTGTATCGCCCCAATTCATAACAAGTGTTATTTCAGTTCTTTACAACAGAGCAGGCTGAACCCATACTCTTCATTTTATAGATGCACATATATGCATATATACAAATATACCTATATAACAGGCACATATATATACATATTTAAAATACACAAAAACACATCTATGAAATACACATGTACATATATGTAGAGGGGTACAGAAAGTATTTAGAGCCTGTTAAACGTTTTACTCTGTTATAATGCTGCCATTTGCTACAATCATTGAAGTTCATTTTTTTCCTCCTTAATGTACACGCAGCACCCCATGTTGATGGAAAAACACAGAATTGTAGAGATTTTTGCTGGTGAATTCTATCAGAGAAACTGAAATATCACCCACTGTACTTACACATCCATCCAAACCTGACATGGATCCACCTGGAGAACAGCACTGGGTTAACCTACAGTGCAGTGCGTCTGTAGCAGGCTCACAGTAACAGTGGTCAGTAAAAACCTGTTCAGCAGCTGGAGGTCTTGGGGGGAGCCAGTCTCAGGCTGAACAGCCATCCACTGAAGCTGTGTTGGGGGTGTGGGTGGAGGAAGGGAGGTGGGTAAAGACAGAGGGGCTGAATCAGTGCTGCTTTATTGTGTTTTTTTATATTTCTGAAAAGTTTTGACTTATAATGTTTGTCTAAAGAGAATCAAGCTCTGAGTCTGTGCTCACATATCTGTCAGATGAAGCTGGTTCAGATTCTGGTTTGTGAACTAACAACAAATGAATCCAGTTTGAAAAGGTTCAAAACCATATGACCCTATTTCTGAATATAATCCATGTTCATGACTGTGAATGTTCTACTTTGTGTAAAAATCCCTTTGTTTTTATAAATGTTTGACTCTGACTGTTCACAGATACAGCAGTGGAGGAGTCACGTTGGATTTTCAGGCTGAGTATTTCAGATCAGGGTCATGTAGAGTTTAAACTTCTTCAGTCAGCAGGAGGAAACTCTTATCTTCATGAAGGTGCATAAAACAACACCTGACACAGCGATCTGAAAGTACAGATCCAGGCTCCATGGTTATGACCCACTGAGTTTCTTTTATGTGTGACTCCCCCTGGGGGATCAATCAATCAATCAATCAATCAATCAATCTTTATTTGTATAGCGCCAATTCATAACAAGTGTTATCTCAAGACACTTTACAATAGAGCACAAAGCTCTTCATATTATGGATACACATACATGCATAGATACATAGATACATATAAAAATACACATATACATATATATACAAATATATACATCCAACAACCAACATGAATCCATATAGCCAATCATGAATCCCTCCATCATGCCGGCAAGAAAAAACCTTCTGTTAAGCAGCAGGAAATCTTGAATGTGGACCCCAGTCTCATGATGAACAGCAAATCCACACGATGCTGTGTTGGGTGTGTGGGCAAAGGGAGGGAGGTAAGTGGAGACAAGTGGACTAAAGTAAGAACTAAAGCTAGTGACAGATCAATGGACCAATCATAGACCTGTCGTCGTCAAATTTGTTTCTGCTGCAAACAACTTTATTAGAGGAGGGTCCTCATGTCTGTGTGGTTGTGGTGAAAATTTTATAGAAGTATAATCAATAAAAGTCTTACTGGAAGTAAGAATTTATGGTAGTGACGAACTCATGGGTGCCCAGACCACAAGTGCATCCCTACCATATTTGTCTCTGTTAAGTATAAATGTATTAATGGTAGACCTCTTGAGATGTGACACCTCATTTTCAAGAGGGATCTCATGTCCATGTGGAGCTAAAGATAGTTTCTATAGATGTATCAACCATGGATAGAAAGATCATGCTAATATCAACATTAACAGCTATAATGATTATGAACTGGAATGAGATGGCCAAATATGTGTTATGTCTGTAATTGTAGTTATTAAGGCTTCGTGACTCCACAGCAGCAGGCAGTCTCCACCAAGGATCCCAGGCCACCTAAAAGACAAGAGCCAGAGACGAGTACAGGAGCAAACAGAAGGGGGCAGAGGCAGATATGGAGAGAGAGTGTGAGAGAGAGAGGGATAGAGCCCAGTGTGCCAGATCCCCCCGGCAGTCTAAGCCTATTGCATCTTAACTATGTGTCTAAACTATGGACTATGAGCTGGTCCCTAACTGAAAGCTTTATCAAAGAGGAATGTTTTAAGTCTAGCCTTAAAGGTAGAGAGGGTGTCTGCCTCCCGAACCGTGGTCGGTAAATGGTTCCAGAGAAGAGGAGCCTGATAACTGAAGGCTCTACCTCCCAGACTACTTCTAGAGACTGATGGAACCACGAGCAGGCCAGCATTTTGGGAGCGTAATGTTCTAGAGGGGTTGTACGGCACTACAAGCTCTTTGAGGTAAACTGGTGCCTGTCCACTGAGAGCTTTATAGGTGAGAAGAAGAATCTTGAATTCTATTCTAGATTTTATTGAAGCCAATGCAGAGAGGCTAATACAGGAGTAATGTGGTCTCTTCTCCTAGTTCTAGTCAGCACACGTGCTGCAGCATTTTGAACCAGCTGAAGTGTCTTAAGCGACTTACTGGGACAGCCTGAAAAAAGAGAATTACAATAATCCAGTCTAGAGGTAACAAAAGCATGGACTAGCTTTTCGGCATCGCTCTGGGACAGGATAGGCCTAATTTTAGCGATGTTACGAAGATGGAAAAAGGCTGTTCTTCAAATTTGCTTTATGTGAGAGTTAAAGGATAGATCCTGATCAAATAGAACCCAAGATTTCTAACAGTTGTGCTTGGCGTCAGGCTAATGCCATCTATGGCAGTTAAATCATTAGAAAAGGTTTCTCTAAGGTGTCGAGGGCCCAGCACAATGATCTCTGTCTTGTCTGAGTTAAGAAGAAGAAAATTTTTGGCCATCCATGTCCTAATGTCCTTTAGACACGCGTCTAGTCTATATAACTGATTTGTCTCACCTGGCTTCATTGATACATACAGCTGAGTATCATCAGCGTAACAATGAAAATTAACTGAGTATTTCCTCATGATATCACCGAGGGGAAGCATATAAATGGAGAAGAGAATTGGACCTAGCACAGAGCCTTGAGGAACTCCGTAACTTACTTTAGTGTACACAGAGGACTTGTTGTTCACGTGTACAAACTGGTATCTATCAGATAAGTAGGACTTAAACCAATTTAGGGCAGTCCCTGTAAACCCGTATAATACCTCTAATCTCTGTATAAGAACATCATGATCAATGGTGTCAAAAGCTGCACTAAGATCTAACAAAACAAGTACAGAGAGAAGTCCCTCATCTGAAGCTGAGAGTAGGTCATTAGTTACTTTAACTAGAGCAGTCTCTGTGCTGTGATGAGCTCTAAATCCTGACTGAAAGGCCTCAAAAAGGCTGTTGTCTTGAAGGAAGTCACATAGCTGATTAGCCACTACTTTCTCCAGGATCTTTGAAGTAAATGGAAGGTTTGATATAGGCCTGTAGTTAGCTAATGTTCCCGAATCGAGGTTAGGCTTTTTAAGGAGAGGTTTGATTACAGCTACTTTAAAAGACTGTGGCATGTAGCCTGTTGATAGAGATATATTTATTGTCTCCAGCAAGGATGGACAAACTAGGAGAAAGACCTCCTTGAACAGTTTAGTTGGGATCGGGTCTAAAAGGCAGGTAGATGGTTTGGAGGAGGAGACAAGAGAATTTAGCTCCTGAAGGCTAATTGTAGAAAAATGATCTAACGCAGGTCTGACTACAAGTAATGGTACGGTAGGTTCAGGTGAAAGCAGGGAGTTGCTAATTTTATCTCTAATTTTAAGAATTTTATCATTAAAAAAGCTCATAAAGTCCTCACAGCTAAGAGCTAGAGGAATCACAGGCTCAACAGAGCTCTGACTCTGTGTCAGCCTGGCTACAGTGCTGAAAAGGTACCTAGGGTTGTTTTTATTTTCTTCAATTAGTGAGGAGTAGTAGGCAGCTCGAGCATGTCGTAAGGCTGTCATGTAGTTATTATGACTTTCCCGCCAAAGTATACGTGACTCCTCCCTCTTATTGGAGCGCCATATTCTCTCTAATTTACGGGATGCTTGTTAAGTGCACGAGTTTCAGAAGTAAACCAAGGAGCCGCCCTCTGACGTTTCATAGTTTTTTGTCTCAGTGGTGCAATTGAGTCCAAAGTGGATCTTAGTAGACTGGCAGAGTCATCAACAAGCTGATCCAGCTGAGTGGGGCTATAGCTAATATCACAGTTATCAGTTGGCCAAGTTATTGAGTTTAAGGCAGCAGGAATGGCTTCTTTAAATTTAGCCACGGCACCATTGGACAGATTTCTACTCTTCACAATTTTGTTACAAAACACAAAATCCTCTAAGAAGATGTTAAAAGTTACTAAGAAGTGATCGGATAATAAAGGATTCTCAGGAAGAACTTTTAGTCTATCAACATCAAGGCCATATGCTAAAACCAAATCAAGAGTGTGATTGAAATGATGAGTAGCTTCACGAACAGCCTGAATAAAACCAACTGAGTCTATTAAGGACATAAAAGCTGAGCTAAGGCTATCACTTTCTTTGTCAACATGAATATTAAAATCACCTACAATGAGTATTTTATCAGAGCTAAGGACCAAGTTTGATACGAACTCAGAAAATTCTGACAAGAATTCAGAATAAGGGCCTGGAGGACGGTAAATTATCACAAATAGGACAGGCTGGCAGGTTTTTGAGTCAGTATGAGATAAATTTATAACACAGCTTTCAAAAGAGGAGTAATTAGCCTTTGGTCTTGGATTGATTTGGAGACAAGAATGATAAATAGCTGCTACACCACCACCACGGCCTGTGTCGCGGGGTATATGCGTATTTGAGTGACTGGGAGGAGTGGATTCATTTAAACTGACATATTCCTCCTGGCACAGCCACGTTTCTGTTAGACAGAGTAAATCAATGTGATTTTCTGATATAAGGTCATTCACTAGTAAAGATTTGGATCTCAGTGATCTAATATTTAAGAGACCACATCTAATTATCTGATGTTTTGAAGCTTCTACATTTGAGGTTTTGATTTTAACCAGATTTCTATGATTGACACCTTTTTTTATTTGTTTTTGTGCTAACATCTATGTGGCATTTGGGTCGGGGGACAGACACAGTCTCTATAGAATGATATTCATCGCTATTACAACTGTCATAGCAGTTATCATAGTGATGAACACAACTGTCATAACAGTAATGGGTGGAAAACTGTCCTAAAGCAAGCGCAGAGCAGCGTGGAGGACTGCAGCTCCGCAACATGGTCTCATCTCTGAGAGGTCATAAGTACGACTCTGCCATGTTTTTAGATAAGAGAGATGCACCAGCCAAAGTAGGATGGATGCCATCTCTTCCTATCAGACCAGGTTTTCCCCAGAAGGATGTCCAATTATCAATGAAGCCCACATCGTTTGCTGGACACCACCTTGATAGCCAGCGGTTGAATGATGACATGCGGCTATACATGTCATCACTGGTCAGATTTGGTAAGGGGCCAGAGAAAATTACAGAGTCCGACATTGTTTTAGCAAATGCACACACTGATTCAATGTTGATTTTGGTCACTTCCGACTGGCGACGTCGGGAGTCATTTGTGCCGACATGGAGGACTATCCTATCAAACTTACGTTTACTTCTTGCCAGCAGCTTCAAATTTGACTCAATGTCGCCTGCTCTGGCCCCTGGGATGCACCTAACTATGCCCGCTGACTTCGCTATCTTCACGTTTCTGACTATGGAGTCACCAATTATCAGAGTTTGTTCCCCGGCGGGCGCGTCGCCGCCACCGAGGGGAGAAAACCTGTTGGAAACGTGAACTGTATGGTGGGGTACCGAGTGGGTCTTCAACTTACGGCTATGCTTGCCACGGACAGTGACCCAGTCATTACGAGCCGGGGGAGAAGCTAAGCTTGCGCTCGCACTACCCGCACTGGCTACGTCCTGCTGGCTAGTAGCTACGGCTACATAAGAGGGTTTAGGATCAGTGCGGAGCCGCTTCTCCAGATCAGTGACCCTCGCCTCCAGAACTAAAAACATGCTACACTTCAGACAATTACCACTATCGCTAAAGGAGGACGAGGAGTAGCTGAACATCTGACACATAGGACAGGAGAGAACAGGAGAGGAGAGAGAAGCCATACTAAACGGCTAAAAGCTAGGCTAGGTTAAGCTAAGTTAAGAGAAGAAGAGAGTCGAACTGAACTACACCGCCTTAAAAGAAGCGATAGTGCTTTTGCTAAACTTTAGTACGTTCGATCGAACGTTAATCAAACACAAGTGTGCTCAAGGCTTAAATGTAAAATATTCAGCAGTTATAATTAGCGTTAACAGAGCTGAGAAAGAGCACACTACAAACAGCGCTACAGTATGAAAACAGGAAATGACCATACGCTCACCAGGAAGTGACGGCTGCTGCTGTGGATGATGTGGAGTATTGTTGTCTTCTCACCAGAGGTTTTTGTTCAGAGTTTTGGTGTTTCCTGTCACTGTGGGCCTCAGAGCACATGACTGTTTTATCTTCTCTCACTGCAATAGACAGCCTTTTGTCTTCAGTCTTGAGTGTATCTGCTTTTGATGTGTGAGAGATGAGGAACTCTGGAGGTTCTCCTGCAAACTGTCGATACCAGAAGAAATACTCATCAAGAGCAGCTTGTTTGGAGTATTTGTAGGACAGAGGAACAGAGCTGTCTTCTAAACTGAACTCTTCATTCTTCTCTGGAGTGAGATCTTCACAGCTGACACCTGAACTGAGACAATTTATGAAAACCATGATTATTTCATTGACAATCAGATTTTATTGAGTCCACACTTCATCATGGAGCTTCATCTCAAGCTCATGTTCATCATAACAGAGACAGTGTCCAACATGTTAAAGTGATTTAGAGTGAAATAAGTGACTGTGGTTCAGTCTGCCATACCTGTGAGAGCTGAGAAGATGAATATCAGAGTGAGTTTGTCCATGTGTGCAGAGGTGAGATGGTGAGACTGAAGGATCAGTATGAATCAGTTTAGTTTGCTCTGATGTTCTCAGCTCAATCAGTTCTCTGTCATCAAACATCTCTGCAGTCAGAGGGAGGAGACTCAGATGGAGTTGCTTTGTTTTGTCAAATGATGAAGATCAAGCCTGAATCCCAAAATACCATTGGTTAACAGAGCATGACTCCCTCTAGTGGATGTTCCAGAGTATCTTCAGTCCAGAGGCTTTTGTTCAGAGTTTTGGTGTTTCCTGTCACTGTGGGCCTCAGAGCACAGTAGTACACAGCAGAGTCAGACAGATGAAGCTTCTGGATCTTCAGAGGAACTGATTTCTCGTTGATTGTAGCTTTAAACTTATCTGTATTGTCTGCAAATGTTGAGTAGCCTTTCCACACATACTTGGGAACACCACCAACATCTTGTTTGTACCAGAACAGGTAAGGGGCTGTGTCAGTTGTCTCAAATGTACATTCAAGTGTGACTTCATCTCCTTCAGAGGCAATGATATCTCCTGGTGGTTGGTTCACTCTGTCTTGTCCTTCACACTCTGGATTAAAAGAGAACATGTAAGATTAGAACTGATGATCAGACCACAGAAAACAGTCCATTAAGTTCGGTCACCTAAAGATCAGACTCTAATCCATGAACATCGTGATGAGGTTTTGTTGTTTGTTGTCTCTTACCATAGAAGAGCAGAGCAGTCAGAATGATCCACAGCCAATGGTCCATCTCTACAACAAGGTTTAGATCAACAGGAGGAACTAGCTGATGTTCAACATTCAGTGTGAGGAAAGTTCTCCTCACAGCAGCAGTTATCTTCTACTGAAAGATTGATGTCAGTGCTGAGGTAGCTCAGTTCCTTCTTGATGATGTGGCCCTCTAGTGGAGGATCAGAGTTGTTGATAAAGGCTCTCAGCTGATTGTCTGTCAGGCCCATTTCACACATGCAGCCTTGATTTTATCAGGATAACTACAGAGTAGTCTGCCCGGGTAAATTACTGACATAGCTGTTTACACTTGCTCCTCTCAGCAGAGAGTTTGTCCTGCTGGATGGGGAAGTTGTTGAGGGGACAGTGGGGTCAACGACAGGCAGCACAACAGGGTCAACCTGTCACGTATGTAAAAGCTGAACTAAGAAAAACACGGAATAGGACCCAAACACAGATAGAAACATAAAACAAATTATTTAAACCAAAATAGACTCAAGAAAAAAATAACTAATCCTTTACTAATCCACAAAACTGAAAATACAAAGTAAACTTACAAAAGACTCTGGAAAACATGATGATCCAGCAAAGCAAAAAACACGAGGTGTCACAGAGAAAATGTATGATAACACAAGAGAGGAGATTCGAAAGCTTTTCTTAAGTGTAATCAAATTATTATACAAGAAAAAGCACGATAAAATCCAACTCTCTATACAAGATAAAACAGTAGAAAAGGATAAATATTCAGAATATAACATAGAACATAGAAACCAAAAAATATAGAGAGGGAAATGTGTTGTCCTGCACAGGATACAGAAAAAAAAAATGTAGAAATGTAATTTATTGCACAGGATGGTTGAGTATTCGCAGAATAAATAACCTGCACAGAATCTATATTCACAGAATTATTTTGTTGCACGGGATGGATGAATATTGAGGTAGAGTTCTTAAAGATCAGAAACCGCAGTGGTTCAGGATACAAGCAGGATATAAATAGAGTAGAATAGAATAAACCTTTATTCGTCCCACACGGGGAAATTTGCAATGTTACAGCAGCAACAGGGACAGCGTTGATAAAGTATAAGTATAAAAATTTTATAAAAAAAGCATGAAAAACAGCAGTATGTACATTGTTCTACCAATATAAATATAAAAACGGGCTTGAATACAGAAACTAAAACACAAATCCTATAAGGATTATTTACACAATCAAAAAATAATTGCACATGAATGTAAGTGATTGCACATGGATCAATTGCACATTGTCAAGAGAAAAACAGGATAGAGGATGGAGAGAGGTTGGAGAGACAGTGTTACAGAAACAGAGAGGGAGGAGCTCAGAGTGTCAAATCTCTCTGCAGTCTAAGCCTACTGCAGCTTAACTATGAGCTGTGAGCTGGTCCAGGCCTGAGCTGGTCCCTAACTGAAAGCTTTATCACAGAGGAATGTTTTAAGTCTAACCTTAAAGGTAGAGAGGGTGTCTGCCTCCTGAACCGTGGTCGGTAAATGGTTCCAGAGAAGAGGAGCCTGATAACTGAAGGCTCTACCTCCCAGACTACTTCTAGAGACTGATGGGACCACGAGCAGGCCAGCATTTTGGGAGCCTAATGTTCTAGAGGGGTTGTACGGCACTACAAGCTCTTTGAGGTAAACTGGTGCCTGTCCACTGAGAGCTTTATAGGTGAGAAGAAGAATCTTGAATTCTATTCTAGATTTGATTGAAGCCAATGCAGAGAAGCTAATACAGGAGTAATGTGGTCTCTTCTCCTAGTTCTAGTCAGCACACTTGCTGCAGCATTTTGAACCAGCTGAAGCGTCTTAAGAGACTTACTGGGACAGCCTGAAAGAAGAGAATTACAATAGTCCAGTCTAGAGGTAACAAAAGCATGGACTAGCTTTTCAGCATCGCTCTGGGACAGGATAGGACTGATTTTAGACATGATAAGAATATGAAAAAAGGACGTTCTTGAAATTTGTTCTATGTGAGAGTTGAAGGACAAATCCTGATCAACCACTAAACCAAGATTTCTAACAGTGGTGTTAGATGACCAGCTGATGCCATCGAGGGCAGTTATATCATTAGAAAAGGTTCCTCTAAGTTGTCGGGGGCCCAGCACAATGACCTCTGTCTGTCTGAGTTAAGAAGAAAATTCCTGTCCATCCAGGTCCTAATGGCCTTTTAGACAGGCTTCTAGTTTCCACAAGTCATTTTTTTCATCAGGCTTAGTAGACAGGTACAGTTGAGAATCATCAGCATAGCAATGTACATTGATTAATTGTTTTGACATCACCAAAAGCTGTGGTCTAAACATCTGTAACTGGCCGTTTGCATGTTTCTGAGGCTGTATAAGGCTCTGAACATGTACATGAACTTGTTAGGTGAATCACAGCGAGGACAGTGAACATCAGGGAGGTCATCAGGAAAACCCAGAGCCTGCAGGGAGAGAGGGAAATGCTCAGACACAGTCTGAACATGCTCAGGAACACAACAGATGGATGAACTTCCAACAGTTAACCATCCTTTTTATAGAAGGCCAATGAACTGATAACATGGTTATTATACTTGATAATACTTGGAATGGAGCTTGAACTTGAGGAGACGTCAGCTTGTGGAAGTTTTCATCTATTCTTATTTTTGATGATCAGCCTTGAGACAGTTTTGGTGTGGCTTCATATCTGCAGTGTGAATAACTCTGAGCTCCAGCAAGGATGAAGAAGGCTGTGGTCTCTCTGTTTGGTCCACATCAACACTAAGATGGAGGATTAGAGGAGGAGCCTGATCACACAGACACCTGTCATTCACAGCACTGTCTTATTCAGACGACTGACAGTTTCTATTCAACAGTGATCAACAGAGTTTGATGAGCAGCTGTGACCACAGAGAGTCTGATAAAACAGGAACCATCAGAATCCATCTGACATGAAGCTGTGGTTTGAATCCCACTTCCCTCCTCTTTGAAGAGTAGTCAGATATCTGTGTTCAGGTTTTTGTACAGCCTCTTCTACACTTTGTATCACTGTGTGTCTAAAGCACAGTAGTAGAGAGCTGTGTCTGCCAGGGTTAGCTTTGTGATGGTCAGCTCAGTGGAGCTGCTGGAGGTCTGGGATCCATATCGTTGGTCTGGGATGTATTCATCTCCATCATTATCTCGTGCTCCTTTCCAGAGTATAAACTGTGGTGCCTGAAGGTCAGAGTGATGTCTGTACCAGTGAAGGTAAATGCCCTGGTATGTTGTCTCATAGGTACATCTGAGTGTGACAGATTGTCCTTCTGTTCCTCTGACTTCTTTGTCCACAGGAGAGATTTTGTCTGCAGCTGTTTGTCCTGAAGTGGACGAGGAAAAGAAGTGAAGAGACAAACAAGGTTCAAGAGAAGACATGATTTTTTACTGACAAATTATTTTTTGGAAATAACAAAAACGATACTCAGAGAACCCTGGTCTTCTCTACATGTCTGTTCATTAAGATTACATCTTTTCCGTCTTCTTTCTTACCATAGAAGAGCAGAGCAGTCAGAATGATCCACAGCCAATGGTCCATCTCTACAACAAGGTTTAGATCAACAGGAGGAACTAGCTGATGTTCAACATTCAGTGTGAGGAAAGTTCTCCTCACAGCAGCAGTTATCTTCTACTGAAAGATTGATGTCAGCGCTGAGGTAGCTCAGTTCCTTCTTGATGATGTGGCCCTCTAGTGGAGGATCAGAGTTGTTGGTAAAGGCTCTCAGCTGATTGTCTGTCAGTTTGTGTTTTTGTTCAGAGTTTTGGTGTTTCCTGTCACTGTGGGCCTCACAGCACAGTAGTACACAGCAGGGGTGTAGTAATCCATCGATCTTGATTGATACATCGATTGGTTAAGCGGTGATCCAATCAAATCAATGGAAACTTAAAACATCGATCAACATCGTTATCTTTAATATACGCCTTTATTTTTGAAATTCTGACCGGATATTTCAATGTCACAGTTTCCGCCCAATCGCGCCTCGTCCTGAAGTTTCCAGGGCCCTCAAGTCTCACGCATTCAGCGTATGAGACATGCATTTGAGCCTTTTTGCTCTCTCACACGCCACAGCTGGTGTTTCTCCCGCTTCAAAATGTATTGTGTAGCACCCGCTGAATAAACACCGCTATATGAGCTTTGGAACGTGTATCAACATGCTCTGAGTGTCACAGAGCTAAACAGGAGCTTGACATATCAGCCAATCAGAAAATAGCACTGCTGTACTACAGTAAGTTATCTCATCATTTGATTTTGTAGCCTGCTGATTAATGAAATGACTTATTGTGTGAAAGGAAAACAATGAAACACCATTAAACAGTGAAGCAAAGTCTGATCACACTGACATACAAACTGTGGTCACCAGGCATCACCTTAAAATAAAATCATCAATGCTGAGTTAGTTAATAGTTCTACTTCGAACATGAGAAATGTTTGGCTTTAATTAAAATCAAGATTGCACATTTTTAGTTTGAAAGAGCATTGTCAAATGTTGGCGGTCAATAATAATAAAAACAAAATAATAATTCAATAATTTGTATGATTGTTTTTCATCATTAGTTGATATAATGTACTAACATCACAATGTAACAATAACACCCATTAGGTAATTGTGGGGGCAGAAAGAGCACCAGACTACTAATTAACTCAGTTTTAATTTTAAACATGATTAGATCTTACAGATGGTTATAATCCTCTATAAACTATCACACCCAAAGGTCAGCACATCGTTTCACATTTCAGTAATAAAATTGTCAAAACATCAAGCTTATACTTTTTTACTTATACTATTTGTTTAGTGCAAATAGTATAAGTAAAAAAGAGGTTGTAATAAGTAAAAAAGGTAGTAAGAAGACTTTGAGTGTACAAGATATATACAAGATGAAATAAAATCCTACTGGACAATGCAATTGGAGCTCTATGTGAAATATGAGGTAGAGGATAAGTATTAAAAATGGAAATGGTCCTGTTTCTAGTTCTCAATATTTCTGTTGCATGTGGAAATGTATTGCAGGACAGCTGAGTATATACTGAATGCTTATAGTTCAATGGTGGTCAGTATTTACAGATGATTATATGTCACATATGACTGTATTGCACAGGATAGATAAATATAAATATTGAGGTAGAGTTGAGAACATAGCAGCTACAGCAGTAACAGTAATATTGCACATTTACATTATAATGATGGCTGGGTTTGTAGCATGTGAGAGTTCAGGGTGGTGATGGCTCTCAGGAAGAAACTGTTTCTCAGTCTGTTTGTCCTTGTGTTGATGGACCTGTAGCGCCTGCCAGAGGGCAACAGGTCAAACAGCTGGGCACCGGGATGTGAGCTGTCCTTGATGATGTTGTGAGCTCTGCTGAGGCACCGGGTGGAGTAGATGTCTATCAGGGAGGGGAGAGGACAGCCAATAATCCTCTGAGCTGCTTTGACTGTCCTCTGAAGACTCCCTCTGTCCACCTCAGTGCAGCACCTGTCCAGGTGGAGACACAGTAGGTCAGCAGGCTCTGGATGGACGAGCGGTAGAAGACCAGCAGCAGCTCCCTGTCCAGGTTGTTCTTCCTGAGGAAGTGTAGACGCTGCTGGGCCTCTTTATGACAGCTGTGATGTTGGCTGTCCAGGAGAGGTCATTGGAGATCTGGACTCCCAGGGTGTCCAGTATGGTGGTCTGGATGTCTGGGATGATGGTGTTGAAGGCCGAGCTGTAGTCCACGAAGAGCATCCTGGCAGAGCTCTGCTGGTGTTCCAGGTGGCTCAGCACAGCGTGCAGAGCTCTGGCGATGGTGTCCTCTGTGGATCTGTTCGCCCGATATGCGAACTGATGGGGGTCGAGTGTGGGGGGGTGGCAGTCCTTGATGTGCTGAAGTCTCTCAAAGCACTTCATAATCACAGGTGTGAGAGCAACAGGGCGATAGTCACTGAGGCTGGATGTGGGTGATGTTTTTGGTATGGGGATGATCGTGGTGGACTCCAGACAGGTGGGGGTGACTGTTGGGTCAGGGAGAGACTGAAGATCCTGCAGAAGACACCGGACAGCTGGTGTGCACATGCTCAGAGCACCTTACCAGGTACTCTGTCAGGGCCCGGGGCCTTCCTGGGGTTCACTGCCAGGAGCACACGCCTCACCTCGTGCTCCCCTACAGTGAGTGGGGGGGTGCTGGGGCCTGGTGGGGGTGGGGGCAGGGCTGGAGCAGGTGGGTGTCGCTGCGGTGATGCTTCAAAACGGGCAAGAAGCTGTTGAGCTCCTCTGCCAGCGACACGCTCTGGTCTCCTGACGTCACATCACATCCTCTGAAGTTAGTGATGCTCTGTAGCCCTGCCACACCTCCCGTGGTCTCATGCTGGAGAGGTGGGACTCTATCCTCCTCTTTAGTCCACTTTGGCTGTTTTTATCCCTCTTTTCAGGTCAGCTCGAGCTGCACTGTACAGAGCTCTGTCACCTGACCTGAAGGCAGAGTCACGGGCTTTGAGGAGTGAGTGGACCTGGCAGGTCATCCAGGGTTTCTGGATTGGAAAAAACCCGGATGACTTTGTCCACAGACACAGTTCCCATACAGACCTTGATGTAGTCCAGTACAGTCCATGTGAATGTTTCCAGGTCCTGATGCTCAAATAGGTCCCAGTCTGTGTGTTGGAGGCAGTCCTGTGGTTCACTGAGTGCACTCTCAGGCCAGGTTGTTACAGTCTTTGTGGTGGGCCTGGATCTGCGTCTGAGGGGGGTGTATGCAGGGGTGAGCAGCAGGGAGAGATGGTCTGACTGTCCGAGGTGGGGGAGGGGTGTAGCTCTGTAGCCGTGCTTAATGTTGGAGTACACATGATCCAGAGTGTTTTCTCCTCTCATTGGGCACTTGACATGCTGGTGGAATTTCAGGAGTACAGTCTTTAAATTGGCCTTATTAAAGTCCCCAGTGATGATATGAACGCCATCCGGGTGTGCCCGCTGCTGTTCATTGATGAGCGCCGTGCTAGTGTTAGCATCCGGTAGGATGTAAACAGCGATGACGATCACAACAGTTAGCTCTCTCGGGAGAAAATAAGGCCGGCATCTAACAGACATGTACTCAATGTCAGGGGAGCAGTGCTTCCCCATCATCGTGAATAAAAACAAAAAATACTTGTTACTGTACGCACAGTCAAAAGAATGGTATCCTCCTGTTTGTCATGTACTTTGGAGTGAGGTGAGACACGAAAACAAAGAAAATGGTGAAGGGTTATTTTACATAATTCTTCATCATGAGGCTCCTCTGCAGTGTTATGTTGGAGTTGTTCATCAGAGCTGTTTTAGGTGAGATCATCAAGACTTCATTGACATGTACATCTGGATTTATAAGGGATGGGACTCCCCCTGGTGGATGTTGTGGAGTATTGTGGAGTCCTACCTCCAGAGGTTTTTGTTCAGAGTTTTGGTGTTTCCTGTCACTGTGGGCCTCACAGCACAGTAGTACACAGCAGAGTCAGACAGATGAAGCTTCTGGATCTGCAGAGGAACTGATGTCTCGTTGATTGCAGCAGTAAATCTGTCCTTCTTAAACTGATCACTATTTTCTGATTTATCTGAATAACACTTCAGCATGTACTTTGGGAAATCACCAAGATCATGGCGATACCAGAACAAGTACGGAACTGTGGTAGATTTCTCAAATGTGCATCCAAGTGTGACAGAATCTCCTTCAAAGGCTTTGGTATCTCCTGATGGTTGGTTCACTTTGTCTTCTCCTTCACACTCTGGATTAAAAGAGAACATGTAAGATTAGAACTGATGATCAGACCACAGAAAACAGTCCATTAAGTTAGGTCACACAAAGATCAGACTCTAATCCATGAACATGTAATTATGTTTTGTTGTTTGTTGTCTCTTACCATAGAAGAGCAGAGCAGTCAGAATGATCCACAGCCAATGGTCCATCTCTACAACAAGGTTTAGATCAACAGGAGGAACTAGCTGATGTTCAACATTCAGTGTGAGGAAAGTTCTCCTCACAGCAGCAGTTATCTTCTACTGAAAGATTGATGTCAGTGCTGAGGTAGCTCAGTTCCTTCTTGATGATGTGGCCCTCTAGTGGAGGATCAGAGTTGTTGATAAAGGCTCTCAGCTGATTGTCTGTCAGTTTGTGTTTTTGTTCAGAGTTTTGGTGTTTCCTGTCACTGTGGGCCTCACAGCACAGTAGTACACAGCAGAGTCAGACAGAGCAGCAGAGGAGATCTGCAGGTCCAGACGATTCTCTCCAAACAACTTGGTAGAAAACTTTGAGTCTGATCCCAGAGAGTCTGCTGCTCTTGTGTAATTGGACCCAGAGATGTAGATGAGAAACTCTGGAGGTTTTCCTGGATGTTGTTGATACCAGAAGAATTCGTCAGCTCCAGAAGATTTCTTGGAATGTCTGTAGGACAGAGTTATTGAGCTGTCTTCTGGACTGATCACTTCAGCTTTGACTGGAGTGAGCTCCTCACAGATGATCCCTACAACATGAGAAACAACAAGGAGATTTCATTTTAGATGAAGAATTTGTGATCTTCCAGTTACAGGACTTTTTCATGAGTCCATTCCTGATTTCTGGTAAGAACGACCAGAGGAGGCACACAAACAAGATAATATTGTTGATCTATTCACTGATTCTTGGCAATGAAAACATTTCATTCACATACCTGTGAGAGCTGAGAAGATGAATATCAGAGTGAGTTTGTCCATGTGTGCAGAGGCGAGATGGTGAGACTGAAGGATCAGTATGAATCAGTTTAGTTTGCTCTGATGTTCTCAGCTCAATCAGTTCTCTGTCATCAAACATCTCTGCAGTCAGAGGGAGGAGACTCAGATGTTGGATTGATTCAGTGTCTCAGTCAAACAGTCGAGTCTTCATGATGACAAACCATCAAGGTGTCTGATGAAGGTCAAGGACCATAAACGTCTCCTCTGTGGTGATTATCTTCATTAAATGGACTTTGGAGCAGCTTCTGGTGTGCAGACCTTTGTGTTTGACGTCCAGTATGAACATTTTTCTGATATCAGTTCTGTTTCCTTCATTGATCTCAGTAAATCCACTGATCTCTCACTAATAAAATCAAACATGAACCAGTAACCCAGAGATGGCTGTTTGTGTGTTCACATCATTGATATTTGTGACAAAATTTAGAATGGATTTGCGCAAGAGGTCTTTTTTTTAAACAGGTATAGTTTTTATGTTAAATGAGAGTGTATCTTTAAAATCTACATTTCATCTCTTAAAAACACTCAAATGAGTAGAAAACAGAGAGGAGCATGTCAGGGACGTGTGTGTCTGTGGTTGTAGGTTGTGTGTCTGTTAGTTTGAAGCAGTTTGTGTCTGTGGTTGTAGGTTGTGTGTCTGTTAGTTTGAAGCAGTGTGTGTCTGTGGTTGTAGGTTGTGTGTCTGTTAGTTTGAAGCAGTGTGTGTCTGCTTGTGACAGTTTTGTGTGAGGGTCTACTTTTTTCTTTACAGCCATGGAGGTGTTCAGTAAAAAGGTCCAAACGATCTGCTTTGCTAACCAAAGCCTGAGGCTGTAGAGATGTTACCAGTGACCAAGAGTAAGGCTGTAGACATCAGGTGAGCTGGTTCGAACCTTCTGAACACCTAAATGCTGAGTGTTGGTGACAGTGAGTCAGTCTCTCTCAATTTGGATGAGATCGAATGGGGGGTCCTGGTGGAGAGGTCCCCGGGTCATTTTGTGCTACCTTTAAATGAAATCCTTATTTTGGGCTACATATCAACTATCATAAAAGTCATTCCCAGTGCAGTAGAGGTCTGATATTTTGTGGTTGTATTAAGGGCAGTGACATGAAGCACTATTTCAACTTTCAAGGGTCTAGCCCCATGGGACCCCACACTTTCCAGCTGTGAGGCCTACTAGTAGTGATGAAGCCTGAGGCCTTCAAACATGTAAAAATAAGGCGTGGTCCCTCGTTTGCGGGTCTATTGATACCAAATTGGAGACACAACTACTAGGCCTCCCCCTGACTTTCCATATTAACTTTCAGAGCCCTAACTCCAAAGGGGCCTGAGCATGGGCCTGGTTCTCACTCGAGGATTAACCCTTTAATGGCCAAGAAAGGTCAAAATCTCACAGATTCCTTAAGTGATTTGAACCACAACGCACATGTCCTATACTGAGGCTAATCTGAATACTCATGCATATTTTGAGACCTCCAGGGGCCTCGAGGCATGAATGAGGGCCAATAAGACATGTTTTTTCACCACTGGCCCTCTTTTGCTCTCATTTCACCTCTTTGACACTTACAGACCTCAAACCTGGGATCTGGGACTTCTGAAAACTCTGAAATCATACTATGCTGGAATGGTCTTGCTAGCCCCTCCCAAACCGGAAGTAGCTCCAAGAACGACCTAGAGACTTCCCCTTGAAATTATTGGTTCATGGAGCTGAACTGAATCACCTCTGAAAGTTTCAGCTCATTTGATGCTAAAATGAACGATTTATGGAGCTTCAAAGTCCAAAAATGTGAAATTTTGACGCCAGGGCTCACAGGAAGGTCATAGAGACACCACACCACCATAGTGTCGCTCCAAATATAGCCTCGAATAACATACTAAAAGATCAGTCCAGGGGTCCCAGTAGAAAAAAATTGACCTCTGACCTTGCTGGAAAATCAGGTCTTCTTCAACTCTTACACCCTGAGACCATTCTACAAGCAGAATTGGACCCTCACCCTAATGTTTTGGCTGATTGAGACCAAATTTCTTATCACAAATACTAGGGGTCCCCATGAGTCAGGATTTTAAATTTCGGCCTCCTAGCTCAACAGGGAGCCGAATGGCAGCTGCTTGACACTGTGAGGGTGAGGGTGAGGGGGTCTGAGGGGGTCTGAGGGGGTCTGACATCCAGGGGGTGAAGGTTAGGCTTGAGCTTGAGGTGAGGGGGTCTGGGGGGTCTGGGGGCCAGAGGGGTTACTCTGTGGCCCTGTCCGCCCTGAAACAGAGGCCTCCAGCGGGAGTGCCTCGCTTCTGGTCAGGACCATTTTCTTCAACTTTGGAAAAGTCCAATG
Source organism: Cetoscarus ocellatus (assembly GCA_037902135.1). Taxonomy (NCBI): domain Eukaryota; kingdom Metazoa; phylum Chordata; class Actinopteri; order Labriformes; family Labridae; genus Cetoscarus; species Cetoscarus ocellatus. The sequence goes on from JBAMNC010001859.1 coordinate 767,569, forward strand.
GGAGGTCCAAGGAAGGGGTCCCAGGGTCATGTTGGGGCCCTTGTCCCTCAAATTGGGTGGTCGAATTGGGGGGTAAGACTTAATTTAGGACTACTTTTCTTAAATTAAAAAATAGCCCAAAATTAAGTACAGGTTATGATGCCTTCATTTGGGTCTATTTTATAACATGAGAAACACAGCCCAAAATTAAGACCTCATTTTGGGCTACTTATCAGAGAGTTGTTGCTACCAGGTTGGTGGGGTGGTCAGGGGTGGTCAGGGGTGGTCAAGGCAGGTCATTTTACACTTTGGGGCACTGTCTCCTGTTCACCTTGACTTCCCTTGACCACCCAAACAACCCCAGACCAACCCATCAAAGTAGGAGCATCCCCACTCTAAACAATACCCCAAAATGAAGTCTGACCATCACGACCTCTGACCAATGGGAACGTTTTGCAGGTTTTTGCGGTGAAATACCCCAAAATGAAGCAAAGTACCCTTACTAAAGTGGAAGGTGCTCAATCTGCATATTCATTGAATTTCAGTAGCCCCATAAAAACAATAGCCCCAACAGACGACCCCAATTCATGTGGGGTCACTCAGAGCACTTTGTAGCCAACATTTACCAAATGTTGATCCCCAAGTGAAACAATCCCTCAGAGCGGAGTGTTCTGCCACTGATAGTGGACTGGATTTCTCTGCAGTGTTATGATGGAGTTGTTCATCAGAGCGATTTTAGGTGAGATCAGTGGAATCTTTATTGATATGTTCACCTGGAGTCAGAGAGGATGGGACTCCCTCTAGTGGATGTTGTGGAGCATTGTGGAGTCCTACCTCCAGAGGTTTTTGTTCAGAGTTTTGGTGTTTCCTGTCACTGTGGGCCTCAGAGCACAGTAGTACACAGCAGAGTCAGACAGAGCAGCAGAGGAGATCTGCAGGTCCAGACGATTCTCTCCAAACAACTTGGTAGAAAACTTTGAGTCTGATCCCAGAGATTCAGCTGCTCTTGTAGAATTAAGTCCAGAGATATAGAAGACAAACTCTGGAGGTTTTCCTGGATGTTGTTGATACCAGTAGAAATGGTCAGTACCAGAAAAGGTCTTGTAGTATCTGTAGGACAGAGTTATGGAGCTGTGTTCTGGACTGATCACTTCATCTTTGACTGGAGTGAGCTCCTCACAGATGATCCCTACAGACAGAGATTATACAAAATGATTCAGTTTCAGAAGGAACTGAATTAAAACTTTGTCATCAAACATCATCCAACACTGAGCATCATTCACATACCTGTGAGAGCTGAGAAGATGAATATCAGAGTGAGTTTGTCCATGTGTGCAGAGGTGAGATGGTGAGACTGAAGGATCAGTATGAATCAGTTTAGTTTGCTCTGATGTTCTCAGCTCAATCAGTTCTCTGTCATCAAACATCTCTGCAGTCAGAGGGAGGAGACTCAGATGGAGTTGCTTTGTTTTGTCAAATGATGAAGATCAAGCCTGAATCCCAAAATACCATTGGTTAGCAGAGCATGACTCCCTCTAGTGGATGTTCCAGAGTATCTTCAGTCCAGAGGTTTTTGTTCAGAGTTTTGGTGTTTCCTGTCACTGTGGGCCTCAGAGCACAGTAGTACACAGCAGAGTCAGACAGAGCAGCAGAGATGATCTCTAGTTTCACTTCTTTCTTCTTCTTGTTAATGTGAGCTGTGAAATCTGAATCTGTTGGATGAATTAATCCTCCCTCCATGATGTAGAGCAGGAACTCTGGTCTGGATCTCTGGTATTGTCTGTACCACTGGATGTTGGTGATCTGACCCTCATATGTACAGGTCAGGTTGATGTTTTGTCCCTCTGCAACATTTTCTTCAGCTCTTTCTGGGTTGATGGTGTTCATGGAGCCCAGGGCTGTAAAATGAAGATGATTGTGTCAGTTAGTCTGCAGGAGATTCCCTCATCAACAGGCTGAGAAGAGGTCCTCTGGTTCATGGCTCAGCCTTTATCATTTTGAGATGGATTCAAGAAAATGGTCTGTTTCTGTCCCAGTAAATCTGAGCTCACATAGATGACGCTGTACTTGTGAAATGTTGGACAGATGAGTTGTTCTGAAAAGCTGGTTGAAATGATAGATGTATATGAATATGAAGACTCACCTATAAAATAAGAGCTGAATATAAAGAGGTGAATCAGCATGTCTTTGGAGATGTTCCAGCCAATCAGACTGAAGATATGAAATGTTCTTCCTCTGAAATCAAATCAGACCAAAGCAGCTGCTGTTCTTCACAGCTGTGAGTCCTCAACACTGAGCTGATTGTGCTGATAGTTCAGTTTGAGAAGCTTCATTATCTCCACTTTACAGATCAAGATCATTTCATTGGTTAGGTTATCATCAGTGGGAGGAGCCACAGGGTCAAACTGTTCTCCTCAAGTTATGATTTTTATTTTATTGAAAGAATAACATCTGCCAACACTTCATTACCATCTATTCTTTTTCTGACACGGCATTTCAATGTTTTATTTTTCTTTTGTCTCTTATTTTGTCTTTGTGTTGTGGACAATCAATCAGTCTTTATTTGTGTAATGCAACGCCATACCAAATGTTTTCTCAAGACACCACACAATAGAACAATTTGACACCATACTCAGTATTTTAATTCATATGTATAAATATATATTTTTGAAACCATGTTCGGGATGGGAGTGGGCGGAGTCAACGGGACTATAATAGTTCATTACAGCTGATTTTTTCAGGATTAACCCCTTTGGTTGTGGCGTCTCTGCCAACACATTAATACCATCTGTTTTTCTGTCACAATATTTTTAAGCACCTTTTTGTCTTTTATTTTCTGTTGATTGAATCTAAAGCAGGAAGTATAGTGGTTCAGATGGTGTCTCACAGTGAGATGGTCTCTTGTTTGAAGCTCAGGTGGTCCGGTCCTCTCTGGATAAAGTTCATGATGTGCCAACACCTGCAGCTCCTTGAGAGCCCACTAGAGACTGACTGCATGATTGTGTGAGGGGGAGCAGACAGTTTTTACAGCCTAAATGAACATCTTCACAGCCTGGTTCAACAAACAGCCTCAGTCAAATACTTTAATATATTACATGAATCTCACTTTATGTGGAGTGGGTGTTTTTTTTTTTTAAACAGATCCAGTTTATATTTTTTCTACGGACTTCTGGTTTTGGACATGAAGGACATGGGTATAATCCAGTGTGGTGTAGCTGTTGGTCAAGCAGCCCCTTACCCCCATTTCCATGTAGTCCAGCTGGGTAGTGCTCTGTACCAGCTGCACTCTCTGCAGCAGTCTGCTCCAAGTCTTATCAGTCGATTGGTTTCAACATTCTGAGTCTTGATCCATCTCCAGCCTGAGCCAGCAGCACAGCGACCAAGATATGTTTTATCAGTCTGTTTCCTGGGTATAAAAGACACAAGCAGAAACAACAAACAAGCAGTTTTTCTGTTTTGTGGAAAAAAGCAGGAAACAGTTTGTTATTTTGTTTTTTGTTTTCATCAGAAAAATGAAAATACCACTCTACATTTCATTTCATTTGTGGGCGGGACTTGGACGCTCGCCTGTGCGAAAATAAAGCTCCTGCTCCGGCAGGCGTGGAGAAGCTGACTTTCACTGCATTACCTGCCCCCATGAGCACCTATTCTAAATTAAAGCAGGTCGTGTACGCAGTACGGAGTTTACACAGAAGTAGGCTATCTATTGAGTGAGAGAGAGAGATTTATCATCTTACAGTTAACAAATGTCTCTTTATATCAGTATTTATTTATATAAAAATGAATTTGACTCTCTAGTTATGTTGGTCAGGTACCAACTTCTTACCGCCGCACACTGGATGGAAATCTGAGTGACCTCATGAAACTCTGGGCTTTTTTTGTCTCCTCACCCCTAATTGGACAGGCTTATCTTGGCTCTTTTTCCAGATTATGGTAGGCCTAAATAATAGCAAAACAAAAACAAAACAACGTATTTCCCACAACAATAAAGTTCCACAACCATCCGTTTCATGGATGTGACACATTTATTGGATCTGTAGAAACATGGTGGTGTGTTGTTCCAGCTGTGTAGGGGGATCTCTAAACTAAAGCCTTGTTTGAGGGCAGGCTGCTAGCATAATTCCAGATCCATGTATAAATCACCTGGATGTTTATTGAGGATGACTGATGGCCACGTTAACGCAGATAGTCGCTGATAAATCTGTCTCACTCAATAGATAACCTACTTCAGTGTAAACCCTGTGCTGTGTACACGACCTGCTTTAATGTAGAATAGGTGCATACGGGGGCAGGCCATACAATGAAAGTCAGTTTCTCCATACCTGCCAGAGTAGGAGCTTTATTTTGAAGGGCAGGACATTTATTTCGAAGTTCACTGCACAGGTGGGCTTCGAAGTACCACCCACCAATGAAATGAACTATGGACTTGTATTTTCATTTTTTTGGTGAAAACAAAATAACAAACCATTTCCCAGTTTTTTTGTCTTGTGCCCAAAATGGAAAAATGAAAAAACAGCTTGTTTGTGTTTCTGCTTGTGTCTTTTATTCCCAGGAAATGGACTGATAAACGTACCTTGGTCCACAGCTCTGCACTGGTTTGCTGGGAATTATCTGGCACTAGTATTTTCAGCAGACGCCATTTTCATCCCCGTCAGTCTCCATTAAGGAGTTTGACCCAAACCAGAAAGATGTTGTTCTTCCTGCTGTCTCTTGATGTCACAGGTACCTCCTGAAATCGTAGATCTCTCTTGATCTGGTCTTTCAGGCTGCTTAGAGCTGCAGTCCACTGAGCAGAGCTTTAACAATGCACCCAGTGGGTGAGGACACGTGCCATTGGTCAGGGCAACGTCACAGTGAGGGCAGGATGCTACGCTGAGGACTAAATGGAGATTACAGGAAAGCCCTGTCTGAACTCAGCCTCTCTGTCTGTCAGTAGGTTGATCCAAAGTTTAGTTTAGAGGGTTTTAACCGTACGACTGCATCCATGGATCGGCCTCAAAGGCGTCTAAAGGCTCCTCCTGATGATCAGATGACTGAATCACTTTGATTTCCAGTTCTTTCCACAGGACAGGGATAGGCTTCATCTCCCTCACAACCAAAACAGGGTCTGCATTGAAGATTATGGACAGACTGATGGACAACCTCAAGATTCTGACTGACTGATCACATCTTATCAAAGTTAAATGGTGACTGACTCCCCCTGGTGGATGATGTGGTGCATTGTGGTCTCCTCTCCAGAGGTTTTTGTTCAGAGTTTTGGTGTTTCCTGTCACTGTGGGCTGCAGAGCACAGTAGTACACAGCAGAGTCAGACAGAGCAGCAGAGGAGATCTGCAGGTCCATGACTGTTTTATCTTCACTCACTCTGAAGGACCAACGTGGTCCAGTATCTGTTATTGCTGCAGATATTGTATGAGAGAGATGAGGAACTCTGGAGGTTCTCCTGGATATTGTCTATACCAGAAGAAATAATCAGCAGCAGCAGCTTGTTTGGAGTATCTGTAGGACAGAGTAACAGAGCTGTCTTCTAAACTGAACTCTTCATTCTTCTCTGGAGTGAGATCTTCACAGCTGACACCTGAAGGAGAAATACACTTAGATTCATGCTTCAAGGTTTTTGCATCAATATTCAGTGGTTACAGAGATCATTTAGATTTTCTCTCTCAAATCTGTGAACAAGGTCCAAAATGGACTTTTTGATCATCCAATCTTCACCCATCAAGAATATTTTTAATGTCTGACATGATAAACTGTGTTTCTGTTTCACATACAAATGTGTTCATGCATTTAATGTTGATTCAGTTTTAATCTGCAGATCAGACTAACATGTTTACAATAATGATGTTTTATTGTTTGTTGTCTCTTACCATAGAAGAGCAGAGCAGTCAGAATGATCCACAGCCAATGGTCCATCTCTACAACAAGGTTTAGATCAACAGGAGGAACTAGCTGATGTTCAACATTCAGTGTGAGGAAAGTTCTCCTCACAGCAGCAGTTATCTTCTACTGAAAGATTGATGTCAGTGCTGAGGTAGCTCAGTTCCTTCTTGATGATGTGGCCCTCTAGTGGAGGATCAGAGTTGTTGATAAAGGCTCTCAGCTGATTGTCTGTCAGGCCCATTTCACACATGCAGCCTTGATTTTATCAAGCAGCCTGCCTGCGTAATTCACTGACATGGTCATTCACACTTTCTTCTCTCAGCAGAGAGTTTGTTCTGCTGGATGTTTGAAGTTTTGGAGGGGTCAGGAGGTCACCGACAGGCAGCACACAGGGTCAGACATATGCAGCGGAGGTCAGTGTTCATAATGTGAGAGAGGACAAAGAATTAATATCCTCCCTTAGTGGTAGATGTTAAAAAGTGTATCAGTAGCATCGACTGAAGATTTGAGAGGAGCACTGTAGCACACAGAAGTGAATAAGAAACAGCGTCAGTATGTAGAAGAACATTATGATCTGAGGTGTACAAAACTGCACTGAGATCTAACAGGACAAGTACAGAGAGAAGTCCAGAATCTGAAGCTGAGAGTAAATTATTAGTTACTCTTAGTAGAGCAGTGTGCTGTGATGAGCTCTAAATCCTGACTGTAAGTCCTCAAACAGGTTGTTGTTTTGAAGGAATTCACACAACTGATTAGCCACTACTCTGTCAATGATCGTTGATGTACATGGAAGACTTGATACTGGTCTGTAGTAAGCTAATGTGCCTTAATCAAGGGTAGGATTTTTAACCCTTTACAACCCACATTTTTTTCTGCTGGACAATTTTTTTAACTGATTCTGAGTCCTCTGCAACATATAACAAAGTTGAAATACACATTTTACCAATTCATGTTGTTATTGTTATTTTTCATGTCCATTCCAAGAGGGAAGAGGTGTGATATTAAGATATCTGAACATGCACAAAACCACAATAGATGTTTGATTGTAGATAAGATAACTCGTAAAAAAATAAAAATAAATAAATAAAAAAAATACAGTTTTGCCTTCAGTAAAGGTTCATAGGACTTTCAACACAGAACCACATGTTATACAGAAGGCTAATGAACTGATAACATGGTTATTATACTTGATAATACTTGGAATGGAGCTTGAACTTGAACTTGAGGAGACGTCAGCTTGTGGAAGTTTTCATCTATTCTTATTTTTGATGATCAGCCTTGAGACAGTTTTGGTGTGGCTTCATATCTGCAGTGTGAATAACTCTGAGCTCCAGCAAGGATGAAGAAGGCTGTGGTCTCTCTGTTTGGTCCACATCAACACTAAGATGGAGGATTAGAGGAGGAGCCTGATCACACAGACACCTGTCATTCACAGCACTGTCTTATTCAGACGACTGACAGTTTCTATTCAACAGTGATCAACAGAGTTTGATGAGCAGCTGTGACCACAGAGAGTCTGATAAAACAGGAACCATCAGAATCCATCTGTCTAGTCAGATATCTGTGTTCAGGTTTTTGTACAGCCTCTTCTACACTTTGTATCACTGTGTGTCTAAAGCACAGTAGTAGAGAGCTGTGTCTGCCAGGGTTAGCTTTGTGATGGTCAGCTCAGTGGAGCTGCTGGAGGTCTGGGATCTATATCGTTGCTCTGGGATGTATTCATACTGACTCCATGATCTTTTATTGATTATACTTCTATAAATTTTTCACCACAACCACACAGACATGAGGACCCTCCTCTAATAAATTTATTTGCAGCAGAAACAAATTTGACGACGACAGGTCTGTGATTGGTCCATTGATCTGTCACTAACTTTAGTTCTTACTTTAATCCACTTGTCTCCACTTACCTCCCTCCCTTTGCCCACACACCCAACACAGCATCGTGTGGATTTGCTGTTCATCATGAGACTGGGGTCCACATTCAAGATTTCCTGCTGCTTAACAGAAGGTTTTTTCTTGCCGCCATGATGGAGGGATTCATGATTGGTTGTATATGTGTATTTTTATATGTATATATGTATCTATGCATATATGTGTATCCATAATATGAAGAGCTTTGTGCTCTATTGTAAAGTATCTTGAGATAACACTTGTTATGAAATGGCGCTATACAAATAAAGATTGATTGATTGATTGATTGATGTTCGTGCTCCTTTCAAGAGTATAAACTGAGGTGCCTGAAGGTCAGAGTGATGTCTGTACCAATGAAGGTAAACTCTCTGGTCTGTTGTCTCATAGTGACATGTGAGTGTGACAGATTGTCCTTCTGTTCCTCTGACTTCTTTGTCCACAGGAGAGATTTTGTCTGCAGCTGTTTGTCCTGAAGTGGACGAGAAAAAGAAGTGATGAGACAAACAAGGTTCAAGAGAAGACATGACTTTGTCCTGATTGTTTTGATTGATGATCTTCAGAACAAAAATCCTGATCAGGACAGAGATTCCTGCTCTTATCTGCAGGTTTGATATTATTTATCAGAAGGAAGTGAAATGAAAGTTTGTCATCCAACATCATCCAACACTGAGCATCATTCACATACCTGTGAGAGCTGAGAAGATGAATATCAGAGTGAGTTTGTCCATGTGTGCAGAGGTGAGATGGTGAGACTGAAGGATCAGTATGAATCAGTTTAGTTTGCTCTGATGTTCTCAGCTCAATCAGTTCTCTGTCATCAAACATCTCTGCAGTCAGAGGGAGGAGACTCAGATGGAGTTGCTTTGTTTTGTCAAATGATGAAGATCAAGCCTGAATCCCAAAATACCATTGGTTAGCAGAGCATGACTCCCTCTAGTGGATGTTCCAGAGTATCTTCAGTCCAGAGGTTTTTGTTCAGAGTTTTGGTGTTTCCTGTTCTGGGGGAGGGGGTGGAGACCATAGACAGCAAAAGGAGGGTAAATGTGACAATGGGAAACTAATGAATCAGAAAGTACTTTCAATAAAGAATTATTATTTGTTTTTTAAACTTAATTCTTTATTTATTTTTCCCTGTTGTCTATTATTAATAACTTAATTAATTAATTCACTAAGATACATATAATTTTATTTGATTATATTTATTATTTATTTTTATTTGATTTTCATCTCATTATTTTTTTTATTTGTTGTTATTATTTATTTATTTATTATTATTATTATTATTTTCTTTTTTCTTCACTACCCCCTCCACCCTTACTATTTCCTTTCACATACTGACGTAAATCAGTATATATTTCATCCTTACAGTATCTCCTCCCCGTCATATATATTTATGCATTTCAATCAAAACTTAAACTTTCAACCCATGACTGCACCTCTCTATTATGTTCCCCAAAAATCAAATACATTGACACACACACACACACACACACACACACACCACCCCTATATACACACACCTACGCACATAAATACACACACCACACCCATGAGTGAGAATTTCTTATTCCTTAGCCTTCCAACACCTTCAGACTTAGAATACCTAATTGAGTTCCTGCTCTGCTTGTTTTAAAGGTTTTTTGTTTTGTTTGTTTGTTTGTTTTTCTTGTCTTGTTTTTTTTATCTGTATGTATCACATGCACAGTGTCTCACTTGTCCTGATCTGTTTTGCATCAGAATCAGACTCAGAACCAGAACCAGAATGGCCTTTATTGTCATCATACAAGATGTTCAACGAGATTGGAGAGCTTCTGTGAGGAGTCCTCCTCCTCTGCCTGCTCTCCTCCCTCCCTTCCTGATTTCTCCTGCTGCTCGAGGAGTGGGAGTGGTTCCCCGCTCTCAATCCTCCACACCTGAATCTACTCACCTCATCAAGCTCCACTTTATAACTAAGGACTAAGGAATATCTTATCTTATCTTATCTTATCTTTATAAGCTGGCTCTGGACACCTGTGGAGCGTCGGTGGATTTCCATTTGAACCGTGGTTTGTAACCGAGTGATCTCTTCTGCCTCTACTCTGCTAACTTCAGCTCTCAAATCCTAGCAGCCTCCCCTTTTCAGTGCAATAGATGGACGGTTAAGTTAAGGAGAAAGGTAATACAAAAATAGTGCAAATATAAGTAAAAAAGAGGTTGTAATAAGTAAAAAAGGTAGTAAGAAGACTTTGAATGTACAAGATATATACAAGATGAAATAAAATCCTACTGGACAATGCAATTGGAGCTCTATGTGAAATATGAGGTAGAGGATAAGTATTAAAAATGAAAATGGTCCTGTTTCTAGTTCTCAATATTTCTGTTGCATGTGGAAATGTATTGCAGGACAGCTGAGTATATACTGAATGCTTATAGTTCAATGGTGGTTAGTATTTACAGATGATTATATGTCACATATGACTGTATTGCACAGGATAGATAAATATAAATATTGAGGTAGAGTTGAGAACATAGCAGCTACAGCAGTAACAGTAATATTGCACATTTACATTATAATGATGGCTGGGTTTGTTGCATGTGAGAGTTCAGGGTGGTGATGGCTCTCAGGAAGAAACTGTTTCTCAGTCTGTTTGTCCTTGTGTTGATGGACCTGTAGCGCCTGCCAGAGGGCAACAGGTCAAACAGCTGGGCACCGGGATGTGAGCTGTCCTTGATGATGTTGTGAGCTCTGCTGAAGCACCGGGTGGAGTAGATGTCCATCAGGGAGGGGAGAGGACAGCCAATAATCCTCTGAGCTGCTTTGACTGTCCTCTGAAGACTCCCTCTGTCCACCTCAGTGCAGCACCTGTCCAGGTGGAGACACAGTAGGTCAGCAGGCTCTGGATGGACGAGCGGTAGAAGACCAGCAGCAGCTCCCTGTCCAGGTTGTTCTTCCTGAGGAAGTGTAGACGCTGCTGGGCCTCTTTATGACAGCTGTGATGTTGGCTGTCCAGGAGAGGTCATCAGAGATCTGGACTCCCAGAAACCTGAATGTGTGGACCCTCTCCACACACTGGCCATATATGTAGAAGGGGGGCGGGTCAGGTCTGTTCCTCCTGAAGTCCACGATGATCTCCTTTGTTTTCCTGGTGTTCAGTGCCAGGTTGTTGTCAGAGCACCAGGTCGTCAGCCTCTGGACCTCCTCCCTGTAGGCTGCCTCGTCTCCCTGTGAGATCAGTCCAACCACTGTGGTGTCATCAGCAAACTTGACGATGATGGTGTTCCTGTGGGCCGGGCTGCAGTCGTAGGTGTAGAGGCAGTACAGGAGGGGGCTCAGCACACAGCCCTGTGGTGATCTGGTGCTCAGAGTGCGGGTGGAGGAGAGGTGGGGGCCAAGTCTCACAGTCTGGGGTCTGCTGGTGAGGAAGTCCTTAATCCAGGTGCATGTGAGGGGGGGAGGCCCAGGGTGTCCAGTATGGTGGTCTGGATGTCTGGGATGATGGTGTTGAAGGCCGAGCTGTAGTCCACAAAGAGCATCCTGGCAGAGCTCTGCTGGTGTTCCAGGTGGCTCAGCACAGCGTGCAGAGCTCTGGCGATGGTGTCCTCTGTGGATCTGTTCGCCCGGTTTGGGAACTGATGGGGGTCGAGTGTGGGGGGGTGGCAGTCGTTGATGTGCTGAAGTCTCTCAAAGCACTTCATAATCACAGGTGTGAGAGCAACAGGGCGATAGTCACTGAGGCTGGATGTGGGTGACGTTTTTGGTATGGGGATGATTGTGGTGGACTCCAGACAGGTGGGGGTGACTGTTGGGTCAGGGAGAGGCTGAAGATCCTGCAGAAGACACCGGACAGCTGGTGTGCACATGCTCAGAGCACCTTACCAGGTACTCTGTCAGGGCCCGGGGCCTTCCTGGGGTTCACTGCCAGGAGCACACGCCTCACCTCGTGCTCCCCTACAGTGAGTGGGGGGGGGCTGGGGCCTGGTGGGGGTGGGGGCAGGGCTGGAGCAGGTGGGTGTCGCTGTGGTGATGCTTCAAAACAGGCAAAGAAGCTGTTGAGCTCCTCTGCCAGCGACACACTCTGGTCTCCTGACGTCACATCACATCCTCTGAAGTTAGTGATGCTCTGTAGGCCCTGCCACACCTCCCGTGGCCTCATGCTGGAGAGGTGGGACTCTATCCTCCTCTTTAGTCCACTTTGGCTGTTTTTATCCCTCTTTTCAGGTCAGCTCGAGCCGCACTGTACAGAGCTCTGTCACCTGACCTGAAGGCAGAGTCACGGGCTTTGAGGAGTGAGCGGACCTGGCTGGTCATCCAGGGTTTCTGGTTTGGAAAAAACCCGGATGACTTTGTCCACAGACACAGTTCCCATACAGAACTTGATGTAGTCCAGTACAGTCCCTGTGAATGTTTCCAGGTCCTGATGCTCAAATAGGTCCCAGTCTGTGTGTTGGAGGCAGTCCTGTGGTTCACTGAGTGCACTCTCAGGCCAGGTTGTTACAGTCTTTGTGGTGGGCCTGGATCTGCGTCTGAGGGGGGTGTATGCAGGGGTGAGCAGCAGGGAGAGATGGTCTGACTGTCCGAGGTGGGGGAGGGGTGTAGCTCTGTAGTCGTGCTTAATGTTGGAGTACACATGATCCAGAGTGTTTTCTCCTCTCATTGGGCACTTGACATGCTGGTGGAATTTCAGGAGTACAGTCTTTAAATTGGCCTTATTAAAGTCCCCAGTGATGATATGAACGCCATCCGGGTGTGCCCGCTGCTGTTCATTGATGAGCGCCGTGCTAGTGTTAGCATCCGGTAGGATGTAAACAGCGATGACGATCACAACAGTTAGCTCTCTCAGGTGAAAATAAGGCCGGCATCTAACAGACATGTACTCAATGTCAGGGGAGCAGTGCTTCCCCATCATCGTGAATAAAAACAAAAAATACTTGTTACTGTACGCACAGTCAAAAGAATGGTATCCTCCTGTTTGTCATGTACTTTGGAGTGAGGTGAGACACGAAAACAGAGAAAATGTTGAAGGGTTATTTTACATAATTCTTCATCATGAGGCTCCTCTGCAGTGTTATGTTGGAGTTGTTCATCAGAGCTGTTTTAGGTGAGATCATCAAGACTTCATTGACATGAACATCTGGATTTATAGGGGATGGGACTCCCCCTGGTGGATGTTGTGGAGTATTGTGGAGTCCTACCTCCAGAGGTTTTTGTTCAGAGTTTTGGTGTTTCCTGTCACTGTGGGCCTCAGAGCACAGTAGTACACAGCAGAGTCAGACAGATGAAGCTTCTGGATCTGCAGAGGAACTGATGTCTCGTTGATTGCAGCAGTAAATCTGTCCTTCTTAAACTGATCACTATTTTCTGATTTATCTGAATAACACTTCAGCATGTACTTTGGGAAATCACCAAGATCATGGCGATACCAGAACAAGTACGGAACTGTGGTAGATTTCTCAAATGTGCATCCAAGTGTAACAGAATCTCCTTCAAAGGCTTTGGTATCTCCTGATGGTTGGTTGACTTTGTCTTCTCCTTCACACTCTGGATTAAAAGAGAACATGTAAGATTAGAACTGATGATCAGACCGCAGAAAACAGTCCATTAAGTTAGGTCACACAAAGATCAGACTCTAATCCATGATCATGTAATTATGTTTTGTTGTTTGTTGTCTCTTACCATAGAAGAGCAGAGCAGTCAGAATGATCCACAGCCAATGGTCCATCTCTACAACAAGGTTTAGATCAACAGGAGGAACTAGCTGATGTTCAACATTCAGTGTGAGGAAAGTTCTCCTCACAGCAGCAGTTATCTTCTACTGAAAGATTGATGTCAGTGCTGAGGTAGCTCAGTTCCTTCTTGATGATGTGGCCCTCTAGTGGAGGATCAGAGTTGTTGATAAAGGCTCTCAGCTGATTGTCTGTCAGGCCCATTTCACACATGCAGCCTTGATTTTATCAGGATAACTGAAAACAGGATGAAATAATAATCCTTTCTGCCAGTCCTAGAGTCTCCTTCTTCCAGTACGACGATACATTGAGGACCTCAGCATGAAGTGAATAATATGATCCAAATCATCTGTTGATCCACTTCAAGTGGATCCTTGAGATCCATCCTACCAGCAGCTGTAAGTCAGGGTCAAGTTGAAGATCCAGCCTCTTCATTGAATATCTGAGGCTGATCCAGATATGGATCTCCAGACCCACTGTTGTAGTTCAACCCAAAGCTCATGACTATGGCTGAGAGTCTGACTGCAGGATGACCAGTGACATTTTTGAATGGCTGACATATTTATTAATTTTAGGTCTTTTACTCTTTTTTGAGAGGACAGTCTTGTAAGGCCCACAAAGTCTGGTATCATTGTCTCAGGCCCCTTATGAGATAAAGTGTACATTTTTGTTTGTGTGTACATTTTTCTTTTAGTGAGGGTTGAGCACAATGGTATTTTTGTCAGCTAGTGGTGCACGGGGATATGGACATTTTGTAAATGTTTGTTTTGGGTGTAGATTTTGTGATCATTTAGTCACTTTTTTGCTGCCCTGTCATTTATTTTTGGTGATCAATCCGTCCCACAGAGATGATATAAGTGAGAAGAATGACAGCCAGCCCATTGATTGGATTTTACTGTCGGGCAAGAAATGAACCTGCAGAGAAATGGTTAAGGAGTATCCAGGTGTAGCCAGCTCTTTTTTGAGGAGCCAGCTGAGGAGGTGATCATACCTCACGACTTTCTGGTCGGTGGGATCAGCCGCCAACACGTCCACCATTGTTCTCCAACTTCAGTCGTTTCTTTTGGACTTGATCTGCCGGATTGGTGGTAGGATTCATACAGGTGGGGGATTACAGTGGACTCAAGGACACTTTATTTGTTTCTGGGACAAAGTTTATTTTGTTTTATTTATTTATTTATTTATTTATTTTCAAGAGCTGTGTTTGTGCACATCCGGGGATGCGTTTTGTGTTTACTTTTATCCTTGTGAATATATTTATGTTAAAACAGTCAGAAGTTTTATGTTTTGTTTTGTTTTGTTTGTTGTTAGAAATCCTTGCTTTTAGCTAAAATAGAATAATAAGAATGTTTTTGACCTGGAGAGTCCCCTTTTCCTGAGGTTTAGTGACTTGTAATTGGCAAGAATAGATCCGCCTGCCCTGCTGTTGTGGCAGTTCTCTTATTAGTTCAGATCAGGGCAGAACTGTTACAGTCTGTACTACGGGTGGAACGGTACACAAAATCCACAATTTGGTTCTTATCAAGGTTTGGTGGTGACGGTTTTCGGTTCGGTTCGGTGATCCTTAGGAAAATCAATTGTCTTAAGTAGTCTGGTTAAAACTGACAGAATGAGACTGTCTGACATTTGATATATCATTTGACAGACTTGGGTCAACAGCAGGTGAGATCCTGACATGGCAAGAGAGGAGAAACTGCTAGTTCCAACAACCTTTTCATTAATTTGGCAAAGACAGTCATCTGTAACAAATGCTAAGAAAAACAGTGATTCACTGTCACTACGCAGTGACGGTGCAATGCAATGCAGTGAAATCTGGGCACAAATACTGAACTGACTGAAAGATATAACCCACATTTATTAATTGTGGTTCTTACAAAAATAATATCTTATAAAATATAAAAGTGTATAGCTTTTAAAGTTCTGACCCTTGAAGAATTTAACTTTGCCAACCATATTATATACCAGCAACATAGAGTGAAGCATAGGGTCAATCAAGACAAGACTTAGGCCCCTTTGTTGAGATCAACTCAAAACAATGTTGACATGTTTCAGTTCCCTGATCATCAGTTCTTAATAGGAAAATGTTTTTCTACTTGAAATTAAAGTGCAGTGTTTGAAATACAATCAAAGAAATAAGGCTGCATTTCTTACCAAACTTAAAGTGTCACTGTGCTATCTAAACAACAAATAAATGATCTAAATTATCAGGTCATCAGTATAAAATGAAGCATAAACCAAACTAAGACCTGCTGCACTGCTTCTGAACAGCACAGTTCTGTTCATTCTGTTATCATGTTCTTCTGCAAGAAGATCAGTTTGTCCACATCCTCTGCCAACAGACCAGACCTACTTGCAGGGACAATGTCCCCTGCAGTGGAGAAAACTCTCTCAGTTGGTACAGATGTACCAGGGACTGCCAGGTAACGTCAAGCCAACTTAGCGATACACAGATACTCATTAATGTTCCACCATGCAAGTGGATTTTCATCCACAGGAATGCAGCCTGTGAGCCTGTATGACATGACCTCCTCCTCCTCAGTGATCTGGGACAAGGCCTTCTCTGTTGGAAAGAGCTCTCCAAAAAGCTGTGCCATGGCAGATTTTTTCTGAGGGGGAGAAAACTTTTCTGATGCCTCTGGCTCTCCAGCTGAGGATGAAGTGTCCACCTGGACTTCTCTGGGTTGACCCTGCATGATAAATATGACAAATAGTATGGTAGTTTTACACATTTTGAGAACAACAAACACTTTCATGGCAGCAAAGACACTGAAAGTATTCTCTACTGGACACTGTGGAAAGAATAAATGCACAGGCTCAAATATTCTGTTAAGTTTTAAAAGAAATAAATATTAATGATAAAATGTATTAAATTCAGTACTGATTACATAATTTAAATAAAACAATACCTGCTCCTCGTTTCCATGATCTCTCTGGTGACAACACTGTAGATTTTCTGAACAGAGTCTTCTTCCAAGTAGGACAGGGACTTCAATCCTGGATCCATGGCTGTGGTTCTGTGCAGATAGTCCTGAAGATCAGGGTCTCTGTATCTGTCTTCTAGGTGTTTAGTGATGGCTGCCTTAGCATCTTTGATGGTGGAGCTGTCCTCTTCACTGGGTGTCATGGGTTGTTGTATCATCTTCTGCAGAGGGCTGATCATGGACACTGAAGAGGATGTTTCTGTGCTCATTAGGACTGTCTCATTCTTCAGAGGTTTGGGTATTTTTTTGGGTATTATGTGTGTGCCAGTCACTTCACGTCTGACTGCTTCTTCAGCTTCAGTCAGTTCAACTCAGGACTGGGAACTAGACTTTTCCTGAATCCAGGCTCAGCACCAACTGTCTGCCACCAAACCTCGGACCATGGACATGTGAGTATTTTAATGCTGTGTGGTATTTATTTAGCTTATTGCTAAGAGCTAATGCTAACAGCAGAGGGAAGTGGACCAGATGTAAGAGCTCAAGATTTTCATCTGTGTTAAAGTTACTCTGACAGCCTGCAGTGTAAACTTAGATGTATGGATATTCCTACATTAGTCAAGAGGAGTTTAACAGCTGGAGGAATATAATTATTCCTCATACACCCCCTCCTCTCCCCCTCCCTCAGTGTTAGCTTTAGGAGGCTAAGTTTAGCCTGCGGTTAGCCTGTTGTTTTAGCCTGTAATGTTTGGAGGAAACGATCTTCGCTGTTTTCTATCCATCAGGACTTTACAGTCGTGTTTGTTCAGGACTGTAATGTGAAGTCCCTGTTGTGTGTTACTGTGCTGTCCTCCGTTAAATGTATAGAGATCTGAGTACGAGGCAAACTGCTCTGCACTCACTGAAGCATGTAATCAGTAAATTATCTCAGAGGGTCTCAAAACTCATTTTTGTGTCAAAACTGTGGACGAGGGAAACGATCGGTGAGGCTGTGTTTCTGTGCGTTTTGCAGCAGGTCATGTAAACATCAATACTAACAACAGGAGCAACAATATAACATGTAGAACTAACGTCGGCCACAGTGTCGTTTTGACCAGATTAATTTAATCTGATTTTTGTAAATTTAAAGACTCAGAAATGCCCCCAGGATGCTGTCAGACGAGCTGTGTGACTGTGTGGAGTTTAGCTGTGAGGAAAAGTTACAGCCACATAACACTACAGCACGTTAGTATGTTAGGAGGAACTGAGGCAGTCAAATAAGATCTGTGAGATGATTATCCTCCTGATTTATTCACTAAAAACATATAGGCATAGACATTTGGTTATGTTTCACTTAATGAGACATTTGTAAGTGAAAACACACTTACCCCTGAAAGCCTGTTGTATCATATTTGATATACTTTATGATACCTCTGTCTGATCAATATGATCATCAAATATCTAAAAAGAAACATATGAATACAAGCAGATAAATGATAAAAATAAAAGTACTCAAGTGAATTATCAGTCGCCAGAAACACCTAATGTATCTAATGAGATACAAAAACTATAAAAAACTATATGTTACATTTAATGGATTTTTTTTTGTTTCAGTACAAAGTGAAATAAACATTTAAGCTCCACAAAATAATACATTTTATGGCTTTAATTTGTGTTTTCATGCTTTTAAAGGTTAAACATTTTTCTCTCTGGTGTCTATGCTGGTCGACCTCAGGCAACATCTTCTGATGGTGAATCCTGTTTAAAGTCCAAAATCCAAGACGGGAGACTGCACAGCAAAGGCCCATAGTCTGCTCTGTAAATATTTAAGGCATTTTGCACTGAAAAAACACATTAAAGTATAGAGGTCCAAGTCCAGGATGGTGGGTCTGGGAGTTCCTGTAGTCTTCCTCTGACCTAGTTAATTAAAAAGGTTAAGTAAGTGACATCATAGTACAAAAAGATAATGTACAAATTATTATTTTGCACTCAGTTTTCACAATACCTTTGGTATCTCCATGAAACAGACATTTTCAGGCTCTATGTGTTTTTGCACAGTTGCCACAGGAGCACCTCTGTAGGAGCAGAGTGAAAACAGGATGTTCAGTAGAATTTTTATATAAAGGAAATGTACTAGTTAAGCAACCATGATGTCTTGTTTTTGTTTAAGACAATATAATGCTAATATACACAGGGCTGTGTAATAATAAACAATATTGCAAGTAAAGAGGTGTTTAAGACAGCTACTGTGTGGCATACATTAAAGATATGGTTCAGAGAAAATTGCTTAGAATTACAGGTTATGACAAACATTTGCTCAGTGGCAGCACGTTACTGCCATGCACTATACGGCTCTATTAAATGCTGTATTCTGATTGGTCAGTCACATAATTAATGTTATTTCTGTAAAACGCTGTGGCCCTGATCGGCCCTGAAGAACCCGGACATTATTTACATTTCACAACAACAAAGAAGTCCCCTTCCCTCTGTCTTATTTCACTATCAGTAGCAACGGCCCGTTTAGTGTTACTTATCAATAAAAGTTAATTCACGTCAGAGTTTTAATCCTGTCAGACAATATGTCTCTGTAGTAACCTGCTCATTCTACATTATGTCTTACTAAACGCTATTTAACGCCAGTCTGAGTTTTGGTGAGCACGGCATGAACACAAACTACACGGTCGAGGAGCTAATAACAACAACACACAGAGGGGGAGGGGCCAAGAACGGCAGAACAGCTTTAATTCGTCTACATGTTAGCATTGAAGAAACAAACTTTACATACAGACCACTGACAAACCTCCTGGTTTGACCTTGGCTCTGGACTTTCTTCTGGTGCCTCTTCATATTGGGGGTCTGGCTCGGGCTCAAACATGAACGGCTGAACCACAGTTTGTTGTCCTGCAGCCATTTTCTCTCAGGGCCCAGTCGTCATGGTTACGCGATGCCATCCTCCCCCTCAGCAGACCATGAGGAAGAGCTGGGCGTATCAGCAGTGGCTCATTAACATATTAAGGTCATGCCTACTAAATCAGACCTGTCTGAACAGAGGGGCTATGTGAGCCTGGAAACAATGCTGCTGTGCTTTATTTATTGGCTTTTTGGACCAAAGCATGTTACTAACGTTTCATGAAGACATCAAGGATCCATGTTAAACTGCAGAGAAGGAGCATAATATGGTACCTTTAAGATAATCTTTTATATATGTGAGTTAATATAATGATCTTACGAACATTATTAAAAGGTTATTTTCCTACAACATAGAGCTGGAATACATTTCTAATGGACTCCATTGTTTAAAGTTGAGAATATTAAACTGAAAACAAGTACTTGAGGAAAGAACATAATGTACAGAACATTCTGCTCCAAAGTTGTGACACAAAGCAACTCCTGTTTGTTATTGTTCACCTTGTGACCGTCATGAACGAGTTTCTTGAAAGTAGACTGCGTCTGTGCGTCTTTGAAGAACGAGAGCACAAATTTGAACGAGACATTTTTATATCTGTGTTATCTTAGCTGCCATTACTGCGCAGAAGTTACAAGCCAGCTCATTCGGTATTTACTAAAAAAAAGACACTACATTATCATACAACGAAATCCTGCATCCAGCACAAGGCTGCATATCTTTGGAGATGAAATTCCCCAGTGCTTTGGTTATGCATTTTGCCCTGTCTGACTCTTCAGTGTAAGGCTGTTTAGAAGCTGCAGGGAGCAGAAGTCGTCCTGTCGACTCTCCCTCTCCGTCTTGTGCTGTCAGTTGTCTCACTGGGATGATGTCTCTGCAGATGAGCTGACATGTTGGTCTTGTTGCCGTTAGCATAAACAACTCATGTTGCACAGTGCTTGCACACTGTTGTTCTTTTGTCAACCACTTTCTTTCTGCTGTCATCATAACTGAATGCAAAGTGGTCCCATACAGCAGGCTTATACAGTGCTGCTGGATCATCTTCTTGCTCTGGCTGTTTTTCACTCGCCATGCCCACAAACGTCTCCACACAACTCCACGACCGGCTGCTACGCTGCTCACTTCATTGTGTGGTTTACTATCACTGCGGCTGACATCCAGCTTAAGGCACATTACCACCCCCTTCTGCTCTGGAGTGTAGCCTACACCACTTCGCCTCTTTATGAAGGAGAAAAAGAGTTACTGCATGCTAATTATATGAACCCAACGGGACACACGTGAACTGAACCGAGGCAGTCGAACCAAACGATTCAGACGGTTTTCATGAACTGTTCCATCCCCAGTCTGTACAGTATTAAATCTGGGAAATCGAGGGGGAATGACATGCTGCAAATAAGCCATCCACATACACAGATGTGCCACATCAGTTTTCTTTGTGGTTTGATCTCTGACAAAGACATAAATACAGTAAGATGGCTCAGTCTGCAGCTTCCTATATACACTCTGTGTTTACTTGTTGATCATGGATGTTTTTAATGCCCTGTTTTCTTTCTCCCCTCTTCAGAGTCAGACTAACTTCCAAGAAAGTCAGAGACCTTGTGGACCATCAGAGGTCTTTATTTGTCTTGTTTGTGTTTTGTCTGTGTCTCCTCATACTGAGGTGTCTGAATGCTGATGTGAATCCTCCCTCAGAGTTTGATGAGCAGCTGTGACCACAGAGAGTCTGATAAAACAGGAACCATCAGAATCCATCTGACATGAAGCTGTGGTTTGAATCCCACTTCCCTCCTCTTTGAAGAGTAGTCAGATATCTGTGTTCAGGTTTTTGTACAGCCTCTTCTACACTTTGTATCACTGTGTGTCTAAAGCACAGTAGTAGAGAGCTGTGTCTGCCAGGGTTAGCTTTGTGATGGTCAGCTCAGTGGAGCTGCTGGAAGTCTGGGATCCATATCGTTGGTCTGGAATATTTGAGCTTGTGGATCCTCGTGCTCCTTTCCAGAGTATAAACTGAGGTGCCTGAAGGTCAGAGTGATGTCTGTACCAGTAAAGCCAAACATTATTTCTTGTTGTCTCATAGGTACATCTGAGTGTGACAGATTGTCCTTCTGTTCCTCTGACTTCTTTGACCACAGGAGAGATTTTGTCTGCAGCTGTTTGTCCTGAAGTGGACGAGAAAAAGAAGTGATGAGACAAACAAGGTTCAAGAGAAGACATGACTTTGTTCTGATTGTTTTGATTGATGATCTTCAGAACAAAAATCCTGATCAGGACAGAGATTCCTGCTCTTATCTGCAGGTTTGATATTATTTATCAGAAGGAAGTGAAATGCAAGTTTGTCATCAAACATCATCCAACTCTGAGCATCATTCACATACCTGTGAGAGCTGAGAAGATGAATATCAGAGTGAGTTTGTCCATGTGTGCAGAGGTGAGATGGTGAGACTGAAGGATCAGTATGAATCAGTTTAGTTTGCTCTGATGTTCTCAGCTCAATCAGTTCTCTGTCATCAACACTGAAGGAGTCCCTCATTTCATGTCACAGTATGGGGAGGTGCTTAATGCTTTGAATCATCCATTGAACTGTGTTTGATCCCACTGCTCAGTGCCTAAAATAAAAATTACATCACGTCTCACCCATTTGAGGAGGATGCAGCTTCAGAGAAGAACAGACAACAAAACCTTGACTGTTATTATTGATTCAAAATCCATGATTGTCTCTGTGTTTATACAGCCGAAGAGTTTTAGCATTAAGCTATACTTAAACGTATTTGCCGATGCATGTGAAATATTAATACTTACTCAATGGTAATCAAGTTGTAATATTCCAAAAGGCCAAAGAACAAAAACCAAGAACAGGGCTGATCTCAACCAGCCTACAGGAACTGAAACATCTTTCTGAAAGTCAGAGAGCTTCTTGTGTGTCTTCTGTCCAAATCACTGTTACTGATTAATATTGTCTCATGTTATTGGTGAGGTCCATCTGCTGATCAGGTGAGACAGTGTAGAGGGACTCAGAGTTTTATGTGTGCCTTCTGTCCAAAGCTCTCCTGCTGTTTTTCCTTGAACTCATTCAGACTCTTTTCTGACTGTCATGTGCATCATGGCAGGAGTCTGCAGACTTGAGTTTTGTGCATCTCTCTGAAACAAACCAAATCAAGAACAGATGAGGCTTATGGGTGATTAACACAGAGCCCATTAGAGTAAATATATAATAATGATAGTATTTAGACTAATGATTATAATTACAATATCTGAAGCACTTGAGTGGATCTATTTCCTTAAATCAGACAATCCCACCATAACCAGCTATTACAGACCTGAGAGCATTCTTCCAACTGTCTGTAAGGCAATGGAAAATCTGGTGTCAGAACAAGTCATTAAACATTTGGACAACAGTCCGTTCATCCTAATTCAATGCAGCTCTTTAAAAAGACACCAGTCAACTGAGACGGCTGTCTGTTTCCCCCTGGACAATCTAAAATTGAAGACAGATGCTGGTGGAGTTGTGTGAGCTGTCTTTTTTGACCTGAGAAAAGCTTTGGATACCATCAATCACCATATTTCATCATCCAAACTGTAGAATTTCAGTTTTTCTGTCAATGTTATGAGATGGTTTGAATCATACCTCTCATCAATTATTCAGGGTTTTAGGGTCCACGACTTGAAATCAGCTTCACGTGACAATAACCATGGGGTTCCACAAGGATCAGTGTTTGACCCACTGCTTTTTAGTTTGTTTATCAATGACCTCCCAAGTTGTTGTCCTTTAAATGCAATCTGTCAAATGTATGCAGATGACACAGTTCATTATGTTCACGCTAAAGACAGTGAGCGAGCTGCCCAGGAGTTAACCTGTGCTATGACTAACTTGTATCACTGGCTATAGAGCTCTCAGCTGCATCTCAACATCTCACAAACTGTTTGTATGTAATTCACAACAAGAGGGAACAACAACAGTGATCCCAACATATTCACACAGGGTAAAACGATCGAGGTAGTTCAGGAATTTGAATTCCTCGGTATCATCTTTGACTCTAAAGTCTAGTTTAAACAGCAGGTAAAAGGATTATGAGTAGAATGAAATGTAACCTGTCCAACTTTAGATTTATTAGAAACAGCTTAACCCAGAGTCAGCAACGTCATACTTTGATGCAGTGATAATGCCACACGTCTTACTGCCTAACCAGCTGGGCAACTGCCTGTAAAACAACCCTGAAGCCAACTGAAACAGTCTATAAACAGTTTTGGATCAGAAACCTAAATCGTACCACCACTGCCTGATATTGGATCAGACTGGGACAATGAATAATGAATGAACCTTTATTGCCCCTAAGGGAATTTGTCTTGCACAGAGAGCATAAATACACAAAGTACATAGGACAACAACCACACAAGACAAGACAGCACATAATAACATTCAACAGTTAGTCAAGATTAAAATCTTAAAATACAGCTATAATAATAATAAATTAGCAGGTAAAAAAAATAACAAGATAAAATAACTGATTCTGTAACTGTCTATAAAATCTTACATGATCAAGCTCCACCACCAATTCAAGAGTTTGTAAAAAGAAATTCAACTAGACCAGAGCTGGCCTCAGAGGTGACTGCGTTATACCATTTAGAAAAAGTGCTGTTGGTCAAGCAGAGTTCTCATTTTGTGTGTCCCTGACCTGGAATCAAACACCAAGCTTAATATGCAAACTCCCGACCCTGACCTCCTTTTCCAAACACCTTCCAGCATGGCTGTTGGAAAACCAGATCAGTGATGATAATGTTTTAATTTTGTATGTGTGTCTAATGGGCTCACTGTGTTGGGGAACTGTCCATAATTGTCCACTGTTGCGTAAATAAGTACATCTATGTCTGCCATTTTGTAAATTAGGGCTTACATAAGACATCTATGTGTGCTGAATTAGTGCAAAATCTACTCACACATCTGCCTGTGCAACTTTGTGCTATGGGCATCATGCAATGTTATATTCAACATGACAATTTATGATCGTGGGCAGTAGGGTAATGCGCAAAGCAACATGCACTTTATATTTCTGTGCAATGATGGGCAAATGTGCATTATAATGAGGACAAGGCAGCAAGCAGTCTACACTTGAACATTTGACAGTTTAGCACTATGGCACCTAATAATTCAGTACACATAATTATCAAGTTTCCTCAAGTCCTGGCACCTGGACTGTATGATGTTTGAGGTTGTCTACGGTTAATATGAATCCTCAGACATATGAACACCATCCGGGTGTGCCCGCTGCTGTTCATTGATGATTTTCAGCAGGAGAGAGAGCGCCGTGCTAGTGTTAGCATCCGGTAGGATGTAAACAGCGATGACGATCACAACAGTTAGCTCTCTCGGGAGAAAATAAGGCGGGCATCTAACAGACATGTACTCAATGTCAGGGGAGCAGTACTTCCCTATCATTGTGAATAAAAACAAAAAATACTTGTTACTGTATGGTTATTTTACATAATTCTTCATCATGAGGCTCCTCTGCAGTGTTATGATGGAGTTCATCAGAGCTGTTTTAGGTGAGATCATCAAGACTTCATTGACATGTTCACCTGGAGTCAGAGAGGATGGGACTCCCCCTGGTGGATGTTGAGGAGTATTGTGGAGTCCTACCTCCAGAGGTTTTTGTTCAGAGTTTTGGTGTTTCCTGTCACTGTGGGCTGCAGAGCACAGTAGTACACAGCAGAGTCAGATACATGAAGCTTCTGGATCTGCAGAGGAACTGATCTTTTGACTGAATCCAGTGTGGATGAAAATCTCTCCTCAAACTCCTTCGTTGTTTTTCCTTCTCCGATCTTTAATCTGCTGAGGATGAACTCAGGGCTGTTGTCTCCGTCCTGTTTGTACCAGTAGAGATAATCATTTGTTCCAGTGCTGTTGTACAGACAGCCAAGAGTTCCTGCCTCTCCTTCAGTGGCAGTCACATCTCCTTCTGGTTGCAGCACGTTGTCTTTCTGTGCCGTACATTCTGTAAAACAGAAACAACAGCATCAGTGAGTTGTTAAAGAATCATGTGAGTGTTGGATTGATGATGGAGGAACAGAGTTCAGTTCAGGATCTGAAATGAAAGTTTGTCATCCAACATCATCCAACACTGAGCATCATTCACATACCTGTGAGAGCTGAGAAGATGAATATCAGAGTGAGTTTGTCCATGTGTGCAGAGGTGAGATGGTGAGACTGAAGGATCAGTATGAATCAGTTTAGTTTGCTCTGATGTTCTCAGCTCAATCAGTTCTCTGTCATCAAACATCTCTGCAGTCAGAGGGAGGAGACTCAGATGGAGTTGCTTTGTTTTGTCAAATGATGAAGATCAAGCCTGAATCCCAAAATACCATTGGTTAGCAGAGCATGACTCCCTCTAGTGGATGTTCCAGAGTATCTTCAGTCCAGAGGTTTTTGTTCAGAGTTTTGGTGTTTCCTGTCACTGTGGGCTGCAGAGCACAGTAGTACACAGCAGAGTCAGACAGATGAAGCTTCTGGATCTGCAGAGGAACTGATTTCCCGTTGATTGCAGCAGTAAACCTTTGGTGGTTGAACTCAGGGTCTTTGGTGACATCTTGAGAGTCGCATCTCAAGATGTACTTTGGGGAATCACGAACTTCCTGTTTGTACCAGAACAAGTAGGGGTATTTATCACTTGTCTGAAATGTACATTCAAGTGTGACTGTTTCTCCTTCAGGTGGTTGGATCACTCTGTCTTGTCCTTCACACCCTGGAGGAGACGACAACTTAGAGATGAGGGAATAAAATTTTTAGTCATCGATGAACATTCAGGTTAAGATGTATCACACTTAGAGAGTCAGACATATTTGAAATCAGTTTTATCAAATGAAGTGATTTCTGTCTCACCAGATAACAGAGCAGTGAGAATGATCCACAGCCAATGGTCCATCTCTACAACAAGGTTTAGATCAACAGGAGGAACTAGCTGATGTTCAACATTCAGTGTGAGGAAAGTTCTTCTCACAGCAGCAGTTATCTTCTACTGAAAGATTGATGTCAGTGCTGAGGTAGCTCAGTTCCTTCTTGATGATGTGGCCCTCTAGTGGAGGATCAGAGTTGTTGATAAAGGCTCTCAGCTGATTGTCTCTCAGGCCCATTTCACACATGCAGCCTTGATTTTATCAGGATAACTGACAACAAGATGAAAACAGGCTGTTCTTTAAATTTGTTTTATGTGAGCTGAGTTATAAATCCTGAGTACCCCACGGTTTCCAACAGTTCAGTTCCGTGTTGGGTTAATGCCGTCTAGGGCAGTTATATCATTAGTAAAGGTTTCTCCCACAGTCCTGCAGAGCTGTACGCTCCTCTGTCTCCATGTGTTGTTTACAGCCTGTTGCTTCCTGCTCGGTGCACGTGTGTCAGCCTCTTCTGGTTATTGACTCTGGTCACGTCCTTTAACAGCCCAGTTTGAATGAGCCTACAGACTTGCAAAGATATTAATCAGGTTTGATATTGTTGTAAGGCCACGACTGGAGAAAGACCGCCTTCAAACTGCAAATATCAGGTCCTAAGCCCATCTCACATCTAAAGACCGCGATCACAGGGGTGTCGCCCGACTCCAAAGAGACTCCATAAGATTTTATTACCACTTTGAAAATTTGTCTGAGACTTCAAAAATCACAGGGAAAGCATCAGGTGTAAGGCCAGCTTGACTGTCAACATCAAACTAACATTTTCTCTGAGATGTTCAGCTGACCATGATCTTCATGGAGGCGTTCAGACTGAGACTGTCTCTGAAGGTCTCTGTAGTCAGCAGAGCTCTCTGGACTAAAGTGGTGCTGAATGTTTTTCTATAGGTCCATCACTTTGTTCTGACAGAAGAGTCAGAATAACTGAAATGTTACCTGGAGATTTATGCAGCTGACTCTGGTCACACATCCATCCATCCATCCATCCATCCATCCATCCATTGCCCTCTGCCTACATGAGGTTCAGTTCATACTTCAGACACAGACCTCCATCACATCACCAGTGCTTTCTGTCTCTACCTGGGGAGATCTGAGGTGTATCCAGGTCAGAGTGGATATATAATCCCTTCTGCCAGTTCTAGAGTCTCCTCCTTCCTGTAGGACGATACGTAGAGGACCTCAGCACTTAGTGAATAGGAGGATCATTATCAGCTGTTGTCCCACCTCAGTGGATCCTTGAGGTCCAAAGTACCAACAGCTCTAAGTCAAGGTCAAGTTGAAGATCCAGCCTCCTCATTGAATATCTGAGGCTGATCCAGATATGGATCTCCAACCACATTCTTCTAGTTAAACCCAAAGCTCATGACCAAAGGTGAGCGTCCTTCTTTCCTTCTTTCTCTCATAGTTCATCTCAACCTTGAAAAAAACAAACAAAAAAGTGAAAATAATACATGTATGTACACCAAACAACGGTACATGTCCATCAAGTAAATGTAGATATGTAAGAACACGCGTATGCATGTATGTCAACAAAACAGCCAGTTTGAGAAGGAACAGAATGAAGCAAGAAGGTTATCTGGTCCTGCCCCTTACTTACAAATCAGATTCAACAATGAATTAAAGCTAGGGTTGGTAATTTGATTACGATACACTTTTTGTTATACTGGTTAAATTGATCGTTATGTCACGATGGCAATCAATGCATGATGTGTTCTTAATAGAGAGTGAAAAATAGCTGCTGTCTACAGCAGGAGTAAAACAGGGAAAACACCAACCAATCACAGCAATTCGGACCGAATTTATTAAACCAATCAAATCTCGTACTGCCGTTTTGCCCACCTTCTGTGTGTACATTTTGCCGGTGTGCACTGACCCTGATTTAATGTGCATAGCCGAGCTGAAAAGGATCCAAGTACGCTGGAGAATGCCGACCTGTCAAGTTTTGGCTTTAAAAATAAGGGAGTCCAGAGTCCTGAGGAGATGCTACATTCAAGTTTTCCAAAATTACCAACCCTAGCTTTAAAATCAAAATTCATTATCAGCAGGCAGTATTCATGTAATAATCCAAATACAAGGATAATGGTCTCATTTTAAAAACTACAGTAAATCTTCATAGAAAAATACATTTCTACAAGCCCAACCCCATTCTTCATATAAACCTCCAAGAGAACAAACAGACACACTAATATATTATATTCACCTACATGTGTCTACATACCTGCAGTCTGACTGCAGATTGGATGACCGATGACATTTTTAAATAGCTGACATGTTTATGAATTTTAGGTCTTTTACTTTTTTTTGAGAGGACAGTCTGTACAGTATAAATCTGTGAAGTACAGGTTGAATGACATGCTGCAAATGAGCCATCCACATACACAGATGTGCCACATCAGTTTTCTTTGTGGTCTGATCTCTGACAAAGACTTAAATACAGTAAGATGGCTCAGTCTGCAGCTTCCTATATACACACTGTGTTTACTTGTTGATCATGGAAGTATTTAATGTTTTATTTTCTTGTATGCTGGTTTGATCTAAGACCCCTTCAGGTCCCCTGTAGGTTTTTGTCTGGACAAGCTCAGAGTCAGACTAACTTCCAAGAAAGTCCAAGACCTTGTGGACCATCAGAGGTCTTTATTTGTCTTGTTTGTGTTTTGTCTGTGTCTCCTCATACTGAGGTGTCTGAATGCTGATGTGAATCCTCCCTCAGAGTTTGATGAGCAGCTGTGACCACAGAGAGTCTGATAAAACAGGAACCATCAGAATCCATCTGACATGAAGCTGTGGTTTGAATCCCACTTCCCTCCTCTTTGAAGAGTAGTCAGATATCTGTGTTCAGGTTTTTGTACAGCCTCTTCTACACTTTGTATCACTGTGTGTCTAAAGCACAGTAGTAGAGAGCTGTGTCTGCCAGGGTTAGCTTTGTGATGGTCAGCTTAGTGGAGCTGCTGGAGGTCTGGGATCCATATCGTTTATCTGGAATATATGAGTCTGTGGTCTTTCGTGCTCCTTTCCAGAGTATAAACTGAGGTACCTGAAGGTCAGAGTGATGTCTGTACCAGTAAAGGTAAATGTACTGGTATTCTGTCTCATAGTGACATCTGAGGGTGACAGATTGTCCTTCTGTTCGGCTGAATTGTTTGACCACAGGAGAGATTTTGTCTGCAGCTGTTTGTCCTGAAGTGGACGAGAAAAAGAAGTGATGAGACAAACAAGGTTCAAGAGAAGACATGACTTTGTTCTGATTGTTTTGATTGATGATCTTCAGAACAAAAATCCTGATCAGGACAGAGATTCCTGCTCTTATCTGCAGGTTTGATATTATTTATCAGAAGGAAGTGAAATGAAAGTTTGTCATCCAACATCATCCAACACTGAGCATCATTCACATACCTGTGAGAGCTGAGAAGATGAATATCAGAGTGAGTTTGTCCATGTGTGCAGAGGTGAGATGGTGAGACTGAAGGATCAGTATGAATCAGTTTAGTTTGCTCTGATGTTCTCAGCTCAATCAGTTCTCTGTCATCAAACATCTCTGCAGTCAGAGGGAGGAGACTCAGATGTTGGAGTTTTGGTGTTTCCTGTCACTGTGGGCCTCAGAGCACAGTAGTACACAGCAGAGTCAGACAGATGAAGCTTCTGGATCTCCAGAGGAACTGATGTCCCGTTGATTGCAGCAGTTAATCTGTCGTTGTCAATCTCAGGATCACAGCAGTGATAGAATAAACACAAGATGTCAGTGCTGTAGCTTGAACGTCTGTCGTTGGTCTCAGATTGCCTCATCAAAATGGTCCATCTATGACTAATCTAAGTGGCTGATTTACTCCTACTTTGATCTGAAAAAGGTCGGGAATCCAGTGAACTGAGAAGTGTTAAAATTAAGCTCTTTTATTCTGCAATGGCTGGGGCTGAAGTGTCTCTGCAAACAATCTGGGACGCCATTGAATGTAAGAAAGGGGAACTGAAGACTCATTTTGACACAAACTTTGAGTCAGTCCATCGTGCTCTGGACAAAATACAAGATCTTTATCCTCACTTGGTGACCAAGTGTCAGAGCTGAAACAAAGAGTGGGCTCAAATGAGAACAACATCGAGGATCTGACTAAACGTGTGCAACCACTTGAAAAAGA
This sequence comes from Cetoscarus ocellatus, assembly GCA_037902135.1. Lineage (NCBI taxonomy): Eukaryota > Metazoa > Chordata > Actinopteri > Labriformes > Labridae > Cetoscarus > Cetoscarus ocellatus. The sequence continues at coordinate 797,912 of JBAMNC010001859.1, forward strand.
GAATGCCTACCTAAAGGATAAAGTTGATGATGCAGAAAACAGAAGCCGCTCCTTAAATCTCCGTTTTCTTTAATGTTCCTGAAAAAAGTGAGGGCAAGAACATGATGATGTTCCTTAATCAACTTATTCAACAACTTCAGGGCAGAGAGAACTTCTCCGCTATGCCTGTTATTGAAAGGGTGCACCGTTCTCTCACCTTTAGCTCCAGCTCGAGATCTTCTCCTCGGCCCATCCTTGTGAAATTTTTACATTTCTATGATAAAGTGAGGATCCTACGTCTCTCGCGAGAGAGGGGAGAGCTCACCTTTTTGGGAGTTCGAATCCACATTTATCCTGACTTCAGCGCCGCTCTAATCAACAAACGCCGGCAGTTTGACGACGTCAAAAAGAGGCTTCGTGCTGCTGACATCAGGTACTCTCTTCACTATCCCTGTATGCTAAGAGTGATTGTGGATGGACAGCCAAAGCTCTTCAGAAGTGCTGAAGAAGCAGAGACTTTCTTCTGTTACTGCCGGCTCAGGGCAGACAACAAAGAAGGGAGGCAACACACAACCAGAACCATACGCATTTATATTTTATTTAACTGAAATATACCAAAACAAATCATAAACATGTGTAAGGCGTAAGGATTAGGTTCAGTAGGTTCAAATATCAGCATGTCTGTGGTGGATGTTGCATGATGTACACAAACCCAAAAGGCGGTGGCTGGGGTGGCAGATGCAGGCCTGGCTAAGAGAGAGAGAACAGTTATGCAGCCAGGCCTTTTATGCTTTCAGGCCCTGCCCTGTTGGGCAGGTAACTCAGCCCCTCCCAGCTCCACCCTCCACCATCTCCCTGAGGCTGTAACAGAGAGCAGAGTGAGACACATGCAAGGGGAGAAAGAGGAAGAGGAGCAGGAGGGGTTGTCACACTTCACTGACTCCTTTTTTTCGTCTCCATGACAGCTTCGAAGTAGCTCATTCAGCTAATGTTGGCAGCTAACATTCAGACTTTGACTGTTCAGACTTTCTCTTTTGGATCTCCCCACACAACTGGAACATTGTTGAGCCTCTACTTTTCATCGGTGCCTTTTAGTTTAATGTTACTTCTAAGTTTTGTAAGCTGCAATTCAACTTTTTGCCAAGCTATTTACTGTCCATCCGTGTGTGAAATTCCACTGTTTGCCGTAAACTGCTCTGCCCGTGACGTCATTGTTACCGGGTTTCAGCTGATACTGTCGTGATGCTGTCGTAACCCGATTCTTGCTGAAAACTGTCAACTACTGATTGCTGTCTTTTCCATTGTTACTGCCTTTGGATGCATATACGGCCTTAACATTTTCTGTTTCCTATACTCTTTACTTTCTTTATGGTTTTCTGAGGCTGTATGATTATCATCAGTTTCCATGATTGCTAAATGTAGGCCATAATCTTTTGTTGTTTTGAATTAAATAAGGCCCTCCCTTATTTCTACTGGCAATAATATTGCAATCTGAGCCTTTTGTTATAAGAGCTATCCAAGTTGTTGTTGCTTTATGTGTGTGATATGTGTTTATGTGTATCTTTTTGTGAGTATGTGTCCTGTTTGTCCTTTTCTTGCTCCCCATCACTTCATCCCTCCCCCTTCAAATTAATATTTGAACTGTCATTTTTCTATATGATGCAATTGATTTAGCAAAGGGTCTAAAGATTATTCACCTTAATATTCACAGTCTTGTTTCAAAAATTGATCTATTAAGAGCCTGGGTCACTCTTTATAAACCTTACATCATTACTATTTCTGAACATGGCTCCATGAAAACAAAATGATGAAATTGAAATTGATAACTTTGTGTTATATAGAGCTGATCGGTCATCTAGAGGTGGTGCTGTAGCAACCTATGCTGCAGCCAATTTAGCCTCTGACCACATTATTCCTTCTGTTGAGCCTGTTAACTCTGAATGTCTTTTTGTCAACATAATCCTTCATGAAAACAAACAGTTAACAATTGGCAATATTTACAGGCCTCCCTCAGCTCCTGGTGATTCTACCACGTGTATTCTATCTACTATTAATTCTCTTGAAAGGCATAATGAATTAATCATTCTTGGTGACTTTAACAGTAACTGGCTTGATCGTTCTTCTTACAAGGACAGAAATTTATTTAATAGTGTACACCTCACGCAGCTCATTAATGAACCCACAAGAGTTGATCACAGATCTTCATCTCTGCTTGACTGGATCTTGGTCTCAAATCCTGACAGAATAGTTAAACCTGGTGTTATGTCAGACTGTTTAAGTCATCATTCTCATATATTCTGTGTCTGGAAAATTAAAGTTCCATGTTCTCCCCCCAAATTTATTACATGCAGACATTGTAAGAACATTAATGAAGACAACTTTATTCATGATTTGATTTCCATTAATTGGGATAGATTTCAGTTAATTCCATATGTTGAGAAAGCTTGGACCTTCTTTTATTCTGAGGTAAACAACGTTATTGATTATCAAGCTCCAATGAGACTGTTAGAGTCAAAGGAAGACACTTGCCCTGGATCAGTTCAGAACTCATTACTCTTTTTAAACAGAGGGATAAAGCATGGGCTAGATATCGCTCATCTAGAGATCTTACTGACTGGAACACTTATAGACTACTGAGAAATGAATGTACAGTTAAAACCAGGAATGCAAAGTCTGATTACTACAAAGACAGCTTGTCCCAAAATTTTCACAATCCAAGACAGTTTTGGAATTGATTGAACTTTGTTCTTAACAGAAATAACAAAAAAGCTTTAAACCAGATTCAGTTTAATAATGAGCCTTTGTCTGATCCATCACTTATTTCTAAAGCATTTAATCACCATTTTTCTTCTATCTGGAGCTCCTATCACTTTGACTCCTATTGGACTGCCAGTCCCTCATTTAGTACTTTCTCTGACCATTCATTTTCTTATAAAGCAAATCTTGCCTAATGAGGTTTTTCTTGCTTTAAGTCAGTTTAAAGATAACACTAGTGCTGGTCCTGATGGCCTTGATGTTAAGTTTATAACTTGCTGCACATGTTTTGATGTATCCCCTTGCTGACTTGTTCAATCTGTCTCTGTCCACCTGTTCAATCCCCACGATATGGAAATGCACTAAGGTTACCCCCCTTTTCAAAGGTGGAGATCCCTCTGATGTGAACAATTATCGGCCTATTTCTATTATTTGTACAGTTGCTAAAGTTTTTGAAAAGCTTATTTTTGACCAACTGTCACATTATTTAAATTGTTTTAATATTTATCACCATTTCAATCAGGATTCAGAACAAATATTTCTACTACTACTGCTCTGTTGAAATTTATGAATGATGTATTCTCCTCCTTTGATAAGGGTCAATTTACTGGTGCAGTTTTTATTGATTTGTCCAAAGCTTTTGATCTTGTTGACCACTATTTACTTCTGGATAAACTTTTTTGCTGCTGGTCTTGATCAAAATGCTCTTCTTTGGTTTAACGCCTATCTCCACAATCGTCGTCAATGTGTTGTTTTTCAGGGTCATCAGTCTGACTTTTTAATTATTGAAAAGGGAGTTCCCCAAGGCTCCACATTAGGTCCACTTCTTTTCTCTATTTTTATTAATGATTTACCTAACATTTGTTCAAATTGTCACGTCCACTTATATGCTGACGACACTGTTATATACATCTCAAACCCTGATATATCTCAAATCCAGAACTCTTTACAGTTTGATTTGGATAGGGTTCAAGACTGGTTCAGTCAGAACAAACTTGTATTGAACAAAAAGAAGTCCTGCAGCATGATTTTCAGTAAACGTCACCTCCGATCTCATCCAGCTGATCTTCATATTCATTTTTCTGATGGATCTCCTGTTGATATAGTTGACTCATTCAAATATCTTGGACTTTGGATTGACCCAGAACTCACCTTCAAACCACATATTGATTATATTGTTAAAAAAGCATATGGCTGTCTTGCTTCACTTTATCGTTCAATCAATTGTTTCACTCTTCATGTAAGAAAGAGGCTTGTCTCCCAAATGATACTACCACTTGTTGATTATGCAGATATTGTTTACCAAAACACTCCAGACACTAATCTTAGATCTTTGACTGTATTATTTAACTCTTTATGTAGATTTGTTTTGAGATGTCCTTTCAGAACCCATCACTGTTTTATGTTTGACTCATTGAACTGGTTACAGCCGAAACCAAGACGTCAATTTCATTGGCTTCTCTTCCTTTTAAAATGTGTTTATTTCAATTGTCCTCCATATTTAAAAGAACTCATGATTCTATATAATTCTCCATACTCACTTAGACATATGAACTACCCATTTTTCTCTGTTCCCAGAATCTTAAAAGAAGTTGGTAAAAGATCATTCCAATATAAAGCTCCATCTGACTGGAATAATCTCCCTCTTTCTTTGTGCTCTACTACTTCTTCTCACTGTTTCAAGTTGTCACTACACTCCCATCTCAAAACAAATTGCTCATGCTTCTAATCTACTCCTTTGCCTTTATGTTCACTTTATTGATCCATTTTAATATGTTTTGCCTAATTTTTATGTTAAGAGTATGTGGGTTGGGGTTGTGTGTGGAAGTGGGTGAGCAAGATGTCTGTATTAGTTATATGTTATGTATGTTTATATTTCAATGTATAGTAATGTGTCTTCTGTTCTCTGTATATGTTTGTTTAGGGACCCACTTGAAAATGAGATGCTACATCTCAAGGGGCTATCCTTCAATAAATTCAAATTCAAATTCAAATCTTTATAGACATTTTTAAGAGACATTTCATCACGTACTTTGGGAAACCTTTAACATCTTGTTTGTACCAGAACAAGTACGAGTTTGTGTTAGTTGTCTCAAATGTACATCCAAGTGTGACTGAGTCTCCTTCAGATGCAATGATATCTCCTGGTGTCTGGATCACTCTGTCTTGTCCTTCACACTCTGGAGAAGTGGAAAACATAAATGGTCTTCATAATCATGCCTCACATGTGACCTTGATTTGTCTTGACCTTTGCTCAGTTGTCTCTTTTCACCTGTCAGTGACCCCCTCATATTTAGGATGAATAAGGTCAGATCCAGTTGACTGGGTCTGGACCACATTTCTGCTGTGTTGTGTGCAGCTCCACCCTTTGATTGATGGAGGAGCACACTTCCAGATTAAACCCCTGTTGCCCTGAGCTGCTCCTTATGGTTTGGTTAGCTACAGAAAGATAAGTGAGACGACTTGATTAGGGAATATTTACACATGAAGGCAGATGATATCAATTCCTTCAGCTCCATGGAACTGGTTCTCAACTGGTCCCTGTTCCTATCAAAATGTCATCTGAGAGGACAAACACATCATGGTCCAGAATCAGACAGACTTTAGTTCATAGGTGTCTCACCACAAAAACATTCTGTCAGCAATGAATGAAGAGGATATAAGCAGAGACGTGCTGATATCATGGACTGTTTTCATGTTAACTTCATCTATGGCTCACTCAACATCCAATCTGGATCCAACATTCAGTAAAGCTGTGTGTGAACACACTTTCTTATCAAACACATACAAACCAAGCAGAGACACAGTGAGGATATAATGAGTGTTTGAGTGTTTAGAGTGAAGATGCTGTAAATAAAGGACCAGTGTGAGTTTGGAGATCTGTCTGTTGAGATGTTCAGAGCTGGACTTAAAGAGTTCTCCATCATGAGGCAGCTCTACAGTGTTATGATGAAGTGGTTTATCACAGCTGTGGAGTGACTGAGACCAGTTTAGACATTATGAGGACATGAAACAAGAGTCAAAGAGAGGAACTCCCTCTAGTGGATGTTCCAGAGTATCTTCAGTCCAGAGGTTTTTGTTCAGAGTTTTGGTGTTTCCTGTCACTGTGGGCCTCAGAGCACAGTAGTACACAGCAGAGTCAGACAGATGAAGCTTCTGGATCTTCAGGTCCATGACTGTTTTATCTACTCTCGCACTGAAGGACCAACCTGGTCTTGGACTTGATAGTGGTTCTGATGTTGTATGAGAGATGAGGAACTCTGGAGGTTCTCCAGGATATTGTCGATACCAGAAGAAATAATCACCAGCAGCAGCTTGTTTGGAGTATCTGTAGGACAGAGTAACAGAGCTGTCTTCTAAACTGAACTCTTCATTCTTCTCTGGAGTGAGATCTTCACAGTTCACACCTGAAGGAGAAATACACTTAGATTCATGCTTCAAGGTTTTTCCATCAATATTCAGTGGTTACAGAGATCATTTAGATTTTATCTCTCAAATCTGTGAACAAGTTCAAAATGGACTTTTTGAGCATCCAATCTTCACCCATCAAGAATATTTTTAATGTCTGACATGATAAACTGTGTTTCTGTGTCACATTCATATGTGTTCATGCTTTTATGTTGATTTTGTTTTAATCTAAAGATCAGACTGACTAACATGTTTACAATAATGATGTTTTGTTGTTTGTTGTCTCTTACCATAGAAGAGCAGAGCAGTCAGAATGATCCACAGCCAATGGTCCATCTCTACAACAAGGTTTAGATCAACAGGAGGAACTAGCTGATGTTCAACATTCAGTGTGAGGAAAGTTCTCCTCACAGCAGCAGTTATCTTCTACTGAAAGATTGATGTCAGTGCTGAGGTAGCTCAGTTCCTTCTTGATGATGTGGCCCTCTAGTGGAGGATCAGAGTTGTTGATAAAGGCTCTCAGCTGATTGTCTGTCAGTTTGTGTTTTTGTTCAGAGTTTTGGTGTTTCCTGTCACTGTGGGCCTCACAGCACAGTAGTACACAGCAGAGTCAGACAGAGCAGCAGAGGAGATCTGCAGGTCCAGACGATTCTCTCCAAACAACTTGGTAGAAAACTTTGAGTCTGATCCCAGAGAGTCTGCTGACCTTGTGTAATTGGACCCAGAGATGTAGATGAGAAACTCTGGAGGTCTTCCTGGATGTTGTTGATACCAGAAGAAATCATCACTTCTAGAAAAGGTCTTGTAGTATCTGTAGGACAGAGTTATGGAGCTGTCTTCTGGACTGATCACTTCATCTTTGACTGGAGTGAGCTCCTCACAGATGATCCCTACAACATGAGAAACACCAAGGAGATTTCATTTTAGATGAAGAATTTCTGATCTTCCAGTTACAGGACTTTGTCATGAGTCCGTTCTTGGATTCTTGTAAGACAGAGAAGTCACTACATGATAATGTTACTGAACTGTTCACTGATTCTTGGCAATGAAAACATTTCATTCACGTACCTGTGAGAGCTGAGAAGATGAATATCAGAGTGAGTTTGTCCATGTGTGCAGAGGTGAGATGGTGAGACTGAAGGATCAGTATGAATCAGTTTAGTTTGCTCTGATGTTCTCAGCTCAATCAGTTCTCTGTCATCAAACATCTCTGCAGTCAGAGGGAGGAGACTCAGATGTTGGATTGATTCAGTGTCTCAGTCAAACAGTCGAGTCTTCATGATGACAAACCATCAAGGTGTCTGATGAAGGTCAAGGACCATAAACGTCTCCTCTGTGGTGATTATCTTCATTAAATGGACTTTGGAGCAGCTTCTGGTGTGCAGACCTTTGTGTTTTATTTATTTATTAGGATCCCCATTAGCCGCCAATTTAATGGTTGCTAGTCTTCCTGGGGCCCTTTAAAATATTTCATTTACAAAATTTACAATATAAAATTGTGTAAGAATGCACAAAATTACACAAATAACACAGTACAATTAAGAAAAGTAGTAATATTACGACATGGTGAAATTATGACTTAATTAAATTATGGCAATAATACAAAAATTTAAATGTGAGCAGATTTAGTTCTGACATGGTCGTCTGCAGTAACTCTGTACAAATATTTTTAAATGTGTATTTATGTTGGATTTTGCGTGAGCTGACCGAGAGCTTATTCCAATTTAATATTGCTCTGTAAAGCACCGTGGACTTCAGAGAGTTTGTTTTTTGGGCGAGGAAGTTTTAAATCGCCCCCTAGAGCCTGTCTTGTGGTATATTGGCGGTCGCTTTCAACAAAAATCAACTTCTCAGCAAAGAACTGTGGCTGATCTTTAAATATTGCATTCCACATCAACATCCAGTTTTAACATTTTTCTGATATCAGTTCTGTTTCCTTCATTGATCTCAGTAAATCCACTGATCTCTCTCTAATAAAATCAAACATGAACCAGTAACCCAGAGATGGCTGTTTGTGTGTTCACATCATTGATATTTGTGATCAAATTCATGTAATTGTACAAATTACAAAAAACGTCTTGGTGAAATGGGACATAAAGCACCTGAATGAACAAACTTTTATCTGTGACTTATCACAGATTGAGTGGTGCAAGGTCCACCTGTTTGAAAATGTGGAGTCAGCTTGGCGGGTCTTCTGTGATGAGTTTTTAAAATTAAGAAACAAAACTTGATCAAATTTAATGTAAAGGGGCGAAAAAAGTCCCTGGTGCACTCATAAGATTAGTGATCTAGTTAAAGACAGTGAAGCTGCCTGGGTCACAGCAAGACAAAATAAAACTGATGATGATTGGCTCCGTTTTCGTCAACTGTAAAATAAATGTACCTCGTTGATTAGGAAAACAAAATCGGAATTTTATTTGTCTGCCACAACAAAAATCTAAATGATCCAAAAAAGTTTTGGAAGACAGTGAATTCCACATCAGACTCTGTGCCAATAGCTGAGCTGCCTAATTTTTTAATTAAAAGGGGGAAAAGCTCACAGATAAATCTACCATGTTGAGCTTTTTTGATGAACATTTTATATCGGCAGGGTTTTTATTTGAGTATTTTAATCCTGTTTTAACTACCGTAAAATACAAAATAAACACCCCGGCTGTTATTTGGTATTTTACGGTATGCCTGTTTTTAATCCTGAAGCCTGTGAAAGGATTAATTGCTCTAATGCTCCACTTTTTAAATTCACTCCTGTGTCAACTGCTGATGTTCTCAGTGCCTTAAAACAATTAGACACAAATAAGTCAGCTGGTCCTGATAACCTGGACCCTTTTTTATCAAATTGGCAGCTGACTACATTGTGGAGTCATTGGCCTATATTTTTAATTTGAGTTTTAAAACCAGTGAAGTACCCACAGTTTGGAAATCGGCATTTCTGCTTCCACTTTTAAAGAGTGGCGATCCCTCAGAGGTCAACAATTACAGACCGATTTCTAAACTTTGTGTCCTGGCGAAAATATTTTAACAATTGTCAGTGAGCCATTAAAACTATTTTTACATCCTCGCGGTAATTTAACAAATGTTCAATCTGGTTTTAGAAAGCAGCACAGTACTGTTACTGCTGCTCTAAAAGTTTTAAATGATTTTATTTAGGTTTTAGATTGCAAAAAATATTGTGTTGCACAATTTATTGATTTATCCAAGGCCTTTGACACGGTTGATCACAAACTTTTAATTGATACACTGCTCAGGATTGGGATCTCAAGCCAAGCTTCCACTTGTTTTGCAGATTACTGAACAAATTGAAAACAGTGTGTCCAAATGGCTGAGTCCTCCTCTGGTTTCCTGAACATCTCGAAAGGAGTACCCCAAGGTTCAGTCCTGGGACCAATTTTATTTACTATTTATATAAATAATTTGTGCGTCAATCTGTCAAATGCATTTGATCATCTTTATGCTGATGATACAGTCATTTACTGCTGCTCTTCCTCACTTTCACAGGCTTGTGAATTTTTACAGACTGCTTTTAATACAGTTCAGACTCATCTTCAATCTCTGAAACTGGTTTTAAATGCAGAGAAACTAAATTCATGGTATTTTCTCACAAACATGAATTAACTGAGCCTGTCAGTGCCATTACAACTCTAAATGACAAACAGATAGAGCTGGTCTCTAGCTGTAAGTATCTTGGATTTCTGCTTGACCAGGAGCTCTCACTCCAGGCTCATATTGCCAACCTGGTCCGTAAATTGAAGGTAATCTTGGATTTTTCTACCGGTACAAATCCTGTTTTTCCCTCAGAGCTCAGAAATATCTTGTCTCTGCGGCCTGTCCATCATTGATTGATTATGGTGATGTTTTCTATATGAGTGCCTCGACCAAATGTCTCTGGACTCTGGACACCGTTTATCACTGTGCACTGTGTTTTGTTACTGGCTGCGGTCGTCTCACTCATCACTGTGAGCTCTATGCCAAAGCTGAGTGGCCCTCCTTGAGCTCCCAGAGGTATACCCACTGGATGCTGTTGGTGTATAAGTCTCTTCTGGGATCAGTACTGTCCTATCTATGTTCACTACTACAGAAGTCCAGGAGCACCTATGCCTTACACTCTTGCGCAGTCTATCACCTAAATGTGAGAGAGTCCGAACTGATTTCGGTAAAAGAGCTTTTTCTTCTGCTGCCCCCACAGCCTGGAACTCTACACAGACTGAACTGAAAATGTCTGAACTGGTTTCACTCAAAGCTTTTCGCTCCATTTTGCTCACCAGGCAGCGAGAATCCTATGAACAATGCCTGTGTTTTTAATTTCACCTGTCCTCAAAAATGATTGCTCTTCCATTGTCTAGCTGTTGTTTTTGATATATTTATTGGTTGCAATTTATTGCCTAAACCTTTTTAATTTTGTATTGATATTTGACGTGTGCTGCTGACCTCTGGGCCAGGTCGCCCTTGTAAATGAGATCCTGATCTCAATGGGATTTATCTGGTTAAATAAAGGTTAAATAAAAAAATTTAAAAAATGTATTTGCACAAATAGTTTGAAGCAGTGTGTGTCTGCTTGTGACAGTTTTGTGTGAGGGTCTACTTTTTTCTTTACAGCCATGGAGGTGTTCAGTAAAAAGGTCCAAATGATCTGCTTTGCTAACCAAAGCCTGAGGCTGTAGAGATGTTACCAGTGACCAAGAGTAAGGCTGTAGACATCAGGTGAGCTGGTTCTAACCTTCTGAACACCTAAATGCTGAGTGTTGGTGACAGTGAGTCAGTCCCTGCTCCGTGCTGGGAGTGATTAGTCGTCTCCTCTCTGACAGCGCTCTGCCTTGGGTAAAGTGTGGTGAGTTTCAGGATAGCAGTGAAAATGTGGAGTGGATTTTGACCAAGCAGAGTGGTCTGTCTCTGATAAAGTGGACTGGATTCCTCTGAGAGCTCTCTGAGAATCTGCTGAACAGACAGCTGTGCTGCTGTGTGACACGGTAAAAGTGAGGGGGTCCAAATGAAGGGTTTTTACGATGTCTGCAGCACCCATGTCCACATGAGGCCCCAAAGCTGCTGCTCGTCCACATCAGGGTTTGAGTTCAGATGCAGTAAATGAAGGACTGTATGAGCTGTGACCAGTGGTACCATCCAAGCTGGACTAAATAATTCTTCATCATGAGGCTCCTCTGCAGTGTTATGATGGAGTTCATCAGAGCTGTTTCAGGTGAGATCAGTCGAAACTTCACTAATATGAGCAACTGGAATCAGAGAGGATGAGACTCCCCCTGGTGGATGTTGTAGAGTATTGTGGAGTCCTACCTCCAGAGGTTTTTGTTCAGAGTTTTGGTGTTTCCTGTCACTGTGGGCCTCAGAGCACAGTAGTACACAGCAGAGTCAGACAGATGAAGCTTCTGGATCTGCAGAGGAACTGATGTCCTGTTGATTGCAGCAGTAAATCTGTTGTTGTCAAACTCAGGGTCTTTGAAGACATCTTTAGAGTAGCATTTCATCATGTACTTTGGGAAGCCTTCAACATCTTGTTTGTACCAGAACAAGTACAAGTTTGTGCTAGTGCTCTCAAATGTACATCGAAGTGTGACTGAGTCTCCTTCAGACGCAATGATCTCTCCTGGTGGTTGGATCACTTTGTCTTCTCCTTCACACTCTGGAGAAGAGGAGAACATAAAAGGTAAGAGATAATGAGTAGACCACAGAAAACAGTCCATTAAGTTCAGTCACCTAAAGATCAGACTCTAATCCATGAACATCATGATTAGGTTTTGTTGTTTGTTGTCTCTTACCATAGAAGAGCAGAGCAGTCAGAATGATCCACAGCCAATGGTCCATCTCTACAACAAGGTTTAGATCAACAGGAGGAACTAGCTGATGTTCAACATTCAGTGTGAGGAAAGTTCTCCTCACAGCAGCAGTTATCTTCTACTGAAAGATTGATGTCAGTGCTGAGGTAGCTCAGTTCCTTCTTGATGATGTGGCCCTCTAGTGGAGGATCAGAGTTGTTGATAAAGGCTCTCAGCTGATTGTCTGTCAGGCCCATTTCATACATGCAGCCTTGATTTTATCAGGATCACTGCAGGGTAGTCTGTGTGGGTAAATTTCTGACATAGCTGTTTACACTTGCTCCTCTCAGCAGAGAGTTTGTCCTGCTGGATGGGGAAGTTGTTGAGGGGGCAGTGGGGTCACCAACAGGCAGCACACAGGGTCAACCTGTCACGTATGTAAAAACTGAACTGAGAAAAACACGGACCAGGACGGTTATATAAAAACATTTGTTTAAACTAAAATAGACTCAAGAAACAGGAATTAATCCTTTACAAAAAATCCACAAAACTGAAAACACAAAGTAAACTTACAACAGACACTGGAGAACACGAGCAGAGCAGAAAACACAAGGAGTCACAGAGAAGATGCAGGATAACACGAGATTTCAGAGCTTCTCCTTCTTCAGTGCAATCAGATAATTAGACAAAAATAAACACAATAAAATTCAAGCCTATATACAATATAAAATAGTAAAAAAGTATAGATATTAATAATTTAAGATATAACGTAAAAACCAAAACTTATATAGAGAGAATTGTGTTGTATTGCACAAGAGGACAGAGAAAAATAAAATGTAGAAATGTAATTTACTGCACAGGATGGTTGAGTATTCAGAAAATAAATATATTTCAAAGAATCTATATTCCCAGAATTATTTTGTTGCATGGGTGGGATGAATATTGAGGTAGAGTTATAACAGAGCAGAAACAGCAGTGGTGCAGGATATAAATAGTTTAGAGGTCAGACAGAGAGTGTTAGAGAGACAGAGAGGGAGGAGCTCAGAGTGTCAAATCTCTCTGCAGTCTAAGCCTACTGCAGCTTAACTATGAGCTGTGAGCTGGTCCAGGCCTGAGCTGGTCCCTAACTGAAAGCTTTATCACAGAGGAATGTTTTAAGTCTAACCTTAAAGGTAGAGAGGGTGTCTGCCTCCTGAACCGTGGTGGGTAAATGGTTCCAGAGAAGAGGAGCCTGATAACTGAAGGCTCTACCTCCCAGACTACTTCTAGAGACTGATGGGACCACGAGCAGGCCAGCATTTTGGGAGCCTAATGTTCTAGAGGGGTTGTACGGCACTACAAGCTCTTTGAGGTAAACTGGTGCCTGTCCACTGAGAGCTTTATAGGTGAGAAGAAGAATCTTGAATTCTATTCTAGATTTGATTGAAGCCAATGCAGAGAAGCTAATACAGGAGTAATGTGGTCTCTTCTCCTAGTTCTAGTCAGCACACGTGCTGCAGCATTTTGAACCAGCTGAAGCATCTTAAGAGACTTACTGGGACAGCCTGAAAGAAGAGAATTACAATAGTCCCTCCAGAGCAGTTTAGTCATTAGAAAAGGTTTCTCTAAGGTGTTGTGGGCCCAGCACAATGACCTCTGTCTGCCTGAGTTAAGAAGAAAAGTCCTGTCCATCCTGATCCTTAGGTCCTTTAACCCCTTCAGACCCAAATTTATTTATTTTATTTTTAACCTTTATTTAACCAGGAAAATGAGACTGGTTGAGATTAAAAATCTGATTTTAAGAGTGTCCTGGCCAAGATGGGCAGCAGCACAATTAACAAAGTTACTTACAATAATAACAACATACACAAATAGACATGACATGTGGAACACGTAAAGTACAATGAAAAAAAATGACAAAGACAGTTAATTGACAAGCTGGACTCTTGAAAGAACCAAGATCATCTCTCAAAACATCTGCAGCCAGATGCCTCAGTATTCATATCATTTAACGTCCTCTTAAAAGTGTCCAGTGAAACCAGCTCACTGAGTTTGAGGTCCTTTTGCAGCTCATTCAGAGCAAAGGGAGCAGCAAATTTAAAGGCCTGTTTTCCCTGCTCCGTTCGGACCTTAGGAACAGACAACAAGAGGAGATTCTGCGACCAGAGATCATAAGATCCTGGACTCCTTTGACTGATGAAGGTCAGAGGTATGAGGGGAGTGGGCCTAAAATCGCCTTGTAAATGAGAATATGCCAGTGCTTAAGTCTACATGTAGACAAAGACGACCATCCTACCTGTGTATACAAGATGCAGTGATGAGTAAGGGACTTTAAGTTGGTGATGATGCTCAGAGCTCCATGATACACAGTATCCAAGGCATGTAAGCTCTGAGACGAGGCGTGCATGTACAAAACATCACCATAATCAAGCACAGACAGAAATGTGGCAGCAACAAGTTTCATTCTAGATTCAGATGAAAGACAAGATTTGATTCTAAAGTAAAAACTCAGTTTCCATTTTAACCTCTTTACCAGCTGCTGTATATGCGGGGCAGAAGAAAGAGACTCATCTATTGAAATGCCAAGATATCTATAAGTCCACACAGACTCAATTTGGGTACCCTCAGAGGTGTAAATGGAGGGCAGGGTCAAAGGCTTAGATCTGAGACTGGAAAACAGCATTACTCTTGTTTTTTCAGCATTCAAATCAAGTTTCAAGTCCTAAAAATTTCTCTGCACAATTGTATAATCGGATTGCAACTGAGAGAGAGCTTGCTCTGGTGTGGGTGCTGCACAATACGTGACAGTGTCATCAGCATAAAAATGAAAGTCAGCATTAGTAACACTGTCGTTTATATTGTTGATGTAAAGAATAAAAAGGAGTGGCCCCAGGACTGACCCCTGAGGCACCCCTTTAGTCACTGTGAGGGAGTCAGAAGTGAGGCCTTCAGCATGGACACACTGCGTTCTGTCGGTCAGGTAGTTACTGAACCAGTTTACTGCCTGTTTGGATAGCCTTGCTCTGGTTAGCCTTTGTTTAAGAATTGCGTGGTCGACTGTGTCAGAGGCCTCGGAGAGATCGATAAAAAGAGCTGTACAGTGCTGCTTATTGTCAGTAAAATCTATAAAATCATTAAAAACTTTAAGAGCTGCCGATGTCGTTTTTTTCTAAAACCAGATTGAAGAACAGATAAAATGTCATTGGTGTTTAAAAAATCCTTGAGCTGTTCACTGACCAGAGATGCCAATACCTTGGCCAGGACACAGAGCTCGGAGTTGGGCCTGTAGTTATTTAAAACCATGGGGTCTCCTCCTTTAAACAAAGGGAGGACAAAGCTGCTTTCCAGATGTGGGGAATGACATTTGTGCTCAAAGAGAGACTAAAAATGTGAGTCAGAGGTGGGGCAATAAAATCAGCAGCTAATTTTAAAAAGCAAGGCTCCAGCTTATCAGCACCTGCTGCCTTTGAGGTCTCCAAAAGTTTTAGGGCCTTTAGAACCTCAGAGGCTGTGACAGGGCTGAAATTAAAAGAGTCATTTATAAATCCATGACCATCTGACTCAACTGTTAAAGGACAATTGTTAAAAGACTCAAATTAAAAACCAGAGGCTATAAAATGCTCATTAAAACAGGTAAGGATTTTGGCCTTCTCTGTGACTGTATAAGAGACTTTTAAAATACAAGGAGGCAGCTCAGTCCTTTTATTCGCTCCTGACAGACTTTTAATGGTGCCCCAGAACTTTGAAGGGTTATTGAGATTTTTAGTGGTTTGAGAAAGGAAGTGATTGGCCTTAGCTTGCCTGATTTTGGTAGTACATGCATTTCTTAATTGTCTAAAAACCAGCCAGTCACTGTCTTGATTTGAGTTTCTGGCCTTAGCCCACGCCAGGTTACATTTGAGATAAAGGAGAGAGTTAAAGGCCAAGGGTTGTTATGGCCTTTAACTCTGTGTTTTTTAAAAGGAGCGTGCTTGTCGATAATAGAATTAAAACCGTCATAAAACAGATTCCAAGCATCTTCTACATCGGATATTAGATGGATTCTCTCCCAGTTAAAATGATATAAGTCATGAAGAAAACCCTGCTCTGAATAATGCTTCATATCATGCTTAATAATTATCCACGGCTTGGCTTTTGGTATCTTCCCATGTCTGACAGTTGAAACGACACAGTGGTCGCTGATGTCGTTTGCAAATATTGAAGCGGTTGAGTATTTGTGAGGGTCATTTGTGAGAATTATATCTATAAGGGATGACTTTTCAGGACTTTTCAAGTTGGGCCGTGTGGGGCCTCCAACTAATTGAAAAAGATTAAGAGAATCACATTGAGCTCTGAACTCATCAGACACTGGTTGCAGCCAGTTCCAGTTGAGGTCACCTAGAGCAATCAATTCCTTTGAATTGAATTTTGAGAGAAGATGCATTAAGGACAGTAGTGTACTACTATCAGCAGAGGGGGGCCTATAACAACCAACTACAGTTAAACAAAGACATTTAGACACTACAAGTTCCAGGGCTAAAAATTCAGACTGTTTGGGAGCTGATTTAGAGAGCAGCACATTGACTTGAAACCTGTTTTTTATATAAATCGCTATCCCACCACCCCTTTTAGGGCGATCTGTCCTGATTATATTGTAACCACTTATGCTGATGTCACTGTCAGGGATAGATTTGTTTAGCCAGGTTTCAGATAGGACTGTTACATCAGCATTAGTAGTTTCAGCCCAGATACGCATCATGTCCATTTTGGGAAGGAGACTGCGGACATTTAAATGACAGAAGCCAAGACCAGGGCGCTCCTTAAAGTCTGCTGGAGTGTTAAAACCAGTGGGGGTGTCAGGTCCTGGGTTTGGCTGCACATTGCCAGACATCAGTAACAGTAAGACAATTAAGAATTTTTGTGTAGAATGCTTTCTGCAGGGTACATTACTGTTATTATTAATATTTCTATTATCCCAGTGCACTTTAAAATCACACAGAGAGTGTGAGATCAAGGTAAAATGATCATATAGAGCCATGGCACGGATCAGGCAGACCAAATCCAGACCATCAGAGTGAGAAAACAGGGGAGTATGACATATCGTATTCTGCACGCAGCCAGATGTGCACGTCCCCAGATGGGGAACGTCCAATTTCGGAAAGTCTGGACTGGATTTGTCAATCCAGTGGCAGCAGTCCCCAGCGATCCAGAGAGAGGGCATTAGATACAGGGCGGCAAGGAATAGCCATATCTCACTCTCCGCCCTCATTGTCCCAGTCTGTCAGATCAGAAATCACAGGGCAGGATCGGGGAATACAGCCGAGAAACACGAAATCCCGACAAAGTCCAGGTCAGTGCGGTGATGATCCACTGCGGAGTTTTGCGTTGACGCTGCTAGACGTCACTCGTAAACAGGAAGAACCGGGAAGTTAAAACGACACTGTGAATAAAAGAGTAAAATCAACACTGGTCGACCATAAAATCTCGAACTACTCATTTGAAATAGCCGAAAATAACAAGGAGAAGAGCACTTTCCTTTGTCATGAAGAAGCTTATCTGAGACCAGGAACACCTCGACACCCCGGCTCGGTCAGGAGAGTAGGCTCCATGGACGGGACATACGGCGTTTCCTTGGTCATCCAGATCCTCCAGAATCAGCGATGGGGTGAATCAGACTTCGAGGGTGGTCCAAATACAGTAAGAGGACTTTAAGCGGTTTCTTATTTTAGGATTGTCTCATGACTGGAGTTTACCAGACACGTTGTACTGCTGGGACCAGTGGGAGTGACACAGCGCTGACTAGTCCGATTTACTTCGACATTACAACATCTCATAAACTTACAAAAAATCATCAAGGAGTCGCAGATAAACTATTAGTCTAACAGATCATTCAGTGACCAGACGCCGATTCCTCAAATATAAACAGATCAGACATTCAGCCAAACACAGACGAACAGGTTGAGAGACGAGCTGCTATCTTATTCTGCTGTGCCTGTACAAAAAAACAGATTCTGACTCCCCTCCAACATAAAAACAAAGAGGAAAAAAAACACATTTTCACTGACTCATGTTTTTATTGTTTTTTTATGACAATGAGATGGTGTAAAATGTCATTAAAACTTTAGACAAATAAAGCTGAGTGTTTCCACACAGTTATCAATCAGCTGTGGCCTAAGCATCTGTAACTGGCTGTTTGCATGTTTCTGACGCTGTATAAGGCTCTGAACATGTACATGAACTTGTTAGGTGAATCACAGCGAGGACAGTGAACATCAGGGAGGTCATCAGGAAAACCCAGAGCCTGCAGGGAGAGAGGGAAATGCTCAGACACAGTCTGAACATGCTCAGGAACACAACAGATGGATGAACTTCCTACGGTTAACCATCCTTTTTATAGAAGGCCAATGAACTGATAACATGGTTATTATACTTGATAATACTTGGAATGGAGCTTGAACTTGAGGAGACGTCAGCTTGTGGAAGTTTTCATCTATTCTTATTTTTGATGATCAGCCTTGAGACAGTTTTGGTGTGGCTTCATATCTGCAGTGTGAATAACTCTGAGCTCCAGCAAGGATGAAGAAGGCTGTGGTCTCTCTGTTTGGTCCACATCAACACTAAGATGGAGGATTAGAGGAGGAGCCTGATCACACAGACACCTGTCATTCACAGCACTGTCTTATTCAGACGACTGACAGTTTCTATTCAACAGTGATCTAAGACAAACCCAGGACAGGACCCAAATGCAGATGGTAACAACAAAGATTTTTTTTTAAACTAATATAGACTCAAAAAACAAAAACTAATAATTTTTCAAAATATCAACAAAACTAAGTAAACTTACCAAAGGCACTGGACAACAGGAGGAAACAGCAGAGAAGAAAACACGAGGAGTCACGGAGAACAGGCTCAATAACAGAATATAAGAGACACAATCAGGGCCAAGGCAGAGATGAACTGACTTAGAGATTTTATACACACAAGGGTTATTAAACACAGGTGTGAGAGACAAGGCACAGGTGAGACAAACAGGTGAAGGGAATCACAATCAGGAATTCACATGGGGGGGACAGGAAACACAAGGTGGAAGGAGAGACACGGATGAGTTATTTCAAAATTAAACAGGAACGACAACAAACATAAGAAGCACAAGAAAACAAAAAACAACTCAATCTTAAAATGACATAACCCCACTCTTCAGGGACTGATCCCAGATGTCCCAAAAACTGAGAAAAGAAATCTAAGCATGTGATGGGAGAACTGGAAGGAGGGACCAGAGTTCAGGACGACAGCCAGAGGTCATCCTGACATCAGAGAGAGTCCAGGAGGGCGGTTGGGTGTCCGTCCAGGCAGGAGGCACTGGGGGACAATGGAAGGAGTTGACTGGATGGTCCAGAGACCATCCAGGATCTGGGGCACAAGTCTGCAGGACCACAGAAGGAGATCCAGGAGTCTGCTGGTCCCCAAACATGCAGCACTGGGGTCCACACTTCTTCAGGGCCCTGAATGGATGGTCTGGTATCTGCTGGTCCTCAGACCAAAGCCCAGGAGTTCCAGGAGTTTGCAGGGCTGAGGACGAACAGTCAGGGGTCCACCAGTCCACAGTTGGAGAGCACTGGACTGAAATTCAGGAGTCTGCTGTTCCTGAGACATGAAGCCCAAAGATCCAGGAGTTTGCAGAGCTGCATAAGGAGAGTCGGGTGTCTGCTGGTCCTAAGACATAAAACTCTGGAGCTGAAGAGCTGGACCACTCTGGGGCTGACATTCAGGGGCCAAAACAAAGCCTCTGAGCCACTTTGGGTATTTTTAACATCTCTCTTTCAAGAGGTAACAACAGCATGGACTAGCTTTACAGCATCTCTCTGAAATAAAGAGGCCTGATTTTAGTGATGTTATGAAGATGGAAAACAGCTGTTCTTGAAATGTGTTCTATATGGCAGTTGAAGGACAAGTCCTTTGCAGATAGTACCCCAAGATTTCTAACACTGGTGCTGGATGATCACCTGATGCCATCCAGGGCAGTTCTATCATTAGGTAAGGTTTTCTAAGGTGTCGAGAAGCTGGGCATGATGCTGGTTATAGGATGGACTTGGATGTTCCAACATGACAATGATCCAAAACTCAAGGCCAAGTGGACCGGTCATTGGCTACAGCAGAATAAAGAGAAGGTTCTGGAGCGGCCATCTCAGTCTCCTGACCTGAATATCATTGAGCCACTCTGGGGAGATCTCAAAGGCGCAGTTGATGCAAGACAGCCCAAGTAATTTACAGGAACTGAAGTCTTTAAGCCAAGAAGAATGGACAGCTTTACCCTCTGAGAAAACAAAGAGGCTCATCAACAACGACCACAAAAGACTTCAGGCTGTCACTGATGTATTAAGAAGTGTATGTAGACTTTTGATCAGGGTCATTTGGGTAGTTTCTGTTGTCATTATGATTTAAAAAAAAAAACAAAAACAGTTGTTTGATGATCAATGTCTTCATCCAACCACTAACCATGAGTGAAAGAAAAGTTTTTGTGTTATCATTCGTACTCTCTGAAAATGGCCAGAAATTCATAAATTCCTACCAGGGTATGTGAACCTATGAGCACAACTGTTTATTAATTGTCTCCAACAAGGATGAACAAACCAAGGAAAAGACCTCCTTGAACGGCTAAGTTAGGACTGGGTCTATAGGACAGGTCGATGGTTTGGAGGAAGAGACAATGGAATTTATCTCTTTAAGGTCTGTGGTGGAAAAGCAGTCTAAGTCAGGTGTAACTCCATATTTTGTCTGAATGCTGATGTGAATCCTCCCTCAGAGTTTGATGAGCAGCTGTGACCACAGAGAGTCTGATAAAACAGGAACCATCAGAATCCATCTGACATGAAGCTGTGGTTTGAATCCCACTTCCCTCCTCTTTGAAGAGTAGTCAGATATCTGTGTTCAGGTTTTTGTACAGCCTCTTCTACACTTTGTATCACTGTGTGTCTAAAGCACAGTAGTAGAGAGCTGTGTCTGCCAGGGTTAGCTTTGTGATGGTCAGCTCAGTGGAGCTGTCAGAGGTCTGGGATCCATATCGTTGGTCTGGGATGTATTCATCCTGACTCCGTGATCGTGCTCCTTTCCTGAGTATGAACTGAGGTGCCTGTAGGTCAGAGTGATGTCTGTACCAGTAAAGAGCAACACTCTGGTCTGTTGTCTCATAGGTACATCTGAGTGTGACAGATTGTCCTTCTGTTCCTCTGACTTCTTTGTCCACAGGAGAGATTTTGTCTGCAGCTGTTTGTCCTGAAGTGGACGAGAAAAAGAAGTGATGAGACAAACAAGGTTCAAGAGAAGACATTACTTTGTTCTGATAAGTTATTTTTTGGAAATAACAAAAACAATATGTAGAGAACCCTGATCTTTTCTACATGTCTGTTCATTAAGATTACATCTTTTCCGTCTTCTTTCTTACCATAGAAGAGCAGAGCAGTCAGAATGATCCACAGCCAATGGTCCATCTCTACAACAAGGTTTAGATCAACAGGAGGAACTAGCTGATGTTCAACATTCAGTGTGAGGAAAGTTCTCCTCACAGCAGCAGTTATCTTCTACTGAAAGATTGATGTCAGTGCTGAGGTAGCTCAGTTCCTTCTTGATGATGTGGCCCTCTAGTGGAGGATCAGAGTTATTGATAAAGGCTCTCAGCTGATTGTCTGTCAGTTTGTGTTTTTGTTCAGAGTTTTGGTGTTTCCTGTCACTGTGGGCCTCACAGCACAGTAGTACACAGCAGAGTCAGACAGAGCAGCAGAGGAGATCTGCAGGTCCAGACGATTCTCTCCAAACAACTTGGTAGAAAACTTTGAGTCTGATCCCAGAGAGTCTGCTGACCTTGTGTAATTGGACCCAGAGATGTAGATGAGAAACTCTGGAGGTTTTCCTGGATGTTGTTGATACCAGAAGAAATCGTCACTTCTAGAAACAGTCTTGTAGTATCTGTAGGACAGAGTTATGGAGCTGTCTTCTGGACGGATCACTTCATCTTTGACTGGAGTGAGCTCCTCACAGATGATCCCTACAACATGAGAAACACCAAGGAGATTTCATTTTAGATGAAGAATTTCTGATCTTCCAGTTACAGGACTTTGTCATGAGTCCGTTCTTGGATTCTTGTAAGACAGAGAAGTCACTACATGATAATGTTACTGAACTGTTCACTGATTCTTGGCAATGAAAACATTTCATTCACATACCTGTGAGAGCTGAGAAGATGAATATCAGAGTGAGTTTGTCCATGTGTGCAGAGGTGAGATGGTGAGACTGAAGGATCAGTATGAATCAGTTTAGTTTGCTCTGATGTTCTCAGCTCAATCAGTTCTCTGTCATCAAACATCTCTGCAGTCAGAGGGAGGAGACTCAGATGTTGGATTGATTCAGTGTCTCAGTCAAACAGTCGAGTCTTCATGATGACAAACCATCAAGGTGTCTGATGAAGGTCAAGGACCATAAACGTCTCCTCTGTGGTGATTATCTTCATTAAATGGACTTTGGAGCAGCTTCTGGTGTGCAGACCTTTGTGTTTTATTTATTTATTTATTTATTAGGATCCCCATTTAATGGTTGCTAGTCTTCCTGGGGCCCTTTAAAATATTTCATTTACAAAATTTACAATATAAAATTGTGTAAAAATGCACAAAATTACACAAATAACACAGTACAATTAAGAAAAGTAGTAATATTACAACATGGTGAAATTATGACTTAATTACATTATGGCAATAATACAAAAATTTAAATGTGAGCAGATTTAGTTCTGACATGGTCGTCTGCAGTAACTCAGTTGTACAAATACTTTTAAATGTGTATTTATGTTGGATTTTGCGTGAGCTGACCGAGAGCTTATTCCAATTTAATATTGCTCTGTAAAGCACCGTGGACTTCAGAGAGTTTGTTTTTTGGGCGAGGAAGTTTTAAATCGCCCCCTAGAGCCTGTCTTGTGGTATATTGGCGGTCGCTTTCAACAAAAATCAACTTCTCAGCAAAGAACTGTGGCTGATCTTTAAATATTGCATTCCACATCAACATCCAGTTTTAACATTTTTCTGATATCAGTTCTGTTTCCTTCATTGATCTCAGTAAATCCACTGATCTCTCTCTAATAAAATCAAACATGAACCAGTAACCCAGAGATGGCTGTTTGTGTGTTCACATCATTGATATCTGTGATCAAATTCATGTAATTGTACAAATTACCAAAAACGTCTTGGTGAAACGGGACATAAAGCACCTGAATGAACAAACTTTTATCTGTGACTTATCACAGATTGAGTGGTGCAAGGTCCACCTGTTTGAAAATGTGGAGTCAGCTTGGCGGGTCTTCTGTGATGAGTTTTTAAAATTAAGAAACAAAACTTGATCAAATTTAATGTAAAGGGGCGAAAAAAGTCCCTGGTGCACTCATAAGATTAGTGATCTAGTTAAAGACAGTGAAGCTGCCTGGGTCACAGCAAGACAAAATAAAACTGATGATGATTGGCTCCGTTTTCGTCAACTGTAAAATAAATGTACCTCGTTGATTAGGAAAACAAAATCGGAATTTTATTTGTCTGCCACAACAAAAATCTAAATGATCCAAAAAAGTTTTGGAAGACAGTGAATTCCACATCAGACTCTGTGCCAATAGCTGAGCTGCCTAATTTTTTAATTAAAAGGGGGAAAAGCTCACAGATAAATCTACCATGTTGAGCTTTTTTGATGAACATTTTATATCGGCAGGGTTTTGATTAGAGTATTTTAATCCTGTTTTAACTACCGTAAAATACAAAATAAACACCCCGGCTGTTATTTGGTATTTTACGGTATGCCTGTTTTTAATCCTGAAGCCTGTGAAAGGATTAATTGCTCTAATGCTCCACTTTTTAATTTCACTCCTGTGTCAACTGCTGATGTTCTCAGTGCCTTAAAAAAATTAGACACAAATAAGTCAGCTGGTCCTGATAACCTGGACCCTTTTTTATCAAATTGGCAGCTGACTACATTGTGGAGTCATTGGCCTATATTTTTAATTTGAGTTTTAAAACCAGTGAAGTACCCACAGTTTGGAAATCGGCATTTCTGCTTCCACTTTTAAAGAGTGGCGATCCCTCAGAGGTCAACAATTACAGACCGATTTCTAAACTTTGTGTCCTGGCGAAAATATTTTAACAATTGTCAGTGAGCAATTAAAACTATTTTTACATCCTCGCAGTATTTTAACAAATGTTCAATCTGGTTTTAGAAAGCAACACAGTACTGTTACTGCTGCTCTAAAAGTTTTAAATGATTTTATTTAGGTTTTAGATTGCAAAAAATATTGTGTTGCACAATTTATTGATTTATCCAAGGCCTTTGACGCGGTTAATCACAAACTTTTAATTGATACACTGCTCAGGATTGGGATCTCAAGCCAAGCTTCCACTTGTTTTGCAGATTACTGAACAAATTGAACACAGTGTGTCCAAATGGCTGAGTCCTCCTCTGGTTTCCTGAACATCTCGAAAGGAGTACCCCAAGGTTCAGTCCTGGGACCAATTTTATTTACTATTTATATAAATAATTTGTGCGTCAATCTGTCAAATGCATTTGATCATCTTTATGCTGATGATACAGTCATTTACTGCTGCTCTTCCTCACTTTCACAGGCTTGTGAATTTGTATAGACTGCTTTTAATACAGTTCAGACTCATCTTCAATCTCTGAAACTGGTTTTAAATGCAGAGAAACTAAATTCATGGTATTTTCTCACAAACATGAATTAACTGAGCCTGTCAGTGCCATTACAACTCTAAATGACAAACAGATAGAGCTGGTCTCTAGCTGTAAGTATCTTGGATTTCTGCTTGACCAGGAGCTCTCACTCCAGGCTCATATTGCCAACCTGGTCCGTAAATTGAGGGTAATCTTGGATTTTTCTACCGGTACAAATCCTGTTTTTCCCTCAGAGCTCAGAAATATCTTGTCTCTGCAGCCTGTCCATCATTGATTGATTATGGTGATGTTTTCTATATGAGTGCCTCGACCAAATGTCTCTGGACTCTGGACACCGTTTATCACTGTGCACTGTGTTTTGTTACTGGCTGCGGTCGTCTCACTCATCACCGTGAGCTCTATGCCAAAGCTGAGTGGCCCTCCTTGAGCTCCCAGAGGTATACCCACTGGATGCTGTTGGTGTATAAGTCTCTTCTGAGATCAGTACTGTCCTATCTATGTTCACTACTACAGAAGTCCAGGAGCACCTATGCCTTACACTCTTGTGCAGTCTATCACCTAAATGTGAGAGAGTCCGAACTGATTTCGGTAAAAGAGCTTTTTCTTCTGCTGCCCCCACAGCCTGGAACTCTACACAGACTGAACTGAAAATGTCTGAACTGGTTTCACTCAAAGCTTTTCGCTCCATTTTGCTCACCAGGAAGCGAGAATCCTATGAACAATGCCTGTGTTTTTAATTTTACCTGTCCTCAAAAATGATTGCTCTTCCATTGTCTAGCTGTTGTTTTTGATATATTTATTGGTTGCAATTTATTGCCTAAACCTTTTTAAGTTTGTATCGATATTTGACGTGTGCTGCTGACCTCTGGGCCAGGTCGCCCTTGTAAATGAGATCCTGATCTCAATGGGATTTATCTGGTTAAATAAAGGTTAAATAAAAAAATTAAAAAAAAAAAATGTATTTGCACAAATAGTTTGAAGCAGTGTGTGTCTGCTTGTGACAGTTTTGTGTGAGGGTCTACTTTTTTCTTTACAGCCATGGAGGTGTTCAGTAAAAAGGTCCAAATGATCTGCTTTGCTAACCAAAGCCTGAGGCTGTAGAGATGTTACCAGTGACCAAGAGTAAGGCTGTAGACATCAGGTGAGCTGGTTCTAACCTTCTGAACACCTAAATGCTGAGTGTTGGTGACAGTGAGTCAGTCTCTGCTCCGTGCTGGGAGTGATTAGTCGTCTCCTCTCTGACAGCGCTCTGCCTTGGGTAAAGTGTGGTGAGTTTCAGGATAGCAGTGAAAATGTGGAGTGGATTTTGACCAAGCAGAGTGGTCTGTCTCTGATAAAGTGGACTGGATTCCTCTGAGAGCTCTCTGAGAATCTGCTGAACAGACAGCTGTGCTGCTGTGTGACACGGTAAAAGTGAGGGGGTCCAAATGAAGGGTTTTTACGATGTCTGCAGCACCCATGTCCACATGAGGCCTCAAAGCTGCTGCTCGTCCACATCAGGGTTTGAGTTCAGATGCAGTAAATGAAGGACTGTATGAGCTGTGACCAGTGGTACCATCCAAGCTGGACTAAATAATTCTTCATCATGAGGCTCCTCTGCAGTGTTATGATGGAGTTCATCAGAGCTGTTTTAGGTGAGATCAGTCGAAACTTCACTGATATGAACACCTGGAGTCAGAGAGGATGAGACTCCCCCTGGTGGATGTTGTGGAGTATTGTGGAGTCCTACCTCCAGAGGTTTTTGTTCAGAGTTTTGGTGTTTCCTGTCACTGTGGGCTGCAGAGCACAGTAGTACACAGCAGAGTCAGACAGATGAAGCTTCTGGATCTGCAGAGGAACTGATGTCCTGTTGATTGCAGCAGTAAATCTGTTGTTGTCAAACTCAGGGTCTTTGAAGACATCTTTAGAGTAGCA
Source organism: Cetoscarus ocellatus (assembly GCA_037902135.1). NCBI lineage: Eukaryota > Metazoa > Chordata > Actinopteri > Labriformes > Labridae > Cetoscarus > Cetoscarus ocellatus. Next base: position 824,404 of record JBAMNC010001859.1, read on the forward strand.
TTTCATCATGTACTTTGGGATATCACCAATTTTTTGTTTGTACCAGTACAAATTGGGGTATGTACCAGTGGTCTCAAATGTACATCCAAGTGTGACAGAATCTCCTTCAGAGGCAATGATATCTCCTGGTGGTTGGATCACTCTGTCTTCTCCTTCACACTCTGGAGATGAAGACAACATCAAGGGTTAGGACTAATGACTAAAGAACAAATGTCATCCAAATTAGGTTTTCAGAGGATAAAACTCAAAACCATGTTTAAAATAATGATGTTTTATTGTTTGTTGTCTCTTACCATAGAAGAGCAGAGCAGTCAGAATGATCCACAGCCAATGGTCCATCTCTACAACAAGGTTTAGATCAACAGGAAAGTTCTCCTCACAGCAGCAGTTATCTTCTACTGAAAGATTGATGTCAGTGCTGAGGTAGCTCAGTTCCTTCTTGATGATGTGGCCCTCTAGTGGAGGATCAGAGTTGTTGATAAAGGCTCTCAGCTGATTGTCTGTCAGTTTGTGTTTTTGTTCAGAGTTTTGGTGTTTCCTGTCACTGTGGGCCTCACAGCACAGTAGTACACAGCAGAGTCAGACAGAGCAGCAGAGGAGATCTGCAGGTCCATGACTGTTTTATCTTCTCTCACTCTAACAGACAGTCCAGAGCCTGGAGCTGATATCAGCCGTCCTGTTCCTGTGTGAGAGATGATGAACTGTGGAGGTTGTCCTTGATTTTGTAGATACCAGTAAAATTCATCATTAGCTGTTGCTTGTTTGGAGTATCTGTAGGACAGAGTCGCTGCCTTGTTCTCCAAAGAGATCTCTTCATTCTTCAGTGGAGTCACTTCTTCACTGATGGTACCTGGAGAAAACATTAATATCAGTCCTCTTGTTACTGTAAACTCAGGAACTTAATGTTCTTCAGATATTGTTGACATTGTTTTCATGTTGTTACTCTGTTGTACCTGAAAGAATCCAAAGATAAATCAGAGAAAGACACCAAAGATTCAGACACCGCATGTTAAAGATGATTGTTTCTGTTTGTGTGTTTCAGTCTGCTGAACATTGAAGTTCAGTTCTCCTCTACAGCTCAGTAACAGTTTCTCTCTGCCTTAAATCAATCTGGCTCCTCCTACATTTGTTCTGTAGTTTCTTCACATGAGGCCTTTTCATCCTGAGTCTGTTTATTTCTCAGAATTTGTTGCATTTTGGTAAAGACATCAATCTAACATTGAGTCAGTCATGAATGAATGAAATCTTTGTTGTTGTTATTTTAAACTTTGATGATAAATTACATCATTAATGTTTCCCATGATTCCCTGTTAAAAAAGGTAAAATTGTGGTCTTTAAAGTAAAGAGTTCCAGGTCCATGTCACATGATCAGAGCCTTTTTGTCGCTGACTGATCTGTGGTCCAAAGATGTGATGCCTCTTTCAGTCCTTATCGTTGACATCAAGTGCCTTCATCCTGAGGTTTGACTGTAAGAAGAATTGGACAAAGTCATGTGACGTCAGCTGTTTGATTATCAGCCCAGGCTCTGGAACACAGTAAAAGTTAGTCCATAAAAGCAGCCATGCTGTAACCACCAACTTAATCAAACTTTAGATCAACCTACTGTCAGCCTGAGGGGAGGCAGGACTTAGGAATGAATGACCAATGGGGAGCTGGCCTCATTTTTACATGCTTGAAGGCCTCAGGCTTCATCACTACTAGTTGGCCTCATAGCTGGAAAGGGGGGGGTTACCATGGGGGCTAGACCCTTGAAAATTGATACAGTGGTTCATCCCACTGCCCTGAATACCCACTCAAGGTTTCAGACCTCAACTCCTACAGGGGTACTTTTAAGACCTAGAGGTCTGAAATTTGGTGGGTGTTATCGGGGCCCAGAGACATACCCACAGCCTGAATTTCATCCCTCTACCACCTCTCTGTATCCTGTAGCTATACCGCATTCCACATCTAATCTGCAGTTGCAGAAACAGGGGGTTGGCCTGTGGACACAGCTTGAACGGGGATCTCCCATGGGGCTAGACCCTTGAAACTTGATCCAGTGGTTCATCCCACCGCTCTGAATACCCACACTAGGTATCAGATCTGTACCGCATGGGGAAGCCCCATTGCAAGCAATTTCCACAGGTCAACCCCCAGTTTCTGCCACAGTGGATTAGATTTGGGATGTGGTATAGCTACAGGAGGACAGTGAAGACCTAGAGGGGTGAAACTTTTTGAATGATATCAGGGCCCAGAGACATGCCCACAGCCTGAATTTCAGCTCTCTACCATCTCCCTGCCCCTCGGTCATAGATGCTGTCCGTGCCCTTAGACTTCAATGGGTGACCAGTCTGTGTCCAGTATTGGACAGGAAGGTGCTAGATTGCTAAAATTTGGTTTGTAGGCATGTGTCTGGCCTCTGATAACAGCCACTGAATTTCTGCCCTCTAGGTCTTCACTGTCCTCCTGTAGCTATACCACATCCCAAATCTAATCCACTGTGGCAGAATGGGGGTTGGCCCATGGACACAGCTCTAAGGGGGAATTCCCATGGGGCTAGACCCTTAAAAATTAATACAGTTTTTCATCTCACTGCCCTGAATGCAAACACAAGGTTTCAGACCTCTTCTCCACTGGGAATCTCCGTTTCAAGCCGTGTCCACGGGCCAACCAGCAGTTTCCACTATGGCTTATTTAATGTGGGATGTGGCATGGCTCCAGGATACAGGAAGGTGCTCTATGGGGGTTCTCAGTGGAGGTGAGGTAGATGAAGAGGAAGGATCAGTATGAATCAGTTTAGTTTGCTCTGATGTTCTCAGCTCAATCAGTTCTCTGTCATCAAACATCTGTGCAGTCAGAGGGAGGAGACTCAGATGGAGTTGCTTTGTTTTGTCAAATGATGAAGATCAAGCCTGAATCCCAAAATACCATTGGTTAGCAGAGCATGACTCCCTCTAGTGGATGTTCCAGAGTATCTTCAGTCCAGAGGTTTTTGTTCAGAGTTTTGGTGTTTCCTGTCACTGTGGGCTGCAGAGCACAGTAGTACACAGCAGAGTCAGACAGATGAAGCTTCTGGATCTTCAGAGGAACTGATTTCCCACTGATTGCAGCAGTAAATCTGTTGTTGTCAAACTCAGGGTCTTTGTAGACATCTTTAAAGAAACATCTCATCATGTACTTTGGGAAGCCTTCAACATCTTGTTTGTACCAGAATAAGTACGGGTTTGTGTTAGTTGTCTCAAATGTACATTCAAGTGTGACTGAGTCTTCTTCAGAGGCAATGATATCTCTTGGTGGCTGGATGACTCTGTCTTGTCCTTCACACTCTGGATTAAAAGAGAACATGTAAGATTAGAACTGATGATCAGACCACAGAAAACAGTCCATTAACTTCAGTCACCTAAAGATCAGACTCTAATCCATGCACATTGTGATGATGTTTTGTCGTTCATTCTTTCTTACCATAGAAGAGCAGAGCAGTCAGAATGATCCACAGCCAATGGTCCATCTCTACAACAAGGTTTAGATCAACAGGAGGAACTAGCTGATGTTCAACATTCATTGTGAGGAAAGTTCTCCTCACAGCAGCAGTTATCTTCTACTGAAAGATTGATGTCAGTGCTGAGGTAGCTCAGTTCCTTCTTGATGATGTGGCCCTCTAGTGGAGGATCAGAGTTGTTGATAAAGGCTCTCAGCTGATTGTCTGTCAGGCCCATTTCACACATGCAGGGACTTTAAGTTGGTGATGATGCTCAGAGCTCTATGATACACAGTATCCAAGGCATGTAAGCTCTGAGACGAGGCGTGCATGTACAAAACATCACCATCATCAAGCACAGACAGAAATGTGGCAGCAACAAGTTTCTTTCTAGATTTAGATGAAAGACAAGACTTGATTCTAAAGTAAAAAGTCAGTTTCCATTTTAACCTCTTTACCAGCTGCTGTAAATGCGGGGTAGAAGAAAGAGACTCATTTATTGAAATGCCAAGATATCTATAAGTCCACACAGACTCAATTTGGGTACCCTCAGAGGTGTAAATGGAGGGCAGGGTCAAAGGCTTAGATCTGAGACTGGAAAACAGCATTACTTTTGTTTTTTCAGCATTCAAACCAAGTTTCAAATCATAAAAATGTATAATCGGATTGCAACTGAGAGAGAGCTTGCTCTGGTGTGGGTGCTGCACAATACGTGACAGTGTCATCAGCATAAAAATGAAAGTCAGCATTAGTAACACTGTCGTTTATATTGTTGATGTAAAGAATAAAAAGGAGTGGCCCCAGGACTGACCCCTGAGGCACCCCTTTAGTCACTGTGAGGGAGTCAGAAGTGAGGCCTTCAGCATGGACACACTGCGTTCTGTCGGTCAGGTAGTTACTGAACCAGTTTACTGCCTGTTTGGATAGCCTTGCTCTGGTTAGCCTTTGTTTAAGAATTGCGTGGTCGACTGTGTCAGAGGCCTCGGAGAGATCGATAAAAAGAGCTGTACAGTGCTGCTTATTGTCAGTAAAATCTATAAAATCATTAAAAACTTTAAGAGCTGCCGATGTCGTTTTTTTCTAAAACCAGATTGAAGAACAGATAAAATGTCATTGGTGTTTAAAAAATCCTTGAGCTGTTCACTGACCAGAGATGCCAATACCTTGGCCAGGACACAGAGCTCGGAGTTGGGCCTGTAGTTATTTAAAACCATGGGGTCTCCTCCTTTAAACAAAGGGAGGACAAAGCTGCTTTCCAGATGTGGGGAATGACATTTGTGCTCAAAGAGAGACTAAAAATGTGAGTCAGAGGTGGGGCAATAAAATCAGCAGCTAATTTTAAAAAGCAAGGCTCCAGATTTTTAGTGGTTTGAGAAAGGAAGTGATTAGCCTTAGCTTGCCTGATTTTGGTAGTACATGCATTTCTTAATTGTCTAAAAACCAGCCGGTCACTGTCTTGATTTGAGCTTCTGGCCTTAGCCCACGCCAGGTTACGTTTGAGATAAATCTGTAGTGAACCAAGGGTTGTTATGGCCTTTAACTCTGTGTTTTTTAAAAGGAGCGTGCTTGTTGATAATAGAATTAAAACCGTCATAAAACAGATTCCAAGCATCTTCTACATCGGATATTAGATGGATTCTCTCCCAGTTAAAATGATATAAGTCATGAAGAAAACCCTGCTCTGAATAATGCTTCATATCATACTTAATAATTATCCACGGCTTGGCTTTTGGTATCTTCCCATGTCTGACAGTTGAAACGACACAGTGGTCGCTGATGTCGTTTGCAAATATTGAAGCGGTTGAGTATTTGTGAGGGTCATTTGTGAGAATTATATCTATAAGGGATGACTTTTCAGGACTTTTCAAGTTGGGCCGTGTGGGGCCTCCAACTAATTGAAAAACATTAAGAGAATCACATTGAGCTCTGAACTCATCAGACACTGGTTGCAGCCAGTTCCAGTTGAGGTCACCTAGAGCAATCAATTCCTTTGAATTGAATTTTGAGAGGAGATGCATTAAGGACGGTAGTGTACTACTATCAGCAGAGGGGGGCCTATAACAACCAACTACAGTTAAACAAAGACATTTAGACACTACAAGTTCCAGGGCTAAAAATTCAGACTGTTTGGGAGCTGATTTAGAGAGCAGCACATTGACTTGAAACCTGTTTTTTATATAAATCGCTATCCCACCACCCCTTTTGGGGCGATCTGTCCTGATTATATTGTAACCACTTATGCTGATGTCACTGTCAGGGATAGATTTGTTTAGCCAGGTTTCAGATAGGACTATTACATCAGCATTAGTAGTTTCAGCCCAGATACGCATCATGTCCATTTTGGGAAGGAGACTGCGGACATTTAAATGACAGAAGCCAAGACCAGGGCGCTCCTTAAAGTCTGCTGGAGTGTTAAAACCAGTGGGGGTGTCAGGTCCTGGGTTTGGCTGCACATTGCCAGACATCAGTAACAGTAAGACAATTAAGAATTTTTGTGTAGAATGCTTTCTGCAGGGTACATTACTGTTATTATTAATATTTCTATTATCCCAGTGCACTTTAAAATCACACAGAGAGTGTGAGATCAAGGTAAAATGATCATATAGAGCCATTGCACGGATCAGGCAGACCAAATCCAGACCATCAGAGTGAGAAAACAGGGGAGTATGACATATCGTATTCTGCACGCAGCCAGATGTGCACGTCCTCGGATGGGGAACGTCCAATTTCGGAAAGTCTGGACTGGATTTGTCAATCCAGTGGCAGCAGTCCCCAGCGATCCAGAGAGAGGGCATTAGATACAGGGCGGCAAGGAATAGCCATATCTCACTCTCCGCCCTCATTGTCCCAGTCTGTCAGATCAGAAATCACAGGGCAGGATCGGGGAATACAGCCGAGAAACACGAAATCTCGACAAAGTCTGGGTCAGTGCGGTGATGATCCACTGCGGAGTTTTCGCCTCCCTCGGCGGCATGCGTTGTCGCTGCTAGACGTCACTCGTAAACAGGAAGAACCGGGAAGTTGAAACGACACTGTGAATAAAAGAGTAAAATCAACACTGGTCGACCATAAAATCTCGGACTACTCATTTGAAATAGCCGAAAATAACAAGGAGAAGAGCACTTTCCTTTGTCATGAAGAGGTGCGGCTTATCTGAGACCGGTGACACCTCGACACCCCGGCTCGGTCAGGAGAGTAGGCTCCATGGACGGGACATACGGCGTTTCCTTGGTCATCCAGATCCTCCAGAATCAGCGATGGGGTGAATCAGACTTCGAGGGTGGTCCAAATAAAGTACTCTCTAGTGGATGTTCCAGAGTATCTTCAGTCCAGAGGTTTTTGTTCAGAGTTTTGGTGTTTCCTGTCACTGTGGGCCTCAGAGCACAGTAGTACACAGCAGAGTCAGACAGATGAAGCTTCTGGATCTTCAGAGGAACCGATTTTCCATCGATTGCAGCAGTAAATCTGTCCTTCTTAAATTGATCACTGTTTTCTACTTGATCTGCATAACACTTCAACATGTACTTTGGGAAATCATGAAGTTCCTGTCTGTACCAGAATAAAGTACGACTTGGACTAGTGGTCTCAAATGTACATTCAATTGTGACTGAGTCTCCTTCAGAAGCAATGATTTCTCCTGGTGTTTGGTTCACTCTGTCTTGTCCTTCACACCCTGGAGAAGATGAAAACATGAAGGGTAAGAGATGATGAGTAGACCACAGACAATAGTCCACTAAGTAAGTTCACCAAAAAATCAGACTCTGATTCATGTTAAACGTGATGAGATTTTGTTGTTTGTTGTCTCTTACCATAGAAGAGCAGAGCAGTCAGAATGATCCACAGCCAATGGTCCATCTCTACAACAAGGTTTAGATCAACAGGAGGAACTAGCTGATGTTCAACATTCAGTGTGAGGAAAGTTCTCCTCACAGCAGCAGTTATCTTCTACTGAAAGATTGATGTCAGTGCTGAGGTAGCTCAGTTCCTTCTTGATGATGTGGCCCTCTAGTGGAGGATCAGAGTTGTTGATAAAGGCTCTCAGCTGATTGTCTGTCAGGCCCATTTCACACATGCAGCATTGATTTTATCAGGATAACTGCAGGGTAGTCTGCCCGGGTAAATTACTGACATAGCTGTTTACACTTGCTCCTCTCAGCAGAGAGTTTGTCCTGCTGGATGGGGAAGTTGTTGAGGGGGCAGTGGGGTCACCAACAGGCAGCACACAGGGTCAACCTGTCACGTATGTAAAAACTGAACTGAGAAAAACACGGACCAGGATGGTTATATAAAAACATTTGTTTAAACTAAAATAGACTCAAGAAACAGGAATTAATCCTTTACAAAAAATCCACAAAACTGAAAACACAAAGTAAACTTACAACAGACACTGGAGAACACGAGCAGAGCAGAAAACACAAGGAGTCACAGAGAAGATGCAGGATAACACGAGATTTCAGAGCTTCTCCTTCTTCAGTGCAATCAGACAATTAGACAAAAATAAACACAACAAAATTCAAGCCTATATACAATATAAAATAGTAAAAAAGTATAGATATTAATAATTTAAGATATAACGTAAAAACCAAAACTTATATAGAGAGAATTGTGTTGTATTGCACTAGAGGACAGAGAAAAATAAAATGTAGAAATGTAATTTACTGCACAGGATGCTTGAGTATTCACAAAATAAATATATTGCACAGAATCTATATTCACAGAATTATTTTGTTGCATGGGTGGGATGAATATTGAGGTAGAGTAATAACAGAGCAGAAACAGCAGTGGTGCAGGATATAAATAGTTTAGAGGTCGGACAGAGAGTGTTAGAGAGACAGAGAGGGAGGAGCTCAGAGTGTCAAATCTCTCTGCAGTCTAAGCCTACTGCAGCTTAACTATGAGGGGGCAGTGGGGTCACCAACAGGCAGCACACAGGGTCAACCTGTCACGTATGTAAAAACTGAACTAAGAAAAACACGGACCAGGATGGTTATATAAAAACATTTGTTTAAACTAAAATAGACTCAAGAGTTGACCCGGAAACTCTGAATCTGTGAATATCTTTCTGACGTGGTGGGAGACAGACTTGAGTCCAGACCTGCTGTTACCGGCTGAGTTTGTTGCCGTTCAAGGGCAGCTTCGGCCTCCCTCAGCAGCTCTGGCACAGATGTGGACATAGTGGTGATATTATCGCTGTTTCTGAAAACATTTACCACAGTCTGACACTAACATAACCTTCACACTCCACTCTGTCTTCTCCCCTAACGTACGCAGCAGGTCTAACGAGGAACAGCGGCCACTGACATCACTCTCCTGCGCCACTTGGGATTGCCAATTCAGATTGAATTATGGACCACTTTCTGCGGAGCGGGCATGAAAACGAAAAAACAATGTCCTCTTTGTTTTCTTTTTAGTTGTGTCATAAAATGTGCAGCCTAAAGAGGAAAATGAAAATGCAGTTTGGATGATTTATTATTCGTTTTATTTATGAGTCAGAAATTGCAGCCATAACCTTGAAATGAAAAAGCATTCCTGTTAATGCTTTTTAATTTTCAAATTTGACAATTCAGAATGAATTTTGGTACATGTTTGCTGGTGCATCTTTTGAAAATTAAATCTTAAACGTTCTTTTCTTTTTCTTTTGAATTAAGTCACAGAACGAGCAGTCTTGAATAGGAAAATGAAAATGCAGTTTGGGTAATTTATTATTAATTTTATTTATGAGTCAAAAAATGCAGCTTTATTCTGAAAATGAAAAAACATTTCTGTTAATCCATTTTAATTTTAATTCTGGTCCTTCTTCGCTTCCATAGTGGAGAGACTTGTACACAAGCAGAGCTGCTTTAAAGTCTATTCTCTGAGCCACAGGAAGCCAGTGTAGGGACCTGAGCACAGGACTAATGTGCTGGTACTTCCTGGTTCTGGTCAGGACCCGAGCAGCAGCATTCTGGATGTACTGCAGCTGTCTTACAGCTCGTTTGGAGAGGCCAGTGAGCAGGCCGTTACAGTAGTCTAACCTACAGGAGACAAATGCATGTATAAGTCTCTCCAGGTCAGGTTTAGACACTATACCTTTGATTTTGGCAATGTTTTTTAGATGGTAAAAGGCTGCTGATGTTATTGATTTGATGTGGCTGTTGAAGTTCAAGTCTGAGTCCATTATTACCCCGAGATTTCTAACCTGATTTGTAGGTTTTAGAGAGAGAGACTGGAGGTGAGTGCTGACACTTTCTCTTTCTTTCTGTGGACCAAATACGATGACTTCAGTCTTGTCTGAATTTAGCTGGAGAAAGTTGTTTAGCATCCACACACTGACCTGTTGGATGCAGTGACAGAGTGAATCCACTGGTCCATATTCACCTGCTGTCAGTGAGACATAGATCTGAGTGTCGTCTGCACAGTTGTGGTAGGACACATTATTACTTGTATTAACTGGCCTAAAGGCAGCATGTAAAGATTGAACAGAAGGGGTCCCAGGATTGACCCTTGGGGCACCCCACAGGTCAAGGCCATGTGGTCTGAGACACAGTTACCAATTTCAACAAAGTGCTTCCTGTCTTCTAGATAGGACTTAAACCAATTTAGGGCAGTGCCAGAGATGCCCACCCAGTCCTCTAGTCTCTGTAACAGGATCTCATGATGGACAGTGTCAAAAGCAGCACTCAGATCTAGCAAGATTAAAACTGAGACTTTGCCTGCATCAGTGTTCAGCCGGATGTCATTTGTCACCTTGATAAGAGCGGTCTCAGTGCTGTGATGGGGTCTAAAACCTGACTGGAAAATATCAGAGGAGTGGTTCATTAGGAGAAAGTCAGTAAGCTGTTGGTAAACAACTTTTTCAAGGACTTTACCTAAAAACAGCAGATTTGAGATGGGCCGGTAGTTGTTCAGCACTGTGGCATCAAGACTGCTCTTCTTTAGGAGAGGCTTTATGACTGCAGTTTTCAAGGCCTTTGGGAATGTTCCAGATTGTAGTGACATGTTAACTATGTGAGCGAGTGGTGGTAACAAACTGCTCAGCACAGACTTTAGAAATCTAGTGGGTAACACATGAAGGCAGCATGTAGATGAACTCAGACTGGTGATGATCTCTTGGACAGTTTTGTCAGTTACAGGTGCAAAATGAGTCAGCTCTAAGTGTCTCGATGGCTGCAGGGTTGTTATTGGTGTTGTGGAATTGATGGCATTTTTAATGGTCCGAACCTTGTTGCAAAAGAAAACTGCAAACTCATTACACTTAGACATGGAGATTAGTTCCAACGGCACTTGAGCTGGAGGAGTGAGACGTTTTAGATATTAAAAATATAAAATATGGATTAATGCACACCGGAGAGGTTTATAGAAGGCCAATGAACTGATAACATGGTTATTATACTTGATAATACTTGGAATGGAGCTTGAAGTTGAGGAGACGTCAGCTTGTGGAAGTTTTCATCTATTCTTATTTTTGATGATCAGACTTGAGGCAGTTTTGGTGTGGCTTCATATCTGCAGTGTGAATAACTCTGAGCTCCAGCAAGGATGAAGAAGGCTGTGGTCTCTCTGTTTGGTCCACATCAACACTAAGATGGAGGATTAGAGGAGGAGCCTGATCACACAGACACCTGTCATTCACAGCACTGTCTTATTCAGACGACTGACAGTTTGTATTCAACAGTGATCAACAGAGTTTGATGAGCAGCTGTGACCACAGAGAGTCTGATAAAACAGGAACCATCAGAATCCATCTGACATGAAGCTGTGGTTTGAATCCCACTTCCCTCCTCTTTGAAGAGTAGTCAGATATCTGTGTTCAGGTTTTTGTACAGCCTCTTCTACACTTTGTATCACGGTGTGTCTAAAGCACAGTAGTAGAGAGCTGTGTCTGCCAGGGTTAGCTTTGTGATGGTCAGCTCAGTGGAGCTGCTGGAGGTCTGGGATCCATATCGTTGGTCTGGGATGTATGAGCTTGTATATCCTCGTGCTCCTTTCCAGAGTATAAACTGAGGTGCCTGAAGGTTAGAGTGATGTCTGTACCAGTCAAGAGTAACTCTCTGGTATGTTGTCTCATAGTTACATCTGAGTGTGACAGATTGTCCTTCTGTTCCTCTGACTTCTTTGTCCACAGGAGAGATTTTGTCTGCAGCTGTTTGTCCTGAAGTGGACGAGAAAAAGAAGTGATGAGACAAACGAGGTTCAAGAGAAGACATGACTTTGTCCTGATTGTTTTGATTGATGATCTTCAGAACAAAAATCCTGATCAGGACAGAGATTCCTGCTCTTATCTGCAGGTTTGATATTATTTATCAGAAGGAAGTGAAATGAAAGTTTGTCATCAAACATCATCCAACACTGAGCATCATTCACATACCTGTGAGAGCTGAGAAGATGAATATCAGAGTGAGTTTGTCCATGTGTGCAGAGGTGAGATGGTGAGACTGAAGGATCAGTATGAATCAGTTTAGTTTGCTCTGATGTTCTCAGCTCAATCAGTTCTCTGTCATCAAACATCTCTGCAGTCAGAGGGAGGAGACTCAGATGTTGGATTGATTCAGTGTCTCAGTCAAACAGTCGAGTCTTCATGATGACAAACCATCAAGGTGTCTGATGAAGGTCAAGGACCATAAACGTCTCCTCTGTGGTGATTATCTTCATTAAATGGACTTTGGAGCAGCTTCTGGTGTGCAGACCTTTGTGTTTGACGTCAAGTATGAACATTTTTCTGATATCAGTTCTGTTTCCTTCATTGATCTCAGTAAATCCACTGATCTCTCACTAATAAAATCAAACATGAACCAGTAACCCAGGCCAACAGAATATTTCTCTGTCTGACTTGTTTGTGGAGGACATTTTGATTTATCAGGTTAATTTACATTTGGCAACGTCTTCATTAGTTTGATATCAATGTGTTAAAATCTGGTTTTGACCCTTTGGCTTCATGCAGGGACGTCAGAGGTTTTAGACAAAGTATGTGGGACAATCTAATGGAGGTCTGATGGTCCTTTCCCAGATAGTTTTTCCCAAAGTGGATGCTTATTTATTCTAATGCAGTTTGAGACACAAATATGGCTGCAAATGAATGAATCAAACTACGATTTCTAATATTATTACTATTTTTATTATTGTTGTTTTTATTTTTAGAGATAGCTTTTGTGTGTTCACATGAATGATATTTGTGACCAAATTCAGTATGTATTTGCACAACAGGTCTTATTTTGAAACAGGTATAGTTTTTATATTAGGCAAGGCAAGTTTATTTGTAGAGCACAATTGGTACACAAGGTAATTCAAAGTGCTTTACAGAACAAGACAAATGCATTAAAATCACAATACAAAATAAAAACAGAAATAATCATTATAAAATGAACTTTAAAAGAGAAGAGTGCAGATAAGATCCTTTCAGTCATATGCACAGTTAAACAGAGCTGTTTTGAGTCTAGACTTGAACATTGTCAGTGTAGAGGCCTGTCTCACATCTTCAGAAAGACTGTTCCAGATTTTAGCTGCAGAAAACTAAACCCTGATTCTCCATGTTTAGTCCTGACTCTGGGCCCCAGCAGGAGGCCGGTCCCTGAGGTCCTCAGAGTCCGAGATGGTTCATATGGCACTAACATGTCAGAGATGTACTTTGGTGCTAGGCCGTGGAGAGACTTGTACACAAGCAGAGCTGCTTTAAAGTCTATTCTCTATTCAATGAGAGTGTATCTTTAAAATCTACATTTCATCTCTTAAAACACTCAAATGAGTAGAAAACAGAGAGGAGCATGTCAGGGACGTGTGTGTCTGTGGTTGTAGGTTGTGTGTCTGTTAGTTTGAAGCAGTGTGTGTCTGCTTGTGACAGTTTTGTGTGAGGGTCTACTTTTTTCTTTACAGCCATGGAGGTGTTCAGTAAAGGATCTGTGGTACCATCCAAGCTGGACTAAATAATTCTTCATCATGAGGCTCCTCTGCAGTGTTATGATGGAGTTCATCAGAGCTGTTTTAGGTGAGATCAGTCCAGACTTCATTGACATGTTCACCTGGAGTCAGAGAGGATGGGACTCCCTCTAGTGGATGTTGTGGAGTATTGTGGAGTCCTACCTCCAGAGGTTTTTGTTCAGAGTTTTGGTGTTTCCTGTCACTGTGGGCCTCAGAGCACAGTAGTACACAGCAGAGTCAGACAGATGAAGCTTCTGGATCTGCAGAGGAACTGATGTCCCGTTGATTGCAGCAGTAAATCTGTCCTTCTTAAATTGATCACTGTTTTCTGATTTATCTAAATAACACTTCAGCATGTACTTTGGGAAATCATGAAGATCCTTTCGGTACCAGAACAAGTACGGAACTGGGTCTGTGGTCTGAAATGTACATTGAAGTGTGACTGTTTCTTCTTCAGAAACAATGATATCTTCTGATGGTTGGATCACTCTGTCTTGTCCTTCACACCCTGGAGGAGACGACAACATTTTGATAAAGTGAAAAGGTTTTTAGTCATTGATGAACATATTCATAAGATGTGTCACACAGAGTCAGACACAAGAACGTGTATGAAATCATTTTCATCAAATGAAATGATTTCTCTCTCACCAGATACCAGAGCAGTCAGAATGATCCACAGCCAATGGTCCATCTCTACAACAAGGTTTAGATCAACAGGAGGAACTAGCTGATGTTCAACATTCAGTGTGAGGAAAGTTCTCCTCACAGCAGCAGTTATCTTCTACTGAAAGATTGATGTCAGTGCTGAGGTAGCTCAGTTCCTTCTTGATGATGTGGCCCTCTAGTGGAGGATCAGAGTTGTTGATAAAGGCTCTCAGCTGATTGTCTCTCAGGCCCATTTCACACATGCAGCCTTGATTTTATCAGGATAACTGAAAACAGGATGAAACAATAGTCTCTTCTGCCAGTCCTAGAGTCTCCTTCTTCCAATAGGATGATACATTGAGGACCTCAGCATTCAGTAAATAATATGATCCAAATCAGCTGTTGATCCACTTCAAGTGGATCCTTGAGATCCATCCTACCAGCAGCTGTAAGTCAAGGTCAAGTTGAAGATCCAGCCTCTTCATTGAATATCTGAGGCTGATCCAGATATGGATCTCCAGCCCCACTGTTCTAGTTCAACCCAAAGCTCATGACTATGGGTGAGAGTCTGACTGCAGGATGACCAGTGACATTTTTGAATGGCTGACATATTTATTAATTTTAGGTCTTTTACTCTTTTTTGAGAGGACAGTCTTGTAAGGCCCACAAAGTCTGGTATCATTGTCTCAGGCCCCTTATGAGATAAAGTGTACATTTTTGTTTGTGTGTACATTTTTCTTTTAGTGAGGGTTGAGCACAATGGTATTTTTGTTAGCTAGTGGTGCACGGGGATATGGACATTTTGTAAATGTTTGTTTTGGGTGTAGATTTTGTGATCATTTAGTCACTTTTTCGCTGCCCTGTCATTTATTTTTGGTGATCAATCCGTTCCACAGAGATGATATAAGTGAGAGGGAACTTTCCGGTGATATGGACAGAGACATGCGTCATGGTGGAGAGGAGCAGTCGTGGAATGACAGCCAGCCCATTGATTGAATTTTACTGTCGGGCAAGAAATGAACCTGCAGAGAAATGGTTAAGGAGTATCCAGATGTAGCCAGCTCTTTTTTGAGGAGCCAACTGAGGAGGTGATCGTACCTCATGACGTTCCAGCTGGTCGGCGGGATCAATCACCAACACGTCCACCATTGTTCTCCAACTTCTGTTGTTTCTTTTGGACTCGATCTGCCGGGTTGGTGGTAGGATTCATACAGGTGGGGGATTACAGTGGACTCAAGGACACTTTATTTGTTTCTAGGACAAAGTTTATTTTGTTTTATTTATTTTTTTATTTTCAAGAGTCGTGTTTGTTCACATCCGGGGATGCGTTTTGTATTTTCTTTTTTCCTTGGGAATATATTTAAGTTAAAACAGTCAGAAGTGGGTTTTTGTTTGTTTTGTTTTGTTTGTTGTTAGAAATCCTTGCTTATTAGTTAAAATAGAATAATAAGAATGTTTTTGACCTGGAGAGTCCCCTTTTCCTGAGGTTTAGTTACTTGTAATTGGCAAGAATAGATCCGCCTGCCCTGGCGTTGTGGCAGTTCTCTTATTAGTTCAGATCAGGGCAGAACTGTTACAGTCTGTACTACGGGTGGAACGGTACACAAAATCCACAATTTGGTTCGTATCACGGTTTGGTGGTGACGGTTTTTGGTTTGGTTCGATCTACATTGATCCTTAGGAAAATCAATTGTCTTAAGTAGTCTGGTTAAAACTGACAGAATGAGACTGTCTGACATTTGATATATCATTTGACAGACTTGGGTCAACAGCAGGTGAGATCCTGACATGGCAAGAGAGGAGAAACTGCTAGTTCCAACAACCTTTTCATTAATTTGGCAAAGACAGTCATCTGTAACAAATGCTAAGAAAAACAGTGATCCACTGTCACTACGCAGTGACGGTGCAATGCAATGCAGTGAAATCTGGGCACAAATACTGAACTGACTGAAAGATATAACCCACATTTATTAATTGTGGTTCTTACAAAAATAATATCTTATAAAATATAAAAGTGTATAGCTTTTAAAGTTCTGACCCTTGAAGAATTTAACTTTGCTAACCATATTATATACCAGCAACATAGAGTGAAGCATAGGGTCAATCAAGACAAGACTTAGGCCCCTTTGTTGAGATCAGCTCAAAACAATGTTGACATGTTTCAGTTCCCTGATCATCAGTTCTTAATAGGAAAATGTTTTTCTACTTGAAATTAAAGTGCAGTGTTTGAAATACAATCAAAGAAATAAGGCTGCATTTCTTACCAAACTTAAAGTGTCACTGTGCTATCTAAACAACAAATAAATGATCTAAATTATCAGGTCATCAGTATAAAATGAAGCATAAACCAAACTAACACCTGCTGCACTGCTTCTGAACAGCACAGTTCTGTTCATTCTGTTATCATGTTCTTCTGCAAGAAGATCAGTTTGTCCACATCCTCTGCCAACAGACCAGACCTACTTGCAGGGACAATGTCCCCTGCAGTGGAGAAAACTCTCTCAGTTGGTACAGATGTACCAGGGACTGCCAGGTAACGTCAAGCCAACTTAGCGATACACGGATACTCATTAATGTTCCACCATGCAAGTGGATTTTCATCCACAGGAATGCAGCCTGTGAGCCTGTATGACATGACCTCCTCCTCCTCAGTGATCTGGGACAAGGCCTTCTCTGTTGGAAAGAGCTCTCCAAAAAGCTGTGCCATGGCAGATTTTTTCTGAGGGGGAGAAAACTTTTCTGATGCCTCTGGCTCTCCAGCTGAGGATGAAGTGTCCACCTGGACTTCTCTGGGTTGACCCTGCATGATAAATATGACAAATAGTATGGTAGTTTTACACATTTTGAGAACAACAAACACTTTCATGGCAGCAAAGACACTGAAAGTATTCTCTACTGGACACTGTGGAAAGAATAAATGCACAGGCTCAAATATTCTGTTAAGTTTCAAAAGAAATAAATATTAATGATAAAATGTATTAAACTCAGTACTGATTACATAATTAAAATAAAACAATACCTGCTCCTCGTTTCCATGATCTCTCTGGTGACAACACTGTAGATTTTCTGAACAGAGTCTTCTTCCAAGTAGGACAGGGACTTCAATCCTGGATCCGTGGCTGTGGTTCTGTGCAGATAGTCCTGAAGATCAGGGTCTCTGTAACTGTCTTCTAGGTGTTTAGTGATGGCTGCCTTAGCATCTTTGATGGTGGAGCTGTCCTCTTCACTGGGTGTCATGGGTTGTTGTATCATCTTCTGCAGAGGGCTGATCATGGACACTGAAGAGGATGTTTCTGTGCTCATTAGGACTGTCTCATTCTTCAGAGGTTTGGGTATTTTAGTTAGGTCCTCTGTCAGTCAAAACAACAATGTCTTTGACACTTTTCTTAACATCCTTGTCCATCAGAGCAGAATCCATGGCAGCCTGCTGTTCCAAATATCGCTCCAGCATGTCATATGTTGTGTTCCAGCAGGTTGGGACATCATGTATTAGTTTGTGAATTGGCAATTTCAGCATCTCCTGTTTGGTTTTTAGGGCATGGGTGGCTGTTGTGCTCTGATGGAAAAATGTGACCACCTTTCCAATCTTCCCCAGGAGTCAGGATATCTGACTTATTGAGACTGCACTCTTGGCTGCAAGATTAACTGTATGTGCAAAACAGCCAATTTGTGGTCCAAGTGCAGCTGTTGCATTGACCATATTTTTTGCATTGTCTATAGTAACAGGGATTGTACTCCAGCCACTCCTCTGCAACTTCCATTCAGTCACTGCTTCTGTCAGTGCTACAGAGAGATGCTGGCTTGTATGGCTCTCATATAGGGCTGTCTGTAAAACCGAGCCTGTCATCTCCCAGTTTGAGGTAATGTAGTGGACAGTAACAGTCAGGAAACTTTCAGTAGCCCTGGAGGTCCATCCATCACTAGTAAGAGCTACATAGGCTGTGTCAGACAACTCTTTAACAATTCTTCATCGGGTCTCTTCATAAAGTGCAGGAATCACCGTGTTGCTGAAGTGTTTGCAGGAGGGGATTTTATATCGTGTCTCGAGTACTTTCATTGTTGTGTTATAAATGTCTTACAATGTCTTGTTGGTATCAACAAGACATTGTATTAATATTAATAACTGGATTAATAAGGACATTAAAGGCCTTCTCAACAAGAAGAAGAGGGCCTTCATGTCTAAGGATCGGGACGGGCTCAGGGCTGTCCAGAAGGAGCTGAAGAGGAAGCTGAAAGAGGCCAAGAACAGCTACAGGGAGAAGATTGAGACCAAGATGGGGCAGGAAAACTCCAGAGAGCTGTGGTGTGGGATGAAACGGATGACAGGCTTCAACAGACCTGCACCCAGAGCTGAGGGAGACCCAGAGTTTGCTTCTGAGCTGAACCTATTCTTCAATAGGTTCGACACAACCCCCACCCCAGTGAGCTCAGAGAATGGATCTGGGTCTTCAACCCCCACCCCAGCCCCCACTCACAACTCTGCAGGAGACTCTGCCCCCCTCCCTGGCACATCTTCATCCCCCTCCCCTAGCTTGCAAGTGGCTCCAACAGACAGCCCCCCCCTCTCCCCCCAACCTACCCCCCCTGGACACCAACCTCACCCAGCACCCCTCCCTCTCTCCCTGCCTCACACTCACGTCCAGCCAGGTACAGAGGGAGCTCTCCAAACTCCGCACCAACAAAGCCAGTGGGCCAGACAACATCAGCCCCAGGGTCCTCAGGGTGTGTGCCGGGCAGCTCGCTGGAGTCTTTCAGCACCTCTTTAACCTCTCCCTCAGGTTGATGAAGGTGCCCGAACTGTGGAAGACCTCCTGCATCGTCCCGGTACCAAAAAAGGACGTCCCAGCGCTCTCAATGACTACAGACCTGTGGCACTGACGTCACATGTCATGAAGACCTTTGAGAGGCTGGTTCTTCAGCACCTGAGGACTCTGCTCTCTGCTTTCCAGGATCCCCTGCAGTTTGCATACCAGCAGCACATCGGCGTGGAGGATGCCATCATCTTCCTCACCCACAGGGCCCTGTCACACCTGGAGAGACCAGGGGGCACTGTGAGAGTCATGTTCTTTGACTTCTCTAGTGCCTTCAACACCATCAGGCCCTGCCTCCTGGGGGAAAAGCTGCTGGACATGCAACTGCACCCCGGCACCACAGCCTGGATACTGGATTACCTCACAGGCCGGCCGCAGTACGTCAGGGTGAATGGCTGTGCTTCTGAGGTGGTCACAAGCAACACCGGAGTGCCCCAAGGAACTGTTCTGGCGCCCTTCCTCTTCACCCTCTTCACTTCAGACTTCCGGTTCAACTCTGGTTCCTGTCACCTCCAGAAGTTTTCTGATGACTCCTCCATTGTTGGATGTATCACCGACGACGACGAGGGGGAGTACAGAGGACTGATCGAGAGCTTTGTCACATGGTGTGACAGCAACAACCTGAAGCTCAACATCAGCAGGAACAAGGAGGTGGTGGTGGACTACCGGAGGAGCAGGAGGTCCCCTGCCGCCATCATCATCCAGGGGGCGGAAGTGGAGAGGGTAGACTCGTATCGGTACCTTGGGGTCCACATTAGCGATAAACTGGACTGGTCACACAACACAGACGCCCTCTTCAGGAAAGGACAGAGCAGGCTGTTCTTCCTGAGGAGACTCAGGTCGTTTGGCGTCCGCAGCAGGCTCCTGAAGAGCTTCTACCAGTCTGTGGTGGCCAGCGCACTCTTCTTTGCTGTAGTGTGCTGGTGGGGTGGCATCAAGACTGGTGAGGTCAACAGGCTCAACAAACTGGTGAAGAAGGCCCGTTCTGTGGTGGGCCTTCAATTGGCCACTTTACAGACTGTGGCTGAGAGGAGGATCAAGGACAAAATCATGTCGATCCTGGACAACCCCTCTCACCCTCTCCACGACGAGCTGTGGGACATGGGAAGCTCCTTCAGCCAACGCATCATCCCCCCCAGAAGCAGAACTGAGCGCTTCAGGTGCTCCTTTGCGCCCACCACCATCAGACTTTACAACAGCAGCGGAGGCCACAGTCTGTCACTACACTGACCCCCCACCCCCCCCCACCCCCCAAAACAGCAATGGATGTACTCAAGCAATATGACACTGGACTGCACTTTAATAGATTTATAGTAATCCTCCATATGCTCCAAACCACCTCTATCCATACTGTACTGTTACTGACTCATATCCCTGATCATGGTTCATTCCTCTAGGTAAATAATTTGCACTGTTACTGTGTGGTCAGTAAGCGCTGCTACATTTCACATTGTCACTTTAATATCACTGTCACTTTATTTTTATCTTTACTGCACTGCACAGGAGGCTCAGCTGTTTTGTACTGTGTTAAATTATTATTTTAGTATGTTAGTTAATTTGATAATTGAACGTCACTTACTCTGTTAATTTAGTGCTTAGTATGTTAGTTAATTTTGATAATTGTAAATATCTTCTATTCCTTGATCTATGTCTTATGCATGCTACTATCCCTGTACTTGCCCTGTACTGCTGCAATACCAGAATTTCCCCTTTGGGGATCAATAAAGGACTATCTTATCTTATCTTAATATTACTCATACTTGTAATGTTTTCCTTTCTTTACGTATTTTTAGTGATTGAATGTTGAACGTTGGTCATTCTAATTACTCAAGTATCTTTCTTTTATTTGAATTAGTTAGTAGTAGATAATTATGGTAAACATTGTTGGTATTAATCAATCACATTTTTTCCATATGTTTTGTTTTTATATTAGGAGATGACATTTTGCCTTATATACTGGGATTATGTTACACCTATGCCTTTTATACTTATATTTATATTATCCACAACAAGTTTCAACATTTTACGTTTTATGATGTTTTATATTTTCGTAGATATTTTATCATATATAAACATCAACCACCAGCATTTGAAGTTATGTAGAGTTCCACACTGAAGGTAAAAATGGGCTCTGAATGTTTTACCTATTTGGGGTCTACAATGGTTAGAAATGACCACAGAAATGTATGTTTAAAGATTGTCTTAATAATATGTCATAATCTCACAATTTAGTTAGAATTATCATATGAAATATTGTGCATGTAATGGTTTTTGGTCATATTAAAGGTCCCATATTATGCAAAATCCACTTCTTTAAGTCTTTTGAACACAATCTTGGGTCTTTGGCCTTCCTCCCAGCCCTCAAAATGTTATCTTTTATAACAAAACCTGTATTTAGTAGGCTGCATGAGTGTAAAATCATGTCCTTCAGTGAGCTGTTGAGTCTGTGGATATACTGTTACGTAACAGTATATTTAATTTGCATAAACTAATCTGATTGGTCCACCTGAGTATCTCCACTCCCACCCTGCTGCAGAGATTCCTCTGTGAAGAGCAGCCATGTTGTTTTCACTCTTAGTCAGAGATCTGTGTTCAGCATGTCTGAGCTCAGGAGCTGTCACTGCTCAGTTGTTGGCTGTAAACAGACACATATTTCTTTATATAGTCTACCAGCCTCAGAGGACCAGAGGACCAAGTGGATTCATTTTATTGTTGAAGGGAATGAGCAGCTACAGTCGGCTAAAACCTGTATGTGTGTGTCAGTCACTTCACGACTGACTGCTTCTTCAACTTCAGTCAGTTCAACTCAGGACTGGGAACTAGACTTTTCCTGAATCCAGGCTCAGTACCAACTGTCTGCCACCAAACCTCGGACCATGGACATGTGAGTATTTTAATGCTGTGTGGTATTTATTTAGCTTATTGCTACGAGCTAATGCTAACAGCAGAGGGAAGTGGACCAGATGTAAGAGCTGAAGATTTTCTTCAGTGTTAAAGTTACTCTGACAGCCTGCAGTGTAAACTTAGATGTATGGATATTCCTACATTAGTCAAGAGGAGTTTAACAGCTGGAGGAATATAATTATTCCTCATACACCCCCTCCTCTCCACCTCCCTCAGTGTTAGCTTTAGGAGGCTAAGTTTAGCCTGCGGTTAGCCTGTTGTTTTAGCCTGTAATGTTTGGAGGAAACGATCTTCGCTGTTTTCTATCCATCAGGACTTTACAGTCGTGTTTGTTCAGGACTGTAATGTGAAGTCCCTGTTGTGTGTTACTGTGCTGGACACTGTTAAATGTATAGAGATCTGAGTATGAGGCAAACTGCTCTGCACTCACTGAAGCATGTAATCAGTAAATTATCTCAGATGGTCTCAAAACTCATTTTTGTGTCAAAACTGTGGACGAGGGAAACGATCGGTGAAGGCTGTGTTTCTGTGCGTTTTGCAGCAGGTCATGTAAACATCAATACTAACAACAGGAGCAACAATATAACATGTAGAACTAACGTCGGCCACAGTGTCGTTTTGACCACATTAATTTAATCTGATTTTTGTAAGTTTAAAGACTCAGAAATGCCCCCAGGATGCCGTCAGACGAGCTGTGTGACTGTGTGGAGTTTAGCTGTGAGGAAAAGTTACAGCCACATAACACTACAGCACGTTAGTATGTTAGGAGGAACTGAGGCAGTCAAATAAGATCTGTGAGATGATTATCCTCCTGATTTATTCACTAAAAACATATAGGCATAGACATTTGGTTATGTATCACTTAATGAGACATTTGTAAGTGAAAACACAGTAACCCCTGAAAGCCTGTTGTATCATATTTGATATACTTTATGATACCTCTGTCTGATCAATATGATCAACAAATATCTAAAAAAAAACATATGAATACAAGCAGATAAATGATAAAAATTAAAGGACTCAAGTGAATTATCAGTCGCCAGAAACACCTAATGTATCTAATGAGATACAAAAACTATAAAAAACTATATGTTACATTTAATGTTTTTTTTTTGTTTCAGTACAAAGTGAAATAAACATTTAAGCTCCACAAAATAATACATTTTATGGCTATAATTTGTGTTTTCATGCTTTTAAAGGTTAAACATTTTTCTCTCTGGTGTCTATTCTGGTCGACCTCAGGCAACATCTTCTGATGGTGAATCCTGTTTAAAGTCCAAAATCCAAGATGGGAGACTGCACAGCAGAGGCCCATAGTCTGCTCTGTAAATATTTAAGGCATTTTGCACTGAAAAAACACATTAAAGTATAGAGGTCCAAGTCCAGGATGGTGGGTCTGGGAGTTCCTGTAGTCTTCCTCTGACCTAGTTAATTAAAAAGGGTAAGTAAGTGACATCATGGTACAAAAAGATAATGTACAAAATTATTATTTTGCACTCAGTTTTCACAATACCTTTGGTATCTCCATGAAACAGACATTTTCAGGCTCTAGGTGTTTTTGCACAGTTGCCACAGGAGCACCTCTGTAGGAGAAGAGTGAAAACAGGATGTTCAGTAGAAGTTTTATCTAAAGGAAATGTACTAGTTAAGCAACCATGATGTCTTGTTTTTGTTTAAGACAATATAATGCTAATATACACAGGGCTGTGTAATAATAAACGATATTGCAAGTAAAGAGGTGTTTAAGACAGCTACTGTGTGGCATACATGAAAGATATGGTTCAGAGAAAATTGCTTAGAATTACAGGTTATGACAAACATTTGCTCAGTGGCAGCGCGTTACTGCCATGCACTATATGGCTCTATTAAATGCTGTATTCTGATTGGTCAGTCACATAACTAATGTTATTTCTGTAAAACACTGTGGCCCTGATCGGCCCTGAAGAACCCGGACATTATTTACATTTCACAACAACAAAGAAGTCCCCTTCCCTCGGTCTTATTTCACTATCAGTAGCAACGGCCCATTCAGTGTTACTTATTAATAAAAGTTAATTCACGTCGCAGTTTTAATCCTGTCAGACAATATGGGGTCTAATTTTGTAGACCAGGCGCAGGCGGGGCGCACCTGCCCTGTGCCGCGCCTGCGCTGCGCCAACAGGGTGTGTCCAGGGCATTTTGCAAGTTTCGTGCACGGCGCAGTCTTGCTCAGGCAGGCGCACCCACGCCTCTGTCTCTCCTACCGGCGCACGTAGCAGAGAGGGAGGAGATAAGACTTGAGTGGGTTTAACACAGCCGAGTGTAATCTTCACCAATCACATGAACGCCTGTCTTCGCCTTTAAATGCGCGGCGCAGTGACAATTTCTCCTCGGTGGTGAAGAAGGTCAGAGCCGCTGTCACTTTTACAGCAACTGGGAGAGCGCAGAGGCAATTGGGCCGTGCATCGGAGGATATGATGCGCGTCATCGTGTGGACCACCTCGCAGGACAGATGTAATCTGTTCCTGTGTCACGAATACGAGTACAAAAATAAGTGATAATTACATTTAAACACAGCAGCAGGCTAATCCATTCATCATGTTTGTGATCCACCTGCATTCCGGGTCTGTCATCGCCAAATAGCAGAACCTTAGGTGAAAATATATCTCCTCCTCATCCTCCTTGCAATAATGTACTCCATCCTTTTAGATCACGTTACGAATAAAGATTAAAACAGAGAAATATGGGCAATCACAGGTAAATCCTTAAGACACCGAGTTATTTATTCAGCGAGCGTCTCTCTCTTTTTTCTTTCCTTTTGAATTTCATGAGATGAGAGAAGCCGGATACTCCGTATCGGATGATGTGGCTGTTTGTGGTTGACTGAGAGATGTGAACTCGTTAGTTTTGACAAACGTCTCTGATCTGACATCAGATGTGATGGGACAGTTAATATATATACAAATGTATGTGCTGGTTCAGACGGTTACATTAAATAGTGGTTGCTGTGATTGTTTATTGCATTGAAATGTGCCTGACACTCTGGATACCTGCCTGTGAGGTTTTGGTGACGTGTGCGCACTGTGCGCCTGTCAGCCAAATTACCACTGCCCCGAGTGCGCCTCGCCTGCGCCGAGAATAGACCAGGTTGGAGCTGGCGAGCTTTCAGCGCACCTTCCGCACCGCTTTTTGGCACGAAATTGTCAATGCGTCAAGCTGAGTCTGTTGACACCTCCCCCTGGTGCGCCGTTACACCCATCTCGGCGCAGCCGGTCTACCAAATTGCCAAATTAGCTGTGCAGGGCGGTGCGCCGGACGAAATTACCACTGCGCGGGGTGCGCCAGGCTGCGCCAGGAAATTAGAGCCATATGTCTCTGTAGTAACCTGCTCACTCTACATTGTCTCTTACTAAACGCTATTTAACGCCAGTCTAAGTTTTGGTAAGCACGGCATGAACACAAACTACACGGTCGAGGAGCTAATAACAACAACACACAGAGGGGGAGGGGCCAAGAACGTCAGAACAGCTTTAATTCGTCTACATGTTAGCATTGAAGAAACAAACTTTACATACAGACCACTGACAAACCTCCTGGTTTAACCTTGGCTCTGGACTTTCTTCTGGTGCCTCTTCATATTGGGGGTCTGGCTCGGGCTCAAACATGAACGGCTGAACCACAGTTTGTTGTCCTGCAGCCATTTTCTCTCAGGGCCCAGTCGTCATGGTTACGTGACGCCATCCTCCCCCTCAGCAGACCATGAGGAAGAGCTGGGCGTATCAGCAGTGGCTCATTAACATATTAAGGTCACGCCTACTAAATCAGACCTGTCTGAACAGAGGGGCTATGTGAGCCTGGAAACAATGCTGCTGTGCTTTATTTATTGGCTTTTTGGACCAAAGTATGTTACTAACGTTTCATGAAGACATCAAGGATCCATGTTAAACTGCAGAAAAGGAGCATAATATGGTACCTTTAAGATAATCTTTTATTTATGTGAGTTAATATAATGATCTTACGAACATTATTAAAAGATTATTTTCCTACAACATAGAGCTGGAATACATTTCTAATGGACTCCATTGTTTAAAGTTGAGAATATTAAACTGAAAACAAGTACTTGAGGAAAGAACATAATGTACAGAACATTCTGTTCCAAAGTTGTGACACAAAGCAACTCCTGTTTGTTATTGTTCACCTTGTGACCGTAATGAACGAGTTTCTTGAAAGTAGACTGCATCTGTGCGTCTTTGAAGAACGAGAGCACAAATTTGAACTAGACATTTTTATATCTGTGTTATCTTAGCTGCCATTACTGCGCAGAAGTTACAAACCAGCTCATTCGGTATTTACTAAAAAATAGACACTACATTATCATACAACGAAATCCTGCATCCTCTACCACAGCAAAAGGCTGCATATCTTTGGAGATGAAATTCCCCAGTGCTTTGGTTATGCATTTTGCCCTGTCTGACTCTTCAGTGTAAGGCTGTTTAGAAGCTGCAGGGAGCAGAAGTCGTCCTGTCGACTCTCCCTCTCCGTCTTGTGCTGTCAGTTGTCTCACTGGGATGATGTCTCTGCAGATGAGCTGACATGTTGGTCTTGTTGCCGTTAGCATGAACAACTCATGTTGCACAGTGCTTGCACACTGTTGTTCTTTTGTCAACCACTTTCTTTCTGCTGTCATCATAACTGAATGCAAAGTGGTCCCATACAGCAGGCTTATACAGTGCTGCTGGATCATCTTCTTGCTCCGGCTGTTTTTCACTCGCCATGCCCACAAACGTCTCCACACAACTCCACGACCGGCTGCTACGCTGCTCACTTCATTGTGTGGTTTACTATCACTGCGGCTGACATCCAGCTTAAGGCACATTACCACCGCCTTCTGCTCTCGAGTGTAGCCTACACCACTTCGCCTCCTTATGAAGGAGAAAAAAGAAGTTGCCGCATGCTAATTATATGAACCCAACGGGACACACGTGAACTGAACCGAGGCAGTCGAACCAAACGATTCGGGCAGTTTTCATGAACTGTTCCATCCCCAGTCTGTACAGTATTAAATCTGGGAAATCGAGGGGGAATGACATGCTGCAAATAAGCCATCCACACACACAGATGTGCCACATCAGTTTTCTTTGTGTTTTGATCTCTGACAAAGACATAAATACAGTAAGATGGCTCAGTCTGCAGCTGCCTATATACACTCTGTGTTTACTTGTTGATCATGGATGTTTTTAATGTCCTGTGTTCTTTCTGAAGATTCAAAGGCAAGGCAACTGGACTGTGTAGAGTTTGTTGGGAAGACGTTTCACTTCTCATCCAAGAAGCTTCTTCAGTTCCAAATGGCTGGTGCTGGAAGCAGATATTTATCTTGCTAGAGGAAAAACAACAACAAAGGAAGGGAGGAGTTGGAGAACGACCCATAGAAACTTATCCCAGGGTGATGTAACCCCTGAGAGTCGTTGCCCTGAATGGGTCATTAACTCCCCCTGTCATGTGAGGTGTTATGGTCACATGTGCCCAGGTGTGAGTGTTTGGAGAGCTTCCTGGGGAGAGAGCTTAGCACTGCATTATATGTAGGTGAGAGGTTGTGTCTGAGTCCACCACCTCTGTTAAGAGAAGGCTTCTCCAGTCTGGTGAAGATGGCTTCTTTAACTCCTCTTTCAAACCATCTATCTTCTCTCGCCAACACCTGTACATTGCTGTCCTCAAAAGAGTGTCCCGTGTCCTTTAAGTGGAGGTGGACTGCTGAGTCCTGACCTGAGGAAGTGGCTCTCCTGTGTTGAGCCATACGCTTGTGAAGCGGTTGTTTAGTTTCCCCAATGTACAGGTCTGAGCATTCCTCACTGCACTGGACTGCATACACCACATTGCTCTGTTTATGTCTCGGTGTTTTGTCCTTGGGATGGACCAACTTCTGCCTTAATGTGTGCAGAAGTCCTTCCTTTGTTGTTGTTTTTCCTCTAGCAAGATAAATATCTGCTTCCAGCACCAGCCATTTGGAACTGAAGAAGCTTCTTGGATGAGAAGTGAAACGTCTTCCCAACAAACTCTACACAGTCCAGTTGCCTTGCCTTTGAATCTTCAGAATGACCATGACCTGGATGAATGAGAATCTACACAGACGTCCTGTGTTCTTGTATGCTGGTCCGGTCTAAGCTCCCTTGAGGTCCCCTGTAGGTTTTTGTCTAGACAAGGTCAGAGTCGGACTAACTTACAAAAAATGTCCCAATCTTTGTGGACCATCAGAGGTCTTTATTTGTCTTGTTTGTGTTTTGTCTGTGTCTCCTCATACTGAGGTGTCTGAATGCTGATGTGAATCCTCCCTCAGAGTTTGATTAGCAGCTGTGACCACAGAGAGTCTGATAAAACAGGAACCATCAGAATCCATCTGACATGAAGCTGTGGTTTGAATCCCACTTCCCTCCTCTTTGAAGAGTAGTCAGATATCTGTGTTCAGGTTTTTGTACAGCCTCTTCTACACTTTGTATCACTGTGTGTCTAAAGCACAGTAGTAGAGAGCTGTGTCTGCCAGGGTTAGCTTTGTGATGGTCAGCTCAGTGGAGCTGCTGGAGGTCTGGGATCCATATCGTTTATCTGGGATGTATGAGCTTGTGGTCTTTCGTGCTCCTTTCCAGAGTATAAACTGAGGTGCCTGAAGGTCAGAGTGATGTCTGTACCAGTGAAGGTAAATGTACTGGTATGTTGTGTCATAGGTACATCTGAGTGTGACAGATTGTCCTTCTGTTCCTCTGACTTCTTTGTCCACATGAGAGATTTTGTCTGCAGCTGTTTGTCCTGAAGTGGACGAGAAAAAGAAGTGATGAGACAAACAAGGTTCAAGAGAAGACATTACTTTGTTCTGATTGTTTTGATTGATGATCTTCAGAACAAAAATCCTGATCAGGACAGAGATTCCTGCTCTTATCTGCAGGTTTGATATTATTTATCAGAAGGAAGTGAAATGAAAGTTTGTCATCAAACATCATCCAACACTGAGCATCATTCACATACCTGTGAGAGCTGAGAAGATGAATATCAGAGTGAGTTTGTCCATGTGTGCAGAGGTGAGATGGTGAGACTGAAGGATCAGTATGAATCAGTTTAGTTTGCTCTGATGTTCTCAGCTCAATCAGTTCTCTGTCATCAAACATCTCTGCAGTCAGAGGGAGGAGACTCAGATGGAGTCGCTTTGTTTTGTCAAATGATGAAGATCAAGCCTGAATCCCAAAATACCATTGGTTAGCAGAGCATGACTCCCTCTAGTGGATGTTCCAGAGTATCTTCAGTCCAGAGGTTTTTGTTCAGAGTTTTGGTGTTTCCTGTCACTGTGGGCCTCACAGCACAGTAGTACACAGCAGAGTCAGACAGATGAAGCTTCTGGATCTCCAGAGGAACTGATGTCCTGTTGATTGCAGCAGTAAATCTGTCATTGTCAAACTCTGGATCTTTGTAGACATCTTTTAAGAAACATCTCATCATGTACTTTGGGAAGCCTTTAACATCTTGTTTGTACCAGAACAAGTACAAGTTTGTGCCAGTGCTCTCAAATGTACATTCAAGTGTGACTGAGTCTCCTTCAGAGGCAATGATATCTCCTGATGGTTGGTTCACTCTTTCTTCTCCTTCACACTCTGGATTAAAAGAGAACATGAAGGGTAAGAGATGATGAGTAGACCACAGAAACAGGCCATTAAGTTCGGTCACCTAAAGATCAGACTCTAGTCCATGAAAATCATGATGATGTTTTGTTGTTTGTGTCTCTTACCATAGAAGAGCAGAGCAGTCAGAATGATCCACAGCCAATGGTCCATCTCTACAACAAGGTTTAGATCAACAGGAGGAACTAGCTGATGTTCAACATTCAGTGTGAGGAAAGTTCTCCTCACAGCAGCAGTTATCTTCTACTGAAAGATTGATGTCAGTGCTGAGGTAGCTCAGTTCCTTCTTGATGATGTGGCCCTCTAGTGAAGGATCAGAGTTGTTGATAAAGGCTCTCAGCTGATTGTCTGTCAGGCCCATTTCACACATGCAGCCTTGATTTTATCAGGATCACTGACAACAGGGTGAAATTAGGCTGTTCCTTAAATTTGTCTGATGAGGGAGTTGAAGGACAAATCCTGATCAGATAGTACCCCACAAGTTCAATCAGTTCAATCAATCAATCAAACTTTATTTATAAAGTGCTTTTCATCCAAATAATGTAACTCAAAGTGCTTTACATAAAAATAAAAACATTCCCTCAAACCCACCTACCCACCCCTATTTACATAAGCATCTACTCACACGCATGCACACAACGTTTCACTCATGCACAGATATATACACACACACACACACACACACACACACTAAAATAGTGGACGTTGGGCTAAGAACAAGTTGTCCTTGGTGTCAGGCTAATGCCGTCTAGGACAGTTATGTCATTAGTATGATGTGTTTATTTTGATAACAGGACTTGTCAGAAAAAATAACTGAATTTATATTAGCCCGTTTTCACTGTTGTTGTCATTGTTATTAACTTAAATCATGTCTTTGCTGCATTCAGATCACTTTTTATGTTTAATTTATTTTAATAATCATGAGGTGGTGTTTTGATCTTTGACGTGCTCCTTGAAATCTCTTTTCTTGTTTTAAACAACAACAACAACAACCTTTATTTATATAGCACTTTTCATACATAGGAAAATGCAACCCAAAGTGCCTAACAAAATAAAACAGAATGAAATAACAAAAACATACAACAATATATAGACCCGACCCCCCACCCCACACACAGACACACATACGCCCAGACTCGCACACACGCTCACACTCACACATACAGTAAATAGACTAACATGGCCTGGCACTGAGGTGAGGAGAAGCCACCGATGGGTGGTCATCCACACTGAGAGGTACCAAAGTCCACAGCCACAGGGAGCACCGCCAGGAAGACGTCCCTGTGGGCAGACCAGACTCCCAGTGTGGAGGGCCCCCATTAGGAAACACTGGAGCTAAAAACAAGAAGATTAAGACAGTGGAATAAAAACAGGCAATAATGATAAAATGTCTAGAAATGTGAGAGTTTAGGAAGTTTTAAAAGTAATAAAATGCACAAGATTTAAAATATGTAAGAATTAAAATAAATAAAATAAAGTAAAAAAATAAAATAAAATAAAAGATTAAAGACATAAGAATAGTAAAATATGAGAAATAAGAGAATAAAAGAAATCAGTTAAAAGCCAAATTAAAAAGGTGAGTCTTTAGCTTCCTTTTAAAAATATCTACAGTCTCTGCGGCCCTGAGGTTGTCTGGGAGGCTGTTACACAGATAAGGGCCATAATGGCTGAATGCAGCCTCACCGTGGGTTTTTGTTTTAACTCGTGGTATGACTAAAAGGCCAGTGCCAGAGGACCTCAGGGTCCGCGAGGGTTGATATGATAAAAGCAGTTCAGATAGATAAGATGGTCCAAGACCGTTAAGACATTTATAAACTAATAAAAGAACCTTAAAATCGATCCTGAAGCGGACAGGGAGCCAATGCAGCGATTTTAAAACTGGTGTAATGTGCTCCCGCCCTCTGGTCCTTGTCAGCACGCGTGCGGCTGAGTTTTGTAATATCTGTAGATTATTAATACTCTTTTTGGGAAGAGGAGAGAGCAGGGCATTACAGTAATCTAAACGACAGGAAATAAAAGCATGCATCAGCACCTCGGTGCTGGCCTGAGAGAGAAATGGGCAGACTCTGGCTACGTTCTTAAGATGGTAAAAACCTATCTTTGTAAAAAAAATTTATGTGTGGAACAAAAGTAAGCTCGGAGTCAAAAAAAACGCCCAGGTTCTTAACATATTGTGAGGGTTTAAAATCTTGTAATTTTGGTAAAAGTTTCTCTCTCTGGCCTTCAGGACCAGTGACTAAAACCTCTGTTTGTCCTGGTTGAGCTGTAGGAAATTATCTGCCATCCATGACTTGATATCTAAAATACAGTTAAAAAGGGCATCAATAGGCCCTGTGTCATCAGGAGACACGGCAATGTATAGCTGTGTATCATCAGCATAGCTATGGAAGCTGATGCTGTGCCTCCTGATGACATCCCCCAAGGGAAGCATGTAAAGATTAAAAAGAATTGGACCTAAAATTGACCCTTGAGGCACCCCACACCTAATTTCATGAGTTTCATGAACAAAAGCTCATCTCACTTTAATACTTACTCAGTTTTTAGTTTTATGTCAGTCGTGATGTCTTTTCAAAAATATGTGTGATGAACATGTAACACAGTAACTCACACTCACCTGAGTCTGGAGTCTACTGAATGAGAGAGAGTGAGGTGAAGAGAGACTGACAGCTATAGACATGATAATAAAATACATACACCTGATATCTTTGTGGAAAATCCCTCCACTTCAAACAGCAGGTCATGATTGTGCTGAATTTAATGTCTCCCACGTTTCTCTGGTCTTTTACAAAACTTTATCACCAACATGCCTCAGTTTTAACAAGTTTGACCCTCCATCCCTTCACAGCAGCAGCTGCTGTTTCTGAATTAAGAGGCTGCTTCAAGAATCAGCTGGATGAGCTTCATCAAATGTTTAAAACGATGTAACAGGTAACGTCCAGCAGCGTCCTGCTGCCCCTACAGGCTGCTGACGGTCACACAGAGGAGAGGCCAACACATGACGAGTGTTACAGTGGACAAGATGTCAAAACACAAAGAAATCATCATTTGATGAAGGAATGCACGTGTTTTGCAGATGGTGCTAAAACATGCAGAAATAGCATCAATAAATAAAAGTTTAATGCAATAAAAAGGAAAGTTTTGTGCTTTCTTGTCCAAGTCCAGACAGCCTCTGGTGAGGGGTGGAAGGGCCACATGTGGCTCCAGCCGACGTCTGGTCAAGATCAACCCAACGCTCATGACCAAAGGTGAGAGTCTGACTGCAGATGGGACGACCAGTGACATGTTTGAATAGCTGACTGTTGATCAATTTGAAGTCTTTTACTCTTTTATGAGAGGACAGTCTGTACAGTATAAAATCAGTGAAGTAGAGGGGGAATGACATGCTGCAAATGAGCCATCCACATACACAGATGTGCCACATCAGTTTTCTTTGTGGTTTGATCTCTGACAAAGACTTAAATACAGTAAGATGACTCCGTCTGCAGCTTCCTATATACACTCTGTGTTTACTTGTTGATCATGGAAGTTTTTAATGTCCTGTTTTCTTTCTCCCCTCTTCATAGTCAGGCTAACTTCCAAGAAAGTCCAAGACCTTGTGGACCATCAGAGGTCTTTATTAGTCTTGTTTGTGTTTTGTCTGTGTCTCCTCATACTGAGGTGTCTGAATGCTGATGTGAATCCTCCCTCAGAGTTTGATGAGCAGCTGTGACCACAGAGAGTCTGATAAAACAGGAACCATCAGAATCCATCTGACATGAAGCTGTGGTTTGAATCCCACTTCCCTCCTCTTTGAAGAGTAGTCAGATATCTGTGTTCAGGTTTTTGTACAGCCTCTTCTACACTTTGTATCACTGTGTGTCTAAAGCACAGTAGTAGAGAGCTGTGTCTGCCAGGGTTAGCTTTGTGATGGTCAGCTGAGTGGAGCTGTCAGAGGTCTGGGATCCATATCGTTTATCTGGGATCTATATCGCTGGTCTGGAATATTTGAGCTTGTGGATCCTCGAGCTCCTTTCCACAGTATGAACTGAGGTGCCTGAAGGTCAGAGTGATGTCTGTACCAGTAAAGAGCAACATAATCTGATGTTGTCTCATAGTTACATCTGAGTGTGACAGATTGTCCTTCTGTTTCTCTGACTTCTTTGTCCACAGGAGAGATTTTGTCTGCAGCTGTTTGTCCTGAAGTGGACGAGAAAAAGAAGTGATGAGACAAACAAGGTTCAAGAGAAGACATGACTTTGTTCTGACAAGTTATTATTTAAAAAAAAAAAACAACGATATTTAGAGAAGCCTGATCTTTTCTACATGTCTATTCATTAAGATTACATCTTTTCCGTATTCTTTCTTACCGTAGAAGAGCAGAGCAGTGAGAATGATCCACAGCCAATGGTCCATCTCTACAACAAGGTTTAGATCAACAGGAGGAACTAGCTGATGTTCAACATTCAGTGTGAGGAAAGTTCTCCTCACAGCAGCAGTTATCTTCTACTGAAAGATTGATGTCAGTGCTGAGGTAGCTCAGTTCCTTCTTGATGATGTGGCCCTCTAGTGGAGGATCAGAGTTGTTGATAAAGGCTCTCAGCTGATTGTCTGTCAGTTTGTGTTTTTGTTCAGAGTTTTGGTGTTTCCTGTCACTGTGGGCCTCACAGCACAGTAGTACACAGCAGAGTCAGACAGAGCAGCAGAGGAGATCTGCAGGTCCATGACTGTTTTATCTTCTCTCACTGTAACAGACAGTCCAGAGCCTGGAGCTGATATCAGCCGTCCTGTTCCTGTGTGAGAGATGATGAACTGTGGAGGTTGTCCTTGATTTTGTAGATACCAGTAAAATTCATCAGCAGCTGTTGCTTGTTTGGAGTATCTGTAGGACAGAGTCGCTGCCTTGTTCGCCAACGAGATCTCTTCATTCTTCAGTGGAGTCACTTCTTCACTGTTGGTACCTGGAGAAAACATTAATATCAGTCCTCTTGTTACTGTAAACTCAGGAACTTAATGTTCTTCAGATATTGTTGACATTGTTTTCATGTTGTTTCTCTTTTGTACCTGAAAGAATCCAAAGATAAATCAGAGAAAGACACCAAAGATTCAGACACCGCATGTTAAAGATGATTGTTTCTGTTTGTGTGTTTCAGTCTGCTGAACATTGAAGTTCAGTTCTCCTCTACAGCTCAGTAACAGTTTCTCTCTGCCTTAAATCAATCTGGCTCCTCCTACATTTGTTCTGTAGTTTCTTCACATGAGGCCTTTTCATCCTGAGTCTGTTTATTTCTCAGATTTTGTTGCATTTTGAAAAGACATCAATCTCACATTGAGTCAGTCATAAATGAATGAAATCTTTGTTGTTGTTATTTTGAACTTTGATGATAAATTACATCATTAATGTTTCCCATGATTCCCTGTTAAAAAAGGTAAAATTGTGGTCTTTAAAGTAAAGAGTTCCAGGTCCATGTCACATGATCAGAGCCTTTTTGTCGCTGACTGATCTGTGGTCCAAAGATGTGATGCCTCTTTCAGTCCTTATCGTTGACATCAAGTGCCTTCATCCTGAGGTTTGACTGTAAGAAGAATTGGACAAAGTCATGTGACGTCAGCTGTTTGATTATCAGCCCAGGCTCTGGAACACTGTAAAAGTTAGTCCATAAAAGCAGCCATGCTGTAACCACCAACTTAATCAAACTTTAGATCAACCTACTGTCAGCCTGAGGGGAGGCAGGACTTAGGAATGAATGACCAATGGGGAGCTGGCCTCATTTTTACATGCTTGAAGGCCTCAGGCTTCATCACTACTAGTCGGCCTCATAGCTGGAAAGGGGGGGTTACCATGGGGGCTAGACCCTTGAAAATTGATACAGTGGTTCATCCCACTGCCCTGAATACCCACTCAAGGTTTCAGACCTCAACTCCACTTCAAGCCATGT
Source organism: Cetoscarus ocellatus (assembly GCA_037902135.1). Taxonomy (NCBI): domain Eukaryota; kingdom Metazoa; phylum Chordata; class Actinopteri; order Labriformes; family Labridae; genus Cetoscarus; species Cetoscarus ocellatus. The sequence goes on from JBAMNC010001859.1 coordinate 859,673, forward strand.
CCACAGGCCAACCCCTAGTTTCCACTACATTGGATTTAATGTGGAATGTGACAGAGCTGCAGGGGTACTTTTAAGACCTAGAGGTCTGAAATTTGGTGGGTGTTATCGGGGGCCAGAGACATACCCACAGCCTGAATTTCATCCCTCTACCACCTCTCTGTATCCTGTAGCTATATCGCATTCCACATCCAATCTGTGGTTGGCCTGTGGACACGGCTTGAACGGGGATCTCCCATGGGGCTAGACCCTTGAAACTTAATCCAGTGGTTCATCCCACTGCTCTGAATACCCATATTTTCAGCTCTCTAGCATCTCCCTGCCCCTCGGTCATAGATGCTGTCCATGCCCATAGACTTCAATGGGTGACCAGCCTGTGTCCAGTATTGGACAGGAAGGTGCTAAATTGCTAAAATTTGGTTTGTAGGCATGTGTCTGTCCTCTGATAACAGCCACTGAATTTCAGCCCTCTAGGTCTTCACTGTCCTCCTGTAGCTATACCACATCTCAAATCTAATCCACTGTGGCAGAAACTGGGTTTTGGCCCATGGACACGGCTCTAAGGGGGAATTCCCATGGGGCTAGACCCTTAAAAATTAATACAGTTTTTCATCTCACTGCCCTGAATGAACACACATGGTTTCAGACCTCTACTCCACTGGAAATCCCTGTTTCAAGCCGTGTCCATTGGCCAACCAGCAGTTTCCACTATGGCTTATTTAATGTGGGATGTGGCATGGCTCCAGGATACAGGAAGGTGCTCTATGGGGGTTTTCAGTGGAGGTGAGGTAGATGAAGAGGAAGGATCAGTATGAATCAGTTTAGTTTGCTCTGATGTTCTCAGCTCAATCAGTTCTCTGTCATCAAACATCTCTGCAGTCAGAGGGAGGAGACTCAGATGGAGTTGCTTTGTTTTGTCAAATGATGAAGATCAAGCCTGAATCCCAAAATACCATTGGTTAGCAGAGCATGACTCCCTCTAGTGGATGTTCCAGAGTATCTTCAGTCCAGAGGTTTTTGTTCAGAGTTTTGGTGTTTCCTGTCACTGTGGGCCTCAGAGCACAGTAGTACACAGCAGAGTCAGACAGAGCAGCAGAGGAGATCTGCAGGTCTATGACTGTTTTATCTTCTCTCGCTCTCGCAGACCAGTGTGGTAAAGTATTTGTTATTGTTCGTGATATTGTATGAGAGAGAAGAAACTCTGGAGGTTCTCCTGGATATTGTCTATACCAGAAGAAATAATCCCTGCCATCAGCAGCTTTGGACTTTTTGTAGGACAGAGTAACAGAGCTGTCTTCTAAACTGAACTCTTCATTCTTCTCTGGAGTGAGATCTTCACAGCTGACACCTGAAGGAGAAATACACTTAGATTCATGCTTCAAGGTTTTTCCATCAATATTCAGTGGTTACAGAGATCATTTAGATTTTCTCTCTTAAATCTGTGAACAAGGTCCAAAATGGACTTTTTGATCATCCAATCTTCACCCATCAAGAATATTTTTAATGTCTGACATGATAAACTGTGTTTCTGTGTCACATTCATATCTGTTCATGCATTAAATTTGATTTAGTTTTAATGTAAAGATCAGACTGACTAGCATGTTTGATGTAATTATGTTTTGTTTGTTTGTTGTCTCTTACCATAGAAGAGCAGAGCAGTCAGAATGATCCACAGCCAATGGTCCATCTCTACAACAAGGTTTAGATCAACAGGAGGAACTAGCTGATGTTCAACATTCAGTGTGAGGAAAGTTCTCCTCACAGCAGCAGTTATCTTCTACTGAAAGATTGATGTCAGTGCTGAGGTAGCTCAGTTCCTTCTTGATGATGTGGCCCTCTAGTGGAGGATCAGAGTTGTTGATAAAGGCTCTCAGCTGATTGTCTGTCAGGCCCATTTCACACATGCACTCTTGATTTTATCAGGATAACTGCAGGGTTGTCTGCGCGGGTAATCTACCGCCATGGTCATTCACACTTGCTCCTCTCAGCAGGGAGTTTGTTTTGCTGGATGTACAAAGTTGTTGAGGGGTCAGGGGTTCACCGACATATGGTGGCCCTGAAGGACAATGGGAATAAACATTTCAAAAAGCACATAAACATTACACTAAACACAAAAGCATTTCAGGGATCATGAAATACATTTCAAGAAACCAGAAAGGGTGGGACCATAGTATTTGTCTCTGATTGGAAAAACTTACGCCATTCTCGATCGTATTTTCCAGAATATGGGTTTATGGCGTCAACAGAAAGGGCAATAAAGTGGTTTTACGAATAGACGGTCCATGATGAAGTCTGTTGCGATATTAGATTATGATATCAAAAGGGCATTTACGCAATAATAAAGAGGCAGTGGTGAGTGTGTTCTTGGATATTGAAAAAGTGTATGACTCTCTGTGGAAGGAGGGACTACTAATTAAGATCTATGATCTTGGAGGAAGGGGACGAATGTTTAATTGGATAAAGGATTTTTTAAAAAGAAAGAACCACACAAGTTTGGGTGGGTTTCAGGATCTCAGTGTCCAAGACTAAGTTTGTCATCTTTGGCTTTAAAAGTAAACTTCCTGACGGGTGTGAGTGGGGGGCTGATAGAGAAACGCTGCTGCCAATATATCAAGCCATGACCAGATTGGTACTAGATTATGGCTGTATTGTATATGCTGTTCCACAAAAACAGCATTAACTAGGTTGGATGTCCTGCAAGCCAAGGTGCTGAGGCATTGCTGTGGGGCCTTTAAAACCTCCCCAATCCTGCATTGCTTATTGAAATGGAAAAGATTCCAGTTGATCCCCCCGGGAAAAAATGGTATTTGTGGCTTCAACACAAAATACTTAAAATGTGAAGCTAAAATGCATAAGATAACACATTTATGTTTGATAAACCAATTATAACATACAACACTGTTTAGACCCTCTGGTTTCTTGTTAACCTCTCTTTAAAAAGGCATTTTTGGTTAAAGTAAAATCTATTTAGTGAAAGCTGCATACGAAATTATAACAAGGGTAAGCTGACTTATAAGTGAAACAGTCCACCAAATTAACATTATTCACCAGACAGATTCCTATTCTTATCAATAATTATATAACAAACGTGACTAATGTAAGTTTTGGTTGGCTTTGCGAACCTGCTTCGAGCATCACAGTGAGACATGACAGAAAGAGAAAACAGAGGGAACGATGGAGACTGTGAGCCAAGAGAGTAGAGAAGAAAAAAGAGGGGACACTACTGTGCTGCTCCTGGGTGTAAACATGAGCTTAACATGGTTCAGGCGAGGACTAAACAGTCCATTTTCACAAACCCAAAGGGTTTAATTTGTTGGACCCGTCTACATGCCACAGGTAGTTCGGACCGATTGAATGATAAGTACGACGGATAAACCTGTGACCTGGATTCAACTGGCGGAGCATGACGGTCTCCCTCTTGACACCCAGACCATGTTTCTGCTTCAGAGTAATCCACATCGTTCGGTATCCAAACAGTAGTCCAGGTCCCAGCAGCTCTGATGATATTGCCCTCCTTACGGCCATCAATGAAGAAAATACACCCCAGTCTGTAGTCCGAGGTCCTTGAAGTGTGATTTAAGGGCTCCAACAGATATAATAATAATAATAATACATTTTATTGGGGGGCGCCTTTCAAGGCACCCAAGGTCACCTTACAGGAGTAAAAGCATAAAAGCATCAGCCATTGCAAACATTTTCAAAACAAAACATCAACATAAAAGCAAGTGGTGTGAACAATGTCCAGTTAGAGGGAATATTCCAGTTTGAACAGATGAGTTTTGAGTTGGGATCTGAATGAGGTGATGGAGTCTGACTGTCTTATGTGTGGGGGGAGGGAGTCCCAGAGTCTGGGTGCTGAGCAGCTGAAGGCTCGGGCACCCATGGTACTGAGGCGTGATGTGGGGGTGAATAACAGTCCAGCAGAGGGTGAGCGGAGGGTGCGGGAGGGAGTGTATTCATGAAGGAGGTCGCAGAGGTAAGTGGGGGCTAGGTTGTGGAGAGCTTTGTAGGTGAGAAGAAGGTTTTTGTAGTGGATGCGGTATTGTACAGGGAGCCAGTGAAGCTGGATGTGAACAGGGGTGATGTGGCAGATGATTTGGTGTGGGTGATGATCCAGGCAGCCGAGTTCTGAATGAGTTGCAGTCTGTTGATGAGTTTGGTGAGGAGTCCGGTGAGGAGGGCGTAGCAGTAGTCGATGCGGGATGTGACAAATGAGTGGACCAGGATTTCGGTGCTGGATTGGGACAGTGATGGGCGGAGTCTGGAAATGTTGCAGAGGTGGAAGAATGCAGTCCGGGTGATGTTTTGAATATGAGGTGCAAATGAGAGGGTGCTGTCCAGAATGACGCCGAGGCTCTTGACTTGGGGGGAGAAGGGTACAGGGAATCTGTCGATGGTTATGGGTGGAGCTGGGATGTGTTGTGATTTGGTGAGAGTGGATTTGGAGCTGATGAGCAGGGCCTTGGTTTTATTGCCATTAAGCTTCAGGAAGTTCCTGCTCATCCAGCTCCGGATGTCTTCAAGGCAGGTGATGAGGGAGGTGGGAAGGATGGCAGTGGTGGGTTTGGAGGAGATGTAGACCTGTGTGTCATCGGCGTAGCAGTGAAATTGGATCCCATGGTGACGGAGGAGTGTGCCCAGGGGGAGGAGGTAAATGATGAAGAGAAGTGGACCCAAGACTGACCCCTGGGGGACACCCAGTGAAACATCCGAACACCCAGACTTGTGGTTCCTTAGTTGCACGAATTGTTGGCGGTCCAGGAGCAGTGGGTGGGAGATGGTGTCGAAAGCTGCGCTGAGGTCAAGGAGGATGAGGATGGTGAGTAGTCCAGAGTCAGCTGCATGGAGGAGTCATTGGTAATTTTTACTAGGGCTGTTTCAGTGCTGTGTTTTGGGCGGAAACCAGATTGGAAGGGTTCATGGAGGTTGTTTGTGTCGAGGTGGGACTGTAGTTGTGCGGCAACCACCCTTTCAAGTGTTTGTGAGATGAGGGGAAGGTTGAAAATGGGTCGGTAGAGATTAAGGTCAGCTGGGTCAGCACCAGGTTTTTTTAGGATGGGTGTGATAGCAGCCAGTTTGAGAGTGGGGGGTACAGTACCAATGATGAGGGAGGAGTTAACGATGTTGGTGATCATGGGAGAGATGGATGGCAGACAGGCTTTGACAAGGGAGGTGGAAAGAGGATCAAGCTGACAGGTGGTGGGTTTGGCTTTATGGATCAGTTCAGAGATGGTGTGTTCTGATACTGGGGTGAAGTCAGAGAGAGAGCTGATGATAGGTTGGCCAGTGGTGATCGTCCACGCCGGATCATTTGAGGAGGGGCAAGATGAGGCCAGTTCAGGAAGGCAGTGCACTGACTGGTGGAGATGTCTGGAGGGAGGGTTTTAGGGGGCTGTAGTAAGTGGCTGACTGTTGAGAAGAGAACTCTGTTGTTACCTGTACCAGTGTTGATGAGGTTGAAGTAATATGAAGATTTGGCAGTGATGAGGGCGTTCTTGTAGTGATGAAGGTGGTCCGTGTACATTTGTCTGTGTACAGTGAGTGCGGTCTTTTTGTATAGTCGCTCCAGTCGACGGCCAGTGGTTTTGAGCTGCCGGAGGTCAGGGGTGAACCAGGGAGCACTGTGAGTGAATGAGACTGAGCGGGTTTTCAGGGGAGCCAGGGTGGTTAAGGAAGAGGAGAGGCAGTTGTTGTAATGTGTCACCAGGTCAGCAGGGGAGGATGCTGGGGGGGGGCTGGGGTAGGAGCTAATCAAGGAGGAGAGATCTGTGATGTTGATATTCCTGATGTTTCTGAAGGAGATGGTCCATTGTTCTTTGGCTTTGTGTAGTTGGATGTTAATGTCAAAAAGTACAGCTTTGTGATCAGAAATGGGGAAATCAGTGACATCAAGGTTAGTGGGAGTGATGTCAGTGCAGCAGATTAAGTCCAGTATGTTACCTTTTTTATGGGTTGGGAGGTTGACATATTGTGTGATACCAAGACAGTCCAGGAGTGATGTGAAGTCGTTGGTAAAGATACTAGATGGGTTGTCAATGTGGATGTTGAAATCACCAAGGAGGATAACAGTGGGGGACATTGCACATACAGATGTTAGTAGTGATGAGAATTCATTGAGGAAAACAGCAGAGGGTTTTGGTGGTCTGTAGATGGTAACAATGATAGTGGGTTTGGGTCCTGTGAGTTTTACAGCTAAGCATTCAAAAGAGGAGTGATGGGGGACAGTGACAGCAGTGACTTTGATATTATTACGGTGAAGGAGGGCGAGGCCACCCCCCCTCCCAGTAGCATGGGGTTTACTAATAAAAGAAAAACCCGGTGGGGCAGCCTCGTTAAGGTGGGAGAAGTCG